>JAVJIF010030103.1:0-150866 GCA_038442645.1 Agave tequilana
AGACATGAATATCAAAAAAATGTTAAAATTCTTTAAATCATACTAGTTGAGAAAACACCCAAAAATTATATTATTTTTCTTTGTTATAAATATTTATAAATAGAGCAATGAACAAGAGAGTTGAAGCCGAACCCTGTTAAGGGTTCTGAACTTCTCCTCGAGATTCCTCTGGATATGAGTTGAGGTGCGCAATTGCCATCTCTATTTATTTGCTTTAAAAATAAATCTTTAAAAAATAAATTTTCGTTTTGACAAAATTCATATACAATGAAATCTAAGCATGTGGACAAAAATCATATGGCATAAAAACAAGATAATATGGTTAAACAAGACATACATACAAACACAATAGAAATGCAAGTTTACATTAACATATATCACAATAACACACAAGTGAACTAGCAATCCTATGCATATATAAAAGAAAACTTTTATGTGGAGAAATTACCAAACCAAGGACAATCTCCAAAAATGGGTGCCTCTATGATAGTGATGCAAGCGACGATATGTTCGTTGAGCGTTGATGCATCCACCACCCGGGCACCATCTCCCCCTAAGTCTTGGAAGAGGACGACCCACCTGTATCAATTAAATTCGGTGTGTCTTTTGGTACCATATCTTTTTGGGTCCTTTAGGGTTAGTATCTGTCGAACCCAAACATGTTTATTTGACATGTTTAGCTTAGCATAACAAAATTTTTCTAAATGGCCTTTGCGGCCACAATGAGTGCATATGTAAATTCTACCACTACCATACATGTAGGCATGTTTGTGTGTGTGTGCATGTTTGTGTGATTTAGATGCATGTTGGTGATGAGTGTGTTTCCCTTGGGTTATTCCTTGGGAAAACCTAGAAGCAAATTTGTTTAAATCAAAAGCACACTTCTTAAGAGTTGAGTCCAAAACATCAACTCGTTTTTGGATCTCAAGAAATTCATTTTTGTTGCATGATGAAATGGGGGTTTTCCCTTTACAAGATATTTTATATTTTTCAAAATCAATTTTCATTTTCTCAAAAGCATTTGATAAATCATTTTTCTCTTTAGAACATGTTCAATTTATTTTTCAAGGAATCATTTTTCTTTTTCAATTTCTTATTTTGAGATTGTGAAATCTCATATCTATGTTGTAATTCTTCGAAAAATTAAGCAAGTACATCCATGGTTAATTCATCATCATCTATAGTGTTTTCTAAGCATACCTTGGTTGTATCCTCACCTTGTGCCATGAAGCACATGTGTGCGGCGTCGATCTCCTCTTCGGATTCCGACTCCGTGTCATCCCATGTGGCCACCATAGCTTTCTTCTTCTTTGGCCCATTCTTTGAGGTTGTAGCTTGAAGAGCGGGGCAATCGGCGATGAGATGTCCGATCTTCTTTCAATAGAAGCACGGACCCGGCTCCTCTCTTTTCCTTTCAAATCTTCCTTGAGGTTTCCCTCTTCGGAGGTTGCTTTGCCTCCCTTTCTTATAGAACATCTTGCCCACCTTCCGGATGAGCATGGCAAAATCCTCATCGTAGTCTTCCGATGAGTCCTCCTCGTCATGGGTGGATGGAGTGGCTTTGAAAGCGAGGGCTTTCTTCTTTGGCGCCTCCTTTCTTCTCTAACTTTCATCTCCATCTCATGTGTTTTGAGATTGCCGATGAAGCCGGAGAAGTCCATCTCCTCCCTATCGTTGAGCTCCTTGAGGGTAGTTGCTTTTACTTCCCAAGATTTGGGAAGAGCTCGAATGACCTTCCGAATCTTTTGATCATTGTCAATCGTGTCACCTAAAGAAGATAAGGCATTAGTTATTTTGGTGAAACGGGTGAGCATGTCATCAATGCATTCATTTTCAAGCATGTAAAAATTCTCATATTGAGAATGAAGCAAGTCAATTTTGGATCTCTTGACTTGGGACGTTCCCTCATGAGTCACAATGAGCACATTCCAAACTTCAAATGCCGATTTATAATTTATGATGCGTGATAGGTCATCTTCATTTAAAGCTTGGGTTAATGCATATTGGGCTCTAGCATTGGCCTCATAGTCCTTAGTGGTATCTTCGGACCATGTTTTCTCATCGGTGAGGGGTTCAATAAATTCTTTGGTGATGGCCCTAGCAACTCTAACTCCTAGGGATTTTAGAAAGAGGTTCATCTTGACCTTCCAAATGGGGAAGTTCAAGCCATCAAACTTAGGTTGGGACTTGATGCTAGAAAAATCAACGGATGCCATGAATACAAGTATAAGATGCATAACAAATAGAAATGTAACAAATAGATACAGCCAAATATGAGGATCTCCCTAAGGTGGTTAAACCAAATGCAAGGGTTAGGCTCTGATACCAATTGAAATCACCTAGAGGGGGGTGAATAGGTGATGGCTATATAAATGACAATTAATGCAGATTTAAAAACTATTTAGAACAATAAGCACAATTTAAAGAACTTGCAAGAAATTAAACAATTAAAGTAGCAAGTAAAGGAGAGATAGAGTTTAGAGAAAAATGGACAATAGCAAACACAAAGATTTTTCCGAGGTTCGAGCCACGCTCTACGTCCCCGCCTTCAACACGATGAAGGATTTCCACTATTGGTGATCCCACTGGATCGTCAATACAAGGACACACTTGTCCTATCTCTTGCGGTGCCGCAACACCCATGATAGGTAGTAAAAAGTGCATATTTTTCAATACATTTACTATCACATTTCATATTTATTCTTATAATTCTGCACATTTACTAATATTTTATTATTTATTGTGTGCAGGCCTTGAGAAATAAAAATAAAAGAATAAAGCCTTAAAAGAAGCCCAAAAGCCCATGTTTAAAGCCCAATGCAAAAGTTACAATTATCAAATGTCAAAGTTGCAATTACTGAGGGCAATAGTTGCAAATACCAAAAGAAGAGGGAAGGATAGACTTCTATTCAACCCTAAATACTTGCAGGATGAAGATAAAAGGAGAAGAGTGCAAAGATAAAATTTTAAAAAATTCGGATTCAGACTGTACACGTTTTAGTATTCAGATCATAACTTTTGCTACAGATATTCAAATCGATGATTCAAGATGCTCCAGAAAGAATACTTAAAGACCTACAACTCTTATGTTGATCAAACTTTCCAATTCAGTCAGCATATAAGCCAATTTCGGCGATCAATATGATAATAAGTTGCAGGACAGATTTGAACTTCTATGGATAAGTGCCACAAGTCTGGAGATAAGATTTTTTGGGAGAGTCGTACCAGGACTCTACATCTTCCAGCTCCTATAAATACCCCTGCAGAGCAACAGAAAAAGTACAGAAAATACAGAGCAAAAATCTAGGGTTTTAGACTAACTTGTAATTTAGGTTAGGTTTTTATTTTCGTTTTCTTATGTAATTTTTGTAACTGAGAGGAGAGGATGCTTTCATGGAGGAAGGAGTTCATGCTTGTACTGAGGTGACAGCGATGTAAGTCTTACTTTTCCTCCATTGTTAATTGAATCGACTCGAGGTTTGTTTTTGTTCTTTTTATTTTATTCTTATTTATTGTTTCTCTATTCTTGCTTTATCTTTGTTTTTCTATTTTTGCTTTATGTCATTGTTTCTTTCTCTGATGACTTGCAAACTGTGAGATCTGATTGCTTCGAGACTGCCTAGCCGAAGAAGTGCCCTTGATGGCTATGGAGATGAACAAGCCTTCTCTTTAGTTTGTCTTTTCTTTTCATAGTGTAGATTACGAAGGTGGAAGATGTTGGCCCAAAGGCCCATCACTCTAGTTTTGATGATGATTAACTCATGAAGTTATAATACTAATGATCTTGTGTTTAATTAGTGACAGATTCATTATCAAGATCTTAGTAGGTGTGGAGCTTCAACAAAGGATTTTAAGACAAGTTTTGGAGCTAGCACCGGTTGATTCACGAGCCTATGCATCAAGACCACTTCAATTTGTTGAGCTCGTTGGATTGCACTTGGACCAAGTTAAGAGGATGAGAAGACTTCAAGGGAAGACTTCAAGATCAAGACTTGTGTCTAGGTATAAGATTTTTGTTTTTAGTTAAAATGTAAAGGATAGAGTAGTTGGTGGATTGCTCAAGTACATATACACACACACACTCTTGATAGAATTGTTTTCATAAAAGATTTTTTAGTTTAGAAAAGATTTTTCTTTGTGACAAAATACTATTTGGTTTTTGATATTCATGTTTACATCTTTCAACCAAAACCAAGTTTATGCTTAATGCCAAAAACATAGATATTTCATCTTGATTGTGTAGTGGATCATATCCATACACACTATGCTTTAAAAGTATATCTTGTTTTTGTATTTGATGAAGAGTTTTGGAAAATAAGTTTTTTTGGAAAATACAAGTTTTCACATGAGCCAAATATTTCCATATTACAAAAATAGTCCAAATCTTTTATAACATGCCTTAATTTTGTGCAAGAATGTTTGTATATCAAAGTATATTGGTTAAACTATTTTTGTAGATTTTTATGTATTTTATGGATTTTTATGAAAGCCAAAAGACCAACATTTTTCTCCCAAGTGCTGACCCAGAACTGGCTTACGGGTCGACCGGGCGGGTCGACCGGAACCAAGGGCAGGTCGACTGCAAGGGTCGACCGACGTGCACAGAGCCGTGCACGTCTGTCAGTTCAGTGGGCGAGTCGACCGGGCGGGTCGACCGGAACTGAGAGCAGTGCTCTCTGTTCTTTTGGGTCGACCGGGCGGGTTGACCGGAGGCTCCAACAGTCGGATTTTTGACCATTGGGGGTCGACCGGCCGGGTCGACCGGCAGGCCTGACAGACCCCAACGGCTATATTTTTCTGGCCTATAAATTTGGGGGTTTGGTCATTGTTTTGAGCTAAGATTTTAGGAGAGCTTTGAGCCAGTTTTTCCCATTCTTTTAAAAGGGTTTTCTCCACATATTTGAGTGCAAATACTTCCAATCAAAAGGGAAAATTTTATTTAGAGTGTGTTAAAAGAGATTCTTTGAGTTTTCGTCCACCATCTCTTTCCTTGTTTTCTCACACAACACTTGAGCTATCCATTGCTATATCTACCCTATAGGGAGTGTTATTGTGAGAGGATTTTAGGTGATCAAGAGTTGTGATCACCAAAGTTCTACTTTGTTCCTTTGAGGAGGCGGACGGTTGTGTTCGCATTGTTTCGGGTCCTAGTGGGGACTCGGTGATTAGAGTTCTTGTGTGAACTCGGTGGTTTGAGGTGCGGCCTCGGCGAGCTAGTGAGCTTGCGTGTGTACGGGACTAGAGAGTCCGAGGGCTTGTAGGTGTTGCGGCACCGGGGAGAGATCCATTGGGATCTTGCATAGTGGAAATCCTTCGTGTGTCGAAGGCGGGGATGTAGAGCAAGGGTGCTCGAACCTCGAAACAAACCCTTTGTGTTTGCGATTGCCATTTCTCTCTCTCTATCTCCTTGTTTATATCTTGCATTACTTATCTTGTCTTTGCCTTTATATGCATGATATATTCCTTGTGCTCATATTGATATACTTGCTTGGGTTTGTTGCTAACACTTGTATTCAACCAAGAGAGCAACGCGACACCTCAACCCATTCAAGGGGAATCTAGAGGAGTTTGTCCAGAGCCCTTCACGGGGAATTCGGCAACACTATTGTGTTATACGTGGTGTTTAGTGTAAAAGTTTTATTTGGTCATAATTGTTTTTTAGCTTCCGCATTATTTGGCATTAAGTGACCATTAGATTAGCCATCACCTATTCACCCGCCCTCTAGGTGAACTTACAATTGGTATCAGAGCTTGGTACTCTGATTTGGGTCTTACAACCTAGAGTTAAAGATCCTCATTTTTAGGCTAATCACGTATTTTGTACACACACCATGGATTTCATGTCACCACCTATTTTTGACATTCTTAACATCCAAATTTGGAAGGTTAAGATGTCCTTGTACCTCAAAGCCTTAGTTTTCATGTGTATCTTGCCACTACTAATAATGCATATTCTTTAGATGGTAAGAATTTTGAGGCTAATGCAAAAGCCCTTCATGCTTTAAAGTCAACCCTAAATGATGAATATTTATCTAGGGTTTCTAATGTTGACTCGGCTTTTGTAGCATGGAACATCATCACCTCCCTCGGCGAAAAGGATCTATATTATGCGGGGAGCGATTCGGATGTTGGAAGCAACACCTCCAACAAGTGCTACATGGTCCAAGGGGATAACCCTCTTGAGGTAAACTCCGAATCCGAGCTAGATGATGAAGACATGTCATATGATGAGCTTACTACCTTTTGTCAACTTGTGCTTGAAAAATATGACATGCTTAAGAAAGAAAATAAAAATTTGAAAAAGAACATTGCTTGCATGCATAAAAAACATGACTCTTTTAGAGATAACATTGCATGCTTAGAAAAAGATAATAAGAAAATTAAAAAGAATTTTGATTGCATGCTAAAAGAGAACGATTCTTTTAAAACTAAAATTGCATGTTTAGAAAAAGAAAAGGATGTTTTGAATAATGAGAATGTTTCTCTTATGTCTAAATTAAATGATTTGTGTGAAGGGAACACTATTTTGAAGGATAAAATTGATTTGGTGGAAAAACAAAAGGAAGTTGTTTTCAAGAAAATAAGTCTTTAAAAAAAAATTTTGTGAAAAGAAAAAGATTTTGTGTCTCAAAAGAAAAAGAAAAATGACCATATATCTCATCATGCTTTACATGCCACCACTAATGAGATAAATATGTTAAAAATAAAATAAATAGTTTGAGCTCTAATTTGAGCAAATGTGCATTCAATCACACTAAATTGGAATCCTTGTTTCAAAAGAAACAAGTTCCTCATACTCATGCACATTCACATCATGCATATGCTTATGTTGCACACCACAATCACAATCACACTCATAAGCATACTAAGTGTACACATGTACACATTGTGGCCGCAAAGGCCATTTAGCAAAGTTTTGTTATGATAAGATTAATTTTATAAATTTTGCTAATAAAAGATTTTGGGTTCTTTACAAGACTAACCCCAAAGGACCCAAGAAAATATGGGTAGCAAAACCCCCACCATTTGCTTTTGATGTAGGTGAGGGCTCTCACAAAACGTGAGAGGATCGGTGCCTTGGTAGTGGATGTACTTGGACATGATGGACATACTTTTGGGATGCATCACTATCAAGGAGCTTTGGTGGGACAACCACTATGTTAGGAGTTTTGGAGTTGGTAACAATCTCTAAACTCCTACTTTTTATGATCATGCTTGTTCATTCATAATATTCATAGCATGTTCATGTTTTATGATTTAATGTGCTTCATGTGGTATTTACATGCTTAGATGTAGAATGTGTCAAACTTGCATTTATACATATATGAATAGTGAACTACAATTGACTCATATATATTTGAACTTCATGCTCATTTGTATCCACTATATGCATATGTATAGACTAGTTTTGATGATTCTCTTTTATACATGTTTTGCCTATTTTTATGTTTTACTTCGTGTATATGTATTTTAATTCAAATCTAATAAATATACATGTATACCCGTGAGTCTCTTGCTTTCATGCAAATACATTTAATAGACTCTTTTATATTTGGGATATGTATGTGTATTGTTAGGATTGGATAAATCATACATATACCTTGAAGTTTATTTTAAGATGAAAAATAAAAATTTTCATGATTTATTTTTAATAAAAAAAAATTTCATGTCTTGTCTAAAAATGAGATTCATGTTTGATTGAGCTTCATTGTCTATTTTCATGAAAATGCCATTTACATAACCTTTGAACACTCATCTTTTATTTTTCAAGATAATTTTGAGCTTTATGGACTATGAGTGCTTGAATTTTTTATGTACTTAGTATAATTCATGAAAAACATATGATTTGATGTATTTGAAGGATCTTTAACTAGTTTGTCAAAAATCTATTTAAACTAGTTATTTGTTCTTCAAATTAGTTTATGAGACATACACATGATCTTACTATTCTTCAATCATAAATTCTTTTGTGTTCTCAAAATTTATTTGATGCTTCATGATTTGAATATTAGTTTATATGTTAGTTTTTGTCAACCCTAGGGTTTATACTTGTACATATCGTGGGCCACAAATAAATCTATTTATATTTGTGCTTGAATGCTTATTTGAACCATGAAATATGCTTGTATTGCTTGGTTTTGATGATACATACATTTTTAAACTTGTATTCCCACTTCTTGGATTTGATTTATGATCATGTGTTTTCATTTCATGTATATGTGTATTTTGCCAAACTTTAAGATATACATGTATACCTCTTGAGTCATTTGCCTTTCATGTAAATATATATATATGGACTCAATTGTGTTTTGGGATATGTGTGTATACTTCTTGTGTTGTCAAAACATACATATACCTTGAAATATAATTTTTTTTTTTAAAAAAAATTTTTTTGGTAGATTATACAATGAGATATACACTTAAACTTACCTTATGTCAATTGGTATCATTGGATCATTTCAATTGGTATCAATATGATTATTCTTTTTGTATATACTCATGTTTTGATTATATGTATGTATGCTTTCAAATTCAAATTATATCAATTTCTATTGGTATTCCCTTTTCATACATATATGTGATATTTGTGCCTAGTTAAAATTGTCTTACAGCACAAAGGTTATTAATGCTAAGCTAAATTCAAATCTTATTTTTTCAAGCTTATGCATTAGTTTTTAAATTGGTATCAATATGGTTGATCATTATCTTACTATTGATCACTATTTTACAATTGATCATTTTCAAAATTGATATCAAAATTCAAAATTTGTTTTATCGAGAGAATTTAAAATTTTGTTTGATAAGAGAAATTCAAAATTTTTGATTTGTATTATCTATATGCAAGGAGAGCTTAACATCTCTTCTACATATAGATTCATGTTGAGTATATTATAAATTGAGGAGCTTGACAACTCTTCTTTATATGATATACGTGTGTATGGGGAGCTTCACATCTCCTCTTATGCATTACATAATATGTGTTATGTAAGTTAGGGCTTGTCATCCCTTCTTCATGTAATGCATATGTGTAGGGAAGCTAACTTAGCGTCTTCCTCTTCATGAATGTATATCGCATATAAATTTTTATTGATTGATTTGTATTACCCCTTCTTGATCTCTTTATTTTTGACAAAAAAGGGGGAGAAAGATTTGTTTGATTTGATTTCACTTTGAACCCTTTGTTGATGATTGACAAAAAGGGGGAGAAAGATTTTGAGTTTATATGCATGGTTGAATAAGATTTATGTTTATGCATATATATTTTTGTATTGCAAATAGGAGAAAAAGATTTTGATTTATGCTTGTTGCATGTTTTATCTCTATACTTGCATACATATTCATGTACCTCATTGCCATATCTATTGTTTATTTGGTATGCATGAGTTAAGGGGGAGCTTCTTTGAAGCTTTACTTTAATCCATGCATATATAACTTCATGAGTTTTGTCATCATCAAAAAGGGGGAGATTGTTGGCCCAAAGGCCCATCACTCTAGTTTTGATGATGATTAACTCATGAAGTTATAATACTAATGATCTTGTGTTTAATTAGTGACAGATTCATTATCAAGATCTTAGTAGGTGTGGAGCTTCAACAGAGGATTTTAAGACAAGTTTTGGAGCTAGCACCGGTTGATTCACGAGCCTATGCATCAAGACCACATCAATTTGTTGAGCTCGTTGGATTGCACTTGGACCAAGTCAAGAGGATGAGAAGACTTCAAGGAAGACTTCAAGATCAAGACTTGTGTCTAGGTATAAAATTTTTGTTTTTAGTTAAAATGTAAAGGATAGAGAAGTTGGTGGATTGCTCAAGTACATATACACACACACTCTTGATAGAATTTTTTCATAAAAGATTTTTTAGTTTAGAAAAGATTTTTCTTTGTGACAAAATACTATTTGGTTTTTGATATTCATGTTTACATCTTTCAACCAAAACCAAGTTTATGCTTAATGCCAAAAACATAGATATTTCATCTTGATTGTGTAGTGGATCATATCCATACACACTATGCTTTAAAAGTATATCTTGTTTTTGTATTTGATGAAGAGTTTTGGAAAATAAGTTTTTTTTGGAAAATACAAGTTTTCACATGAGCCAAATATTTCCATATTACAAAAATAGTCCAAATCTTTTATAACATGCCTTGATTTTGTGCAAGCATGTTTGTATATCAAAGTATATTGGTTAAACTATTTTTGTAGATTTTTATGTATTTTATGGGATTTTTATGAAAGCCAAAAGACCAACATTTTTCTCCCAAGTGCTGACTCAGAACTGGCTTACGGGTCGACCGGGCGGGTCGACCGGAACCAAGGGCAGGTCGACCGCAAGGGTCGACCGACGTGCACAGAGCGTGCACGTCTGTCAGTTCAGTGGGCGGGTCGACCGGAACTGAGAGCAGTGCTCTCTGTTCTTTTGGGTCGACCGGGCGGGTCGACCGGAGGCTCCAACGGTCGGATTTTTGACCGTTGGGGTCGATCGGCCGGGTCGACCGGCAGGCCTGACAGACCCTAACGGCTATATTTTTCTGGCCTATAAATTTGGGGGTTTGGTCATTGTTTTGAGCTAAGATTTTAGGAGAGCTTTGAGCCAGTTTTTCCCATTCTTTTAAAAGGGTTTTCTCCACATATTTGAGTGCAAATACTTCCAATCAAAAGGGAAGATTTTATTTAGAGTGTGTTAAAAGAGATTCTTTGAGTTTTCCTCCACCATCTCTTTCCTTGTTTTCTCACACAACACTTGAGCTATCCATTGCTATATCTACCCTATAGGGAGTGTTATTGTGAGAGGATTTTAGGTGATCAAGAGTTGTGATCACCAAAGTTCTACTTTGTTCTTTTCGACGGTTGTGTTCGCATTGTTTCGGGTCTTAGTGGGGACTCGGTGATTTAGAGTTCTTGTGTGAACTCGGTGGTTTGAGGTGCGGCCTCGGCGAGCTAGTGAGCTTGCGTGTGTACGAGACTAGAGAGTTCGAGGGCTTGTAGGTGTTGTGGCACCGGGGAGAGATCCATTGGGATCTTGCATAGTGGAAATCCTTCGTGTGTCGAAGGCGGGGATGTAGAGCAAGGGTGCTCGAACCTCGAAACAAACCCTTTGTGTTTGTGATTGCCATTTCTCTCTCTCTCTATCTCCTTGTTTATATCTTGCATTACTTATCTTGTCTTTGCCTTTATATGCATGATATATTCCTTATGCTCATATTGATATACTTGCTTGGGTTTGTTTGCTAACACTTGTATTCAACCAAGAGAGCCAACGCGGCACCTCAACCCATTCAAGGGGAATCTAGAGGAGTTTGTCCAGAGCCCTTCACGGAGAATTCGGCAACACTCTTGTGTTATACGTGGTGTTTAGTGTAAAAGTTTTATTTGGTCATAATTATTTTTTAGCTTCCGCATTATTTGGCATTAAGTGACCATTAGATTAGCCATCACCTATTCACCCCCCTCTAGGTGAACTTACAGAAGATCCTATACGTCATACTTGAATGCCTTCCAAGACAAGGTAAGTCGTTGCAACGGAGCAAAGGTAAGCAGGGCAGAGGAGGTAGGTATGTGTTTAGTTTTCTTTCTTTTATTTCTTTAGTATAGATCACCACATCTTCCACATCTTTCCAATTTCTTTCTCAACTCATTGTAAATACCATTGTAAATAATAAAAATAAATAAAAAAGAGATAACTTACTTAAACGCTTCCATCGCTAGTCCCTCCCTGAGGATCACGACCCGCATAGCCATTGCTACCGCGGATTAGAATTGAGCACCTCGCACATCCTTTTCCTAAATCTAAAATTCTTTATTTTTGTGTGCAGGAAAATCTCAATCAAAATTTTGGCGCCGTTGCCGGGGAGGGATGGTAAGTTTTTCTCTAAAAAAAAATATATTAACTAATTATTTTATTCTTTCTGTTTGCAGGTTTGGAGAACAGGAAACAGCAGCAAGGACATATAGCAACTCTGTGCCTCTGCCCTCGAAGGCAGAGCAGCAGAGCCTACTACCTTGCCGCGCAAACGCGGCAATAGCCGCGGATCCGCGACAGTAATAGAGAACTACTTACTGATTTTTCTGCAGGTTGCTGCAATCTGAAATTTGATTTGTCAGCTCTGTTATATTTGTTCTGTGATAAACCTGTATACTGCTAATTAATCAACAGTAAAATACTTGTTGAAGAAGATAAAAAATTGATTAGACGTTTGCATTTTAGGCACGTGTCTTTTCAATTCATTTATTTTTTCTGTTGAAGAGTGCTGGAGCAAGGTACGTTCGCATTGCATGTAGAATAGGACTCATCGCTTGGTTGATTTTCATTGCTTTGAGTGAATCTTATTTACATATCTTGTACACTTGCACAAACTTATCTTAAGGGCACTAACCCATAACAAGATAAGGTGGGGATTTAATCACCCTTCCTTAGCCCAAAAATCATATTCCAAGCACTCACTAACCCAACCATAACTAAAAATTAGTAGACGTTGGCCCTAGGGACATCTCGGACTCAATTAGGAGATTATCCTAAGGGGGAACAGTGTTGGAATTTGACTCCTGCCAAATCAGTGTCTAGGAAGGGGATTGAGGGCCGAAAGCCCGAAGATTGGTGGTTATTTAATTAAGGAACGTCTTTGACGGAAAACCTCCCACCACTTTTGCCCTGACCTGGCTGATTAACTTGTGGTCAAAGTCTGCACCCTACCTCCCGTGGACAGTCTAACCAGTTAGGAGTCGTCTAGGTCATAGGTCTACCCTAACTTAGGTTAGAATTTTTTTTTGTTTGTTTATTTGTTTGTTTTCTTTTTCTTTGTTGTGTTGGTGTGATATGGCATATAATAATAATTTTTCCAATTTTAATCCATATTACACACCTAACTATTTTTCGGATATTACCAACCCGGCATATCACAACTTTGACCAACCTAGTGTGCCGGAATGGTCTTATCCGAATGAATATAACCCATACCCCCCATCTTATGACCATAATTTTCATACTTTCAACTCTTCACAGAGTTCATGGGGTTTCAATTCCCCCGAGTCCAATTTTCAACCGACTTGTCCTCCGTCTCCACCTTGTCCACAATATTCCCAAGATTCATACTCAGATCCACCCAGTCAGAATAGACTACCATCTATCCAGGAAATGATGAGTATGCATGAGTCCAAGTAACAATTACCATCAATCGCAGACATGATTATGCGTGAGTCCACCGACTCACAACTTCATCACGATTACACTTCATCCTTTCAAGTCCAATCACAACATGATGCACCTATCAACTATGAAAGGATGCTTGCAGCCATGACTCAGGCTAGATTAGCCCGTGATCATGATATAGATATGATGGTTCAATCTTTACGTTCTCACCGTTCGGCCATTTCTGATATCGCTGACCACTCTCTTAGAGCCGATGAACCAAGTTGCTTTGGACAACAAGATTCTAATTCAGTGCCATCATGTGAACTTGCCGAAACTTCAAATTTTGATAACTTGGCAAGTTTTTCCTTTCCTGAAATAGAACTTGAGCATGAATATGATCATGATCTTCCACCCGGTGATTCAATTTTATTTACTGACTCAATAATGACTCCGGTGTCTCCACCTGATTTTACTTTTCCCGAGTCAACATTGGATCCTGTGCCAATTCATCATGAATTTGAATCACCCATTTTTGATGACCATATTGAACTTGACCAATTGTGCAAATTTGAAAGTTCCATGGATAAATTGGCAAGTTCTCATTTTTATGATATTGAGCTGAATGAGATATGTGACCTAGATTCTCAAATCTGTGATCAAGTTCAAATTCCCGAATCATGTTGACTCCTGTTTTGTTACCCGACTTAGGTAATATTTTAGAGTCAGTTTTGGTTCCCACACCTATCATTCCTGAACTTGAATCACCAATATTGAGTCACATTCCATTATGGGAAGAATATTGTGGACTTGAGCTTCAACTTATTGATTTGGACCCACTTCCTGAACCTAGCCCGACTCCTAAACCATTACTTGATTTAAGTTTCTTTCCTGAGTCGGTATTCGTTCCCGTACTTCCCACGTCCAAGTCAATAATTCTATCTTTTCATACTCCATTTTGGGACAAAGAGGTTGCCACAATTGACTCTGAAATTTATTATGAAATTTGGAAATTTGATGGGGTGGAAATTTTAAAAAATAATTATACATACATTTTAGTGGGTTATATAAGAAAAATTTCTGGTGGGTGTCACCAAATATTATGTTATCTTGATTGGGTAGCAACGCTTGGCCCAATTAGACCACCACCGGAACCACCACCTTAAGGTAACTTCTGCCTTCCCTTGTTCTTTTTCATGCATATATGCATTCATTCATACATTGAGGACAATGCATGAGATAAGTGTGGGGGCGGGCTTTACTAACATACTAACATAGTTAGAAACTAACAAAAATTTGCTAATAAAAAAAATTCTAAAAAATAATAATTATAAAAAGGACAATATTTTGACTTATCTTTTGAAAGAAATCTAAGTTAGTTTTAAGGATTAGGAAAATCATGATTAGGATTTCTAAAAACTTGGTCAAAATAAATAAATTGTTTAAATTTTAGGTATATGAGGAGAAATTGAATAATTAATTAGTCTTGATTTTTACCTTAATGAAATTTGCATACCTAATGCATATCTAGGATTCTAGACGAAGACCTTTGTGCCTCATATAAAAAAATAAAAATAAAAAGAAAATCACTAATTAAGCTGGATACATGTGCCTCAAGAAGCATAAGTATTCATGCCTAAAGGTGAGTAAATAAAATAAAGTCCTTAGTTTTGGGGCCTAGTTCACTCGAATTTGAGTCCGCGGGGTGTTTTCTCACCTGGTGCCCTAAAGCCAACCGGTTTGGGAGTCATCGACTTTAAGTTCGTTACATGGGTGGATTAGAAAGCCTAAGGAAATTAAGGAAAAATTACTTATATATGTACTAACACATCTAATAGTCAATTAGTTAGGTATGAGGGCCTCAAGAAGCCTTGATACTTACATGAAAGAAAATTAGATGAGTTATACATATCAAAAAAAAAAGTATATATAAATAAATAAATAATAAAGAGGCATGAGAGTCCAAGTTAAGGAATTCCTAGTATAAATTCATAAGGATGCATATGATTTTTGGTAACGAAAAAGACTATACAAAAATTCAATTTTGACCCTTACCTAAAAAGGAAAACAATTTACTATATAAAGACTAAGTTTAAGAATGAATAAAAATGATAATCTTAAAACTTATAGACTATTTAGTCTCTTCAAAAGTATTTCAAATATTTTCCTTTTTATGGATTTTGTGGGTGTAATCCGCTGAAAACCCTCACGAGACAACACTCGTCCTTTAGGGTAACCTAGGGTTTAACGGCTTGTTGCACATGCTAAGTGCAACCGTGATTCCTACGAAAGTGAGTTAGCCAATCTAGGATTCTAAGACGAAGACCTTTGTGCCTCATATATAAAAAAAAAAGAAAAAAAAAAGAAAATCACTAATTAAGATGGATACATGTGCCTCAAGAAGCATAAGTATTCATGCCTAAAGGTGAGTAAATAAAATAAAGTCCTTATTTTGGGGCCTAGTTCACTCGAATTTGAGTCCGCGGGGTGTTTTCTCACCTGGTGCCCTAAAGCCAACCGGTTTGGGAGTCATCGACTTTAAGTTCGTTACATGGGTGGATTAGAAAGCCTAAGGAAATTAAGGAAAAATTACTTATATATGTACTAACACATCTAATAGACAATTAGTTAAGTATGAGAGCCTCAAGAAGCCTTGATACTTACACGAAAAGAAAATTAGATGAGTTATACATATCAAAAAAAAAAGTATATATAAATAAATAAATAATAAAGAGGCATGAGAGTCCAAGTTAAGGAATTCCTAGTATAAATTCATAAGGATGCATATGATTTTTGGTAACGAAAAAGACTATACAAAAATTCAATTTTGACCCTTACCTAAAAAGGAAAACAATTTACTATATAAAGACTAAGTTTAAGAATGAATAAAAATGATACTCCTAAAACTTATAGACTATTTAGTCTCTTCAAAAGTATTTCAAATATTTTCCTTTTTATGGATTTTGTGGGTGTAATCCGCTGAAAACCCTCACGAGACAACACTCGTCCTTTAGGGTAACCTAGGGGTTTAACGGTTTGTTGCACATGCTAAGTGCAACCGTGATTCCTACGAAAGTGAGTTAGCCAGTTTAGTTTTTCTTTTTCTTTTTGATTTTTACTCGAGGACGAGCAAAAAGATAAGTGTGGGGGTGTGATAGGTAGTAAAAAGTGCATATTTTTCAATACATTTACTATCACATTTTCATATTTATTCCTATAATTATGCACATTTACTAATATTTTATTATTTATTGTGTGCAGGCCTTGAGAAATAAAAATAAAAGAATAAAGCCTTAAAAGAAGCCCAAAAGCCCATGTTTAAAGCCCAATGCAAAAGTTACATTATCAAATGTCAAAGTTGCAATTACTGAGGGCAATAGTTGCAAATACCAAAAGAAGAGGGAAGGATAGACTTCTATTCAACCCTAAATACTTGCAGGATGAAGATAAAAGGAGAAGAGTGCAAAGATAAAAATTCAAAAAAATTCGGATTTAGACTGTACACGTTTTAGTATTCAGATCATAATTTTTGCTACAGATATTCAAATCTGATGATTCAAGATGCTCCAGAAAGAAGACTTGAAGACCTACAACTCTTATGTTGATCAAACTTTCCAATTCAGTCAGCAGATAAGCTAATTTCGGCGATCAACATGATAGTAAGTTGCAGGACAGATTTGAACTTCTATGGATAAGTGCCACAAGTCTGGAGATAAGATTTTTTGGGAGAGTCGTACCGGGATTCTACATCTTCCAGCTCCTATAAATACCCCTTCAGAGCAACAGAAAAAAAGTACAGAAAATACAGAGCAAAAATCTAGGGTTTTAGACTAACTTGTAATTTAGGTTAGGTTTTTATTTTCGTTTTCTTTTGTAATTTTTGTAACTGAGAGGAGAGGATGCTTTCATGGAGGAAGGAGTTCATGCTTGTACTGAGGTGACAGCGGTGTAAGTCTTACTTTTCCTCCATTGTTAATTGAATCGACTCGAGGTTTGTTTTTGTTCTTTTTATTTTATTCTTGTTTTATTGTTTCTCTATTCTTGCTTTATCTTTGTTTTTCTATTTTTGCTTTATGTCATTGTTTCTTTCTCTGATGACTTGCAAACTGTGAGATCTGATTGCTTCGAGACTGCCTAGCCGAAGAAGTGCCCTTGATGGCCTATGGAGATGAACAAGCCTTCTCTTTAGTTTGTCTTTTCTTTTCATAGTGTAGATTACGAAGGTGGAAGATCCTATACGCCATACTTGAATGCCTTCCAAGACAAGGTAAGTCGTTGCAACGGAGCAAAGGTAAGCAGGGCAGAGGAGGTAGGTATGTGTTTAGTTTTCTTTCTTTTATTTCTTTAGTATAGATCACCACATCTTCCACATCTTTCCAATTTCTTTCTCAACTCATTGTAAATACCATTGTAAATAATAAAAATAAATAAAAAAGAGATAACTTACTTAAACGCTTCCATCGCTAGTCCCTCCCTGAGGATCACGACCCGCATAGCCATTGCTACCGCGGATTAGAATTGAGCACCTCGCACATCCTTTTCCTAAATCTAAAATTCTTTATTTTTGTGTGCAGGAAAATCTCAATCAACCCACTAGGAGCACCCTAGCTCGCTTGAGGCCGATGCCTCTACAACTTCTCACAATGAAGAAAAGATGATCACACTTGATCAAAAAGCTCACTTGCACAATCCTATAACCAAGATGAGGAGATGATGCTTTGGGATTGTGTTGTGCCAAAGACTAGAGAGAAGTAGAGGATTGCTTCAGGAAAAGGGTTGGAAATTTTAGCTCAATTGAAAATCTTTTGCTAAAGGCTAAGCTTTTGAAAACTTTGATTTTTGCTTGTGAATCTTGTGGTAAAACTTCTTGAAACCTTCCTCTATTTATAGAGGATGAAAAACTAGGTTACAAGGGTCAAAAGTGTCGTTGGGGAGAATCCCAACAAAAATCTGTTCAGAAAAATATAGCTGTTGGAGTCTGTCAGAACTTCTGACAGCTGCCGGTCGACCGGGTCGGTCGACCGCCAACGGTCGGATTTCCGACCGTTGGGAGGTCGGTCGACTGAGTCGGTCGACCGCAGCTCAACCAGAGAGTGAAACTCTCTGTCGGTCGACCGATCCGGTCGACCGAGGAAAAACAGAGAGCAAAGACTTGCTCCCGGTCGACCGGGTCGGTCGACCGATGTGCACACATGCACAGTGGTGCATGTCGGTCGACTGGGTCGGTCGACCGGACTCTGCCAGATCTGTTTTTCCAGAGTCTGCTAAAGAAAAAGGAAACTTTGGTTAAAGAAACTTTGGTTAGGGATTTACAAAATAAGGTTCTAGGACTTATAAAAACAATGTGTGATCATAGATCAACACCCAAAAATGTTTGAACTTTATTTTGATGAAAATCCTTTTTGTAAAATGGAAATTTGGTTTTTCTAAAAACTGATTTTTCCAAACATGGTTTTTCCAAAACTAGGTTAGAAATTTTGTTATAAAAATTGTTTTGAAGCCATGAAGCAATACTAGATGTGTGTGTGTGACAATCCCAAGTATTCTACCTCTATCATCTAGGTTTGACAAAATCATCTAAAAATACTAACTAAAAAGAAATTTACAAATCTTGAAGTCTTCTTCTTGTTTGATCCTGGAGCGCTTCTACTGTGCTAGGCTCGGGGATCCAAATCCTTTGCGGCATCCAAAAGAGTGAGTCTTGAGTTGGAGCCGTCAAATCAACTATTATAAATACCTGAAACTCAGTTAAACAAAATTGTTAAAAACATAACTAAATATGGTTTGTTATCATCAAAATGTCAGGCTAATGGCCTTTGGGCCAACATAATATGGACCATTATTTTAGTGTTCTCACCTTTTGTTTAGCTATCATGTACATCATGAATCTAATAACATGTGGATTTACATAATAATCATGTTTAAGATTTATCATGTTTATTTATATCTTGTTTTAATGCTCCATGTTTTGATTACATGTTTAAGTGTTAGTTTTCATTAAGACTAGGTATATACTTGTGCATATAGTGGGACACAAATAAATCTATATATGTTTGGGCTTGATTGCTTATTTGTTCCCATTAGATGTGCTAGTATAGTCTAGTTTTGATGATTCATGCATTTTAAACTTGTATTCCTATTTTTTTTATGTTTATGAGTTTTTCATTTCATGTATATGTCTATTTTTCAAACTTTAAGATATACATGTTTACCCCTTGAGTCATTTGCCTTTCATGCAAATCTATATATATGGACTCAAATTGTGTTTAGGGTATGTATGTATACTTCTTGTGTTGACAAATCATACATATACCTTGAAATAAAATTAGTTTTAATGAAAATTTAGTTATTCATGTTTTCATGAATTTATGTTTAAACTTCATGTATATGTCTATCTTGTCCAAACTATTAGATATACATGTATATCCTTTTGAGCCACGTGCCTTCATGCATATATCTTTGTGGACTCTTTGTGTTTGGATATGTATGTATACTTTAGTTTGTATAAGACATACATATACCTTGAAGATTAAATAGTTTTAATGAGTTTTTATGTTTAAGGAATATTGAGCTAAATTGAATACTTTCATGATCATGATCTTCACATTGTATTTGTACACTCACTTTTCATGTTTACTCATGTGTTGTTTTCATGAGTCATATTTATGCTTCATTGATTATGAGTGTTAGCTATTTTGTGAATTTCATGTTTTTATGAAAAATATTTTTGTTTTATTCCTTGCTTGAAGGATTTCGTACTAGTTAACAAAATTTTTCATTTTAACTAGTTCGTATTCTTCATTGTGATATGAGGTATACACTTGCTATTATTGTTGTTTCAATTGGTATCATTGAATTCTTTCAATTGGTATCAATCTTGATCTTCTTGTATGCTCATATGTGTTTATGTATGTATGCTTACACTTCAAATTGTATTAATTTCGATTGGTATCTAATTCTCATACATATATATATTTTGTTTATGCTAAGGTTGAGCTTCAACTTTGTTTCAATTGATTTAGTTTTCAATTAGTATTCTTAAACAAGCTTATGCATGTGTTTAGTTTGTTTTTCATAAAGGGGGAGAAAATTCGATTTTCATATTTCAATTGGTATTTGGTTTACCATGTATTTGATTTCCACTCCCACACTTTATGATTAAAAATTTGATGTTTATTTTTAAGCATATGATATCACAATCAAAATTGTTTATATGGCTTAAAAAGAAAAATACTCTCTTTTGATATCAAAATGTTTATTTGAATGATTTAAATTGAAATCTCAAAATTTTGTTTTGATTTGTATTGCCTATATGCAAGGAGAGCTTAACATCTCTTCTGCATATAGATTCATGTTGAGTGTATATTGTATTGAGGAGCTTGACATCTCTTCTTTATGTGGTACACGTGTGTAGGGGGAGCTTCACATCTCCTCTTATACATTGCATATTATGTGTTATGTGAATTAGGGCTTGTCATCCTTTCTTCATGTAATGCAAGTATGTAGGGAAGTTAACTTAGTGTCTTCCTCTTCATGAATGTATATAGCATATACCATTTATTTATTGATCTATGTTTACTTTCAATTGGTATCAAGATGCTACTTTGACATATTTTCAATTGATATCTTAATTAATTATCACCCCTATATTGATATTTTTGTTTTAGACAAAAAGGGGGAGAAAAATTTATTGATTTGTTTTGGTTTTTACCCCTTTGTTGATGATTGACAAAAAGGGGGAGAAAGATTTTGAGTTTGAGTTTTATATGCATATTTATGGTTTTGCATATATTAAGTTTAATTGGTATCTAGAGCATGTTTATTTGTTTTTGAAAATTTCATTAGTATCTAGAGCCTTTTATTGTTTATGCATATCTATGCATGTTTCGTGTTTAATATTCATTGTGTATTTATGTTTATTTGTTTATGCATGAGTTAAGGGGGAGCTTCTTTGAAGCTTAACTTTAATCCATGCATATATAACTCCATGAGTTTTGTCATCATCAAAAAGGGGGAGATTGTTGGCCCGGAGGCCTTCCTCTCTAGTTTTGATGATGATTAACTCATGTAGTTATGTTTACTGATAATCTTGTGATTTTAGTTTCAGATCATATAACAAGATATTAGTTGGTGATTGCTTCAAAAAGAGGAGTTTGGAAGCCTTCACTTGGTGATTCCCGAGCCCGAGCATCAAGATCACACATAGCCATGCTCGTTGGATCACGGAGTTTGGACCGAGTCGACTTGAAGATGGAAGATCGTCAAGAAGACTTAGGTATCCATAGTTTAGTGTGTTTAGATCCATTTGTAAAGATAAGAATAGTTGATATGCTCAAGTGCACAATACACACACGTTTTATGTTTGGATATTGGTTTTTCGGTTTTTAGTTTAACCGATATTTGTTTTCATGAATAGATTGATCAAAACAAGTTTAAATGATTTATATGTATAGTAGATGTATTCTTTCTATACATGCATGCTTAACTTTTAAACAAACTTATTTTGACTTTCCTATTCATGTATTGAAAAATCCAAGTTTGATAAAATACAGTTTTTGGTTTTTGGTAAAAATGATAAGACACAAAAATAGTCTAACTTGCTTGATATTTGAGTTGAAATTTTTATCACATGTTTATATATCAATGCAAAATGTTAAAACTATTTTTGGGGATTTTTATATATTTTACAAGATTTTTTAGAAATATTTTAACATGTTTTTCTGACCGAGGACAGTGGCTGACAGGCCAGGTCGGTCGACCGCACGGTCGACCGAACCAAGGGCCGGTCGACCCAGCGGTCGACCGACGTGCACAGCCTTGTGCACGTCTGGCAGACACATGGGCCGGTCGACCGGGCGGTCGACCGGACCAGAGAGCTTTGCTCTCTGTATCTGGACGGTCGACCGGGCGGTCGACCGGGTTTCCCCAACGGTCATATTTATGACCGTTGGCGGTCGACCGGCCGGTCGACCGCAAGCCTGTCAGGCTGACAGATCAGCCTAACGGCTAGTTTTCTGTTTGGCCTATATAAACCCCATTTCTTTGGGATTTTGGCTAAGTTTTTTTAGAGCAAAATTTCCAGACCTTCTCAAGTGTTTTAAACAAGTTTTCAAAAGAGTTTTTGTGCCAAAAGGATTCATCTTATTTATTTTAGAGTTTTTGGAAATTTCAAAGAAAATAGAAAATTGGGAGATTTGCTTTGTTCTTCATTTCTATCTTTTGCCAAGAGTTTTCCCAAGTATTTTTCTTTGAGTTATTGTTTTCCAAACTCTAGTTTTTTCACACTTGAGCTATCTTCTATCCTATTCTATTAGGATCATTTGTTTGTGGGAAAAGAGATTGTTTGTGGTTGAAAGATACCACTAAGTTGTAAACCCTTTCATTGTTGGGTTGCTCCCTCTTTGGTAGAGGTTGAGTTGGTTGGTTTGCTCCCTCTAATGAGAGGTGGAGTTGATTGTATTTGTATCCCTCTTCGGTAGAGGTGATTTGTGGTTGTTTGGCTACGGGCCTACCCCTCGGTTGTGAGGCGCTGTTTGAGAGAGGAGTTCGGTACTCCCGGTTGTACAAATCCTCTTCGGTGGAGGTTCCCTCGGTGGGAGTCCTTGGTGGACAAGTTAGTGGATTAGAAATCCTTCTCGGTGAAGGCGGGGACGTAGAGCTAGGGGCTCGAACCTCGAAACACATCTTTGTCTTTGCGTTTGATCCATTGACTCTATACTCTCTCTTTCTCTTATTTGTGTTGTGCATAGCGTCATTCATTCATATCATATTTGCTTGTGTTGTCCTTGCATTGATTCATATTGTTATATCTATTATATGCTTGGTTTGCTTGTGTGTGTCTCACTTGTACTTAACCACAAGAGCTTCATATAGCACCTCAACCCATATTTAGGGGAATCAAGAGGAGTTAGTCCAGAGCCCTTCACGGGGAATTCGGCTACACTTGTTGGTTGTATTAAGTGTGTTGCAAAATAGTTTTTAGCTTCCGCATTTAGTTTCTAGATTAGCACTTTCACCTATTCACCCCCCCTCTAGGTGATTTCAATGATATCATGTTCGTGAAAAAGGATTTTCATGTGTTTTGATGAGATTGAATTTCATTGATTTATATCCATGTATATATTTCTTAAATGATTTTTGTACACTCGATATACTTTTGTTTAGTTATGATTTTGATTCATGAGCCTATACGTGCTTCATAGATTTTTCCGTGTCAATTATTGTGTATTTAGCATATTTTATGAGATGTATATACGTTTTATTCCTTACTTGAAGGATTTCATACTAGTTTTCAAAATTACTTTGAAACTAATTCTTTATTCTTCAATTGGTAGAGTTCTCAATCTATACTATATTGTTTTCAAATCTTTATTTTTCTAAAAAACATTTACTATTCAAGGGCGGTTGGTTGGGCGAACATGCCTTGTATGCTCTTTAATGACTATTTTTTTAAATATGTGCATGATAGGGTGGATGATATGAGTTATGATTCTTAATGATATTTTTATTTTTGTATACTCATATTTTTCTATATATGTGTGCACCATATTTCAATTACTCTGATTATACATACATATATATGATTTCTTGTGCTAGATTAACAATATTTATACATATATGTTTTTATTCCACAAATTATTTTATGTTAAACTTGATTTAATTCTAAATGTTAATTAGTATCTTTTACAAGCTTATGCATTTATTTTTGTTGGTATTTTAAAAAGGGGGAGAAAAATTCTTGATGTTATTTTTAATTGGTATCTTACTCCCACACTTTTTAAGAAAATTATTTTGTTTTAGAAAAAGCTAATTTTTTTCCATATTGGTATCAATTGTTTACAATTGGTATCTATATTGCAAAATAGTTTAGAATTTAAAAAAATTAATTTCATGGATTATTTATTTTCAATTGGTATATTTTTTATCTATGTTGTTTTTCAATTGGTATTTTGTTTTAGTATCAAAATATTTTTATTTTAAATTAGTGTATTTTCAATTGATACATGTTTTTATTTTCAATTGGTATATGTTATCAATTGATATTTTGCCGCTCTGTTAATGATTGACAAAAAGGGGGAGAATGATTTAGTTTATATGTGCATGTTTATTTGTTTTATGCATATATATATATTATGATTTTGATATCTAGAATTCTTATTGAATATATCCATTTTATTGGTATCTGAATTTATTGGTATTTTGAGCTTTATTGAAATCTATATATTTATGCTTGTTTTATGCTATGCATGAGTTAAGGGGTAGTTTCTATGAATAATCCATGCATATATAACTCCATGAGTTTTGTTATTATCAAAAGGGGGAGATTGTTGGTCCAAAGGTCCATCACTCTAGTTTTAATGATGATTAACTCATGTAGTTATAGTACTAATGATCTTGTGTTTATTAAGTTTCAGATATAGGTCAAGATCATTATTGGTGTTTAGTTCAATAAAGGACTCAAAGTTAAGATTCGAAACTATCATGTGTTGATTCAAGAGCTCGTGCTTCAAGTTCGCATAAAGTACTCGAGATGGAGTCATCGCTCTTTGGATCATGTTTGGATCGAGTCATCTTGGAGAAGAAGATCGACAAGAAGACTTGTATTTATGTTTGTTTAGATATTTGTTTTCTTTAGATCTTGTGTAAGAATTGAATAACTTTGAGTTGCTTAAGTACACACACAAGTTTATTGGTTTCAGTTTAACTGGTTTTAGTGTCAAAAGTTTATGTTTATAGAATTTATGTTTTCAATAGAATAAGTTTTATACTTTATAATATGTGTTGGATTCTATCCACACATATTTGAGCTTCATATGTTTATAAAAACTTATTTCTATGCGTTTTGGTTTTGGATTCTCAAGAATACATCTTTCGGTTTCATGAATAGATTTCATCAAAACAAGTTTACATGGATTACTATGTGTATTGGATTTCATCCATATGCATTCATGCTTCTTATATTTAGAAAACTTATTTTGATGTATCTAACTCATGTGTTTAAGTTTTATTTTTTATCAAAACTTATTTTGGTCCTTGATGTCAAAAACAAGTATATATATCATTTACTATTTGAATTGGATTATATCCATACACATCATGCTTCAAATGTGTTTTAATATCTTGTTTTTATATTTACACAAGTTTAGAGAAAACTTGAATTTCCATTTCAAAGTTTAGTTTTTGAAAAATACAGTTTTTATTTAAAGCTTTAATTTCTATACCTCAAAAATAGTTCACATGTTTGTAATATGTATTGATTTTTTATCACACATATTTGTACTTCAATTTATTTACATGAACTTATTTTTGTAAAATTTATAAGGTTTTATTTGAATTTATATGGGTTTCAAAGTTTAAGTTTTTAACCCTGAAAATTGGGTGTTTGGGCAGCTTACAGCAAACGACCGGTCGACCGAAGCATGGCTCGGTCGACCTGGCGGTCGACTGACGTGCATAGAAATGTGCAAATGCCCAGAACCTTGGCTCGGTCGACTAACCGGTCGACCGTAGCAAGGAGCGGTCGACCGACTGACTCACCCGACTCTAGGATAGGGGTCGGTCGACCGATAGAGAGTTAAAACTTCTCTGCCTTGGGACGGTCGACCGGGCGGTTGACCGACAACCCTAACGGTCAGAAATCTGATCGTTGGCCGATCGATCGGGCAATCGACCGACAGGCCAGTCTGGCCTGTGTCATGCCCCTAACGGCTAGTTTTCTGAATCTCTATATAGAAGGTTCATTTGGTCAGTTTTTGGCAAGATTTTCAAGAGATAATTTTTTCCACTTCAATTGAGTTTTCAGCAAGTTTTTGAGCTTTAAATTCTTTATCTTTATTTTGTTTCAAAGTTTTGAAAAATCAAAGAAAATCAAGTTTTGGGAATTCTAGTTTTGTTCTTCAATTTCTTCATCTATCAAAAGTTTTTCCCAAGAGTTTTCTTTGTGTTTTTTTTTTCAAAATCTTTGTTCACTCACATACTTGAGCTATCAAATTCAAAATCTATCCTCTAGGATCTTATATTGTGAGAGGTATTTTGTTTGTGATCTCTTGTGATTACTAAGTATTGTTTTTGATCTTTGTGATCACTAAGTTGTATTTCTTTTCTTTGCTTTGTGCCTACCCTCTTGTGTAGAGGTATGAGAGAGTTGGAGTTGTGTACTCCTTGTTTGTAAGTAGCAAATTTCTCGGAGGAGGTCCCTTTGTGGAAGGTCCTTGGTAGATATAGTGGAAATCCTTCTGTGTGAAGGCAGGGACGTAGAGCAGTGGCTCGAACCTCGAAACATATCCTGATATTTGCGTCTGGATCTCTCTATCTCTCAACTCTCTACTCTCTTTATAGTTGTTGGCCCAGAGGCCCTTCACCTTAGTTTCGATGATAACTAACTTATAAAGGTTAATTTGCTAATGATCTTGTCTTTATATAGTTTCAGTTATTGATCAAGATCTTAGTAGGTGATTAGCTTCAACAAAGGATTCAAAACCAATTTTGGAGTTAACAAGTATAGATTCAAAAGCTCACATATTAAGATCGCATATAGCACTCAAGAGGAGTCAAGCTCGTTGGATCAAGTTCGGATCGAGTCGTCTTGGAGATAAAGATCAATAAGAAGATTTAGGTTTATTTTAGTTTGTTTTGTTTAGATCTTGTGTAAGAATAGTTAGTTTTGATATGCTCAAGTTCACACACACACAAGTTCAAAAGTTTATTGTTTTCGTTTAACCGTTTTTGAATTTTCAAGAATATATCTTTCATTTTCATGAATAGATAGAATTAGAAGAAGTTTACATGGTTTTATATATGTTGGATTTCATCTATATACATCTATATTTCATGTTGTCTAAAAACTTATTTTGATGTATATCTAGTTCATGATTTCAAGTTTTGTTTTTAACAAAACTTAGTATTGAATTTAATGTCAAAAACATAGATATATCTTTTATATGTGTATTGGATTCTATCCATACACACTATGCTTCAAAAGTATTTAAATATCATGTTTTTGTATTTATACAAGTTTGAAAAAAATCTGTTTTTCATTTCAAAGTTTGGTTTTTGAAAAATACGATTTTTGGTTTAAAGCTAAATTTCTATACCTCAAAAATAGTTCAAATAATTTGTACTATGTGTTGATTTTGGTCACACAAATTTGTACTTCAAATATTTATAAGAAATTATTTTTGTGAATGTTATGGGTATTTAAAAGCCAACTTTTCAAAACCTAAAATCTTGTCTTGAGCCTGCTGACGGTCGACGACCGTCGACCGATGTGACAAATACGTGCACATTGCCTTGGCATTGGGCCAGTCGACCACACGGTCGACCGATCCAGAGAGCTTGCTCTCTGGATCTGGCCCGGTCGACCGGTTCATCGACTAACCAGAGAGTTAGCTCTCTGGTTCTAACCTCGGTCGACCGGGCGGTCAACCGACAGACAGTTAGCCTTGGGGCGGTCGATCGACCGGTTGACCGAAAACCCCATCGGTCGAAGGCGGTCGACCGAGCGGTCGACGACAGGTCATTTCTGACTTGTCCTGAACCCCAATGGCTATATTTTCAGACCATATATATATGAGTCCTTTGAGGCCAGTTTTAACCAAGATTTTCAAGAGCAAATTTTCTCATCTTCTTAAGTGTTTTCAGCAAGTTTTAAAAAAGTTTTTATGCTACAAATCTCTTACCTTTTATTCGTTTCAAAGTTTCTAGAAAATAAAAGAAGATCAATATTTGAGAATTCTAGTTTTGTTCTTCATTTCTTTATCTATCAAGAAGTTTTTCCCAAGAGTTTTTCTTTGTTGTTTTTTTTCAAAACACTTTTTTTTTTCACACTTGAGCTATTAATTCTATTTCTATCTTTAGGATCTTATTTTTATGAGAAAATTGTTCGTGATCCTTTGAGATCACCAAGAGATTATTTGTGATCTTTGTGATCACTAAGTGTATTTCTTTCTTTGCTTTGTACCACCTCTTGTATAGAGGTTTGTGTTGAGAGAGTGGAGTTGTGTATTCCCGGTGTTGAGTTGTAAATCCTCAACGGAGGTTCCTGTGTGGAAGATCCTATAATGGATAGTTGAAATCCTTATGTGTGAAAGGTGGGGAAATAAAGCAGTGGCTCAAGCCTCGAAATATATCCCGGTGTTTGCGTTTGATCTTCTATCTCTAAACTCTCTCTTTTATCTTGCATTGCTTTATATTGTTCATTATCATATGCTAGATATAGTTTGTGTGCCCACACTTGTGTTCAACCAAGAGAGCTTTTAAAAGCACCTCAACTCTTGGTCTAGAGGAATCTAGAGGAGTAGTTTTAGAGGCCTTCACAGGGAATTCAGGCTCACTCTTGGTTGAACATAGTGTGTTTGAAATTAAGTTTCAAATTCTGCGTCATTTATCCTATATTAGCTTGTACACCTATTCACCCCCCCCTCTAGGTGTACTTACAATATCTTGCATTGTTATTATTGCTCAAATTCACACATATGCTAGATATTGTTTGTGTGCTCACACTAGTATTCAACCAAGAGAGCTATTGAAGCACCTCAACTCATAATTTAGAGGAATCATGAGGAGAAGTTTTGGAGCCCTTCACGGAAAATTCAGATTCACTCTTAATTATACATTGTATGTTAATGCAAAAGTTTTAATTCCATATATTTGTCATTAGATTAGCACTACACCTATTCACCCCCTCAAGGTATATTTTTCATTAACCTGATCATGAGAAGAGTCTTGTTAAGGATAGTACTTCTTCAAAAATCTGCCATTGATAGGCATTATGAGCGTATCGTCGTCCGGAGTTATGAGGCGTAGCTCCATTTGAGTAGACTGGCTCTACTATAAATGATATTCCCATTTAAGTTGAAACTTTTCTTTTGTCTTATGTGTCATAACCATGGGTCTTCTGACAGCTAAGACAAGATAGTCTTTCTTGAAAATCCATTCTCTGACTTTCTTATTGAAGGCTCTGAAAATCTAACCTTGATAGATCTCGATTTGATGTTGGGCTTGTAGATGTTTGTTGTCTAAAGCTTTCAACTGCTGAAGGCGCAATTGATGCTTTTCCTTGTCTGTCATCTTGGTTGTCAAGGCAACTGGCAAAGATGGAATTTGGATCTTTAATGGGAGTATAGCTTCACATTCGTACACCAAGGAAAAAAGTGTAGCTTTTGTTGGAGTTCTCACTGTTGTGCGGTAGGCCCACAAGCGTTCGCCTAATCTATTGTCCCAGTCGCGTTAACTTTTCGAGACGAATTTCTTAAGAAGCTTCCCAATAGTCTTGTTAAAAGCTTCTGCGAGGCCATTAGTTGTTGGATAGTATGTCGTTGATGACACACTTTGGATTCTGAATTTATTACAGAACCTTTAAAGTGTTTGGCTGATGAATTGGGGTCCATTATCATGGACGATTCATCGGGGTGCACCAAAGCGGTAGAGCACATGATGCTTGATGAACTTGATCACATTTGGTGTTTTACTTCCTGCAGGGGAACAGCTTTTGCCCATTTAGAGAAGTAATCCGTTATGACCAACATGAAATGGTGTCTCTGAATGTTGGGGGACTGATGGGTCCAATAACATTCATTCTTCACATCTCGAATGCCCATGAAGAGGCTGTTGGATGAAGATGTCCCGGTGCTTGATAGATGAAGTCACCGTGAATCTGACAGGCATGGCATCGCTTAGCATAAGCGATGGCGTCAGGGATCATCTTCGGCCAATAATAGCCAAGTCTTCTAAGCCGGTCTCCGAGTTTGGATCCGAGTTGGTGAGCTACGCACATATCATCATAAGCTTCTTTGAGTGCCTCATGTGCCTCTTTGTGTGAAAGGCATCGGAGTAAGATTCCATCATATGATCGACGATATAATGTTTGCATGAACGCATTGTAATCGAATCGAGGAGCTTTCCTTCTGATGGCAGCTGCCTCTTTGGGGTCGACAGGTAATATGCCATTAAGACGAAGTCGATGTAAGGGATCGCCAATACCTAGGTTCGAGACTTGTCGAAGTCTCGAGAACCTTTTTGACTTGAAGATCTCCTTTTGGAGTTTTACTGTCTTCAAGGGCAAATTTGCAACAGTACAAGTCGCGACTGTAGATAAGTACTCTCTCCGTAGCTCCGGTGGGAAGGGCCAATGAAGAAGTGAGGGATGCCAGTGCATCTGCATGTGCACTTTGCTGACGCTGTACATGGTCAATATAAAAGTTTTCAAACTTCTCTGCCATGATAATGGTCGCATTGTGATAGGGTATCAAGTCTTCATGTCGGACTTTGTACTCCCCGCGAACCTGGTTAACGATGAGTTTTGAGTCACCATATGCTTTGAGATTTTTGACTCCAATCTCTTCAGCACGTTGCATCCCGATCAAGAGAGTGTTGTATTCCAAGACATTGTTGGAACTTGACTCAGTTAACGAGAATGCAAGAGGGATCACATAGTTATATGGGGAGACAAGTACTACCCCCACACCTGCGACAATATTTCCCTGAGGGTTCGTCCTCGATGCTCTGTCAAAGAATAGTTACCACACTTGTTCTTCTAAGGAGGCATTGATGACGTCAACTTCTGCAATCTCGTCTGGGAGATCGTCATAAAGTTTTGAATTTCCTGAAACTGGATGATCGACCAAGAAATCTGCCACAGCTTGCCCTTTGACCGCCTTTTGTGACATGAATTGCATCTCGTACTGTGAGAGCAATATAGCACATTTCGCTAGTCTGCAGTTCAGCGAAGATGGCTTTGTCATGAGCAATCACAAAGGATTAACTCTGGAGATGACTTGAATGTGTTGCCTTATAAGGAAGTGTCGCATCTTCTGGACAGCGAAGACTAACGCTAAGCATCACCTTTTCTATTGGGTTGTAACGGTGCTCTGCCCCAATTATTGTTCTACTTAAATAGTAGATCGCTTGTTCTTAATTTTGATCATTATTTTGGGCTAGTAAAGCTCCTAAGGAATGATCCATCGCTCGAACATATAGCAGGAGAAGTTTTCCTGATACTGGAGCTACCAGAACGAGCGGGTGTGTGAGATATTCTTTGATCTCCTCAAATGCTTCTTGGCAGGTATTGTCCCAGATGAATGAGACCCCCTTCTTCATTAGCTTTGTGAAGGGTTGGCAGTGCCCTGAGAGATTTGATATAAATCTCCGGATGTATGACAGTCGTTCTTGTAAACCTCTGAGTTCTTTGAGATTTTTCGGAGGTTGCATCTGTTGGATGGCGCGGATCTTCTCCAGATCCTGGTGAATTCCTTTTGATGTAACGACAAATCCAAGGAATTTGTCACTGGCTGCCCCCAAGAAGGAGTTGGTTAGGTTCATCTTCAATTGATAAGCCTGCATGATGTCGAACACTCTCGTTAGGTCTGCGAGATAATCACCTTTGTCGTGACTTTTCACGATGATATCATTGACATAGCATTATACAATCTTGCGTATCTTCTCATAAAAGATCACATTCATGGCACGTTAATATGTCGCACCAGTGTTCTTCAAGCCAAAGGGCATTAATGTGCAGTATATTCCCAAAGGCGTCCTAAAATATGTGTGTTTTTTCATCTTCAGGGTACATCTTTATTTGGTTATATCCTGAGAAGCCATCCATGAGGACATTCTCTCAAAAAACATGTGTTGTAAATCATAACATTCGTGATCGGGAGAGGAAATTTGTCTTTAGGGCAATCACATTCAGATTGTGGTAGTTGAGGCAAATATGGATCTTTTCATTTTTCGTGGGAACGGGGACTATATTGGCTACCCAATCAGGATGTTGCTCTTCCCTGATGAAACCAAAGTCTATGAGCTTTTTCACCTCTGCTTCGATTGTTTTCATGATCTCGGGATGGAACTATCATTGCTGTTATTTGCCTGGTTTGGCGTCCGGATTGATGTTGAGACGATGCATAGCAATCTGGAGATCGAGCCTGGGCATGTCCTCATAATTCCTAGTGAAGACATCTATCTACTCTCGTATGAGTTGTATTAGGTCTTCTTTCTTGGAAGGCGATAAGCTCTCACCTATGAAGATGGGCTTGAGATTAGCTTCATCTTTAAGATTTACCTGAGTCACTTTATCGTCAATGGGTGGCTCGAGTTGTTCAAAACGCATATCCCAAAGAGTATTTTAAGTGTTTAATCCGTGAATTAGAGTTTGACTGGATTAATTCTTCAAGTTCAAAAGTATCTTCTCCGTCATCTTCCAAGTGGCTGGCTGATACCATGTTCACTGAAAGACTTCCGAAGATATCTCGAAGGCTGACATCTGAGTCCCACGATGATGTTGCTGATGAGCTGTCATGATAGACCTCTTTTTTAGATTCGAGATCTGATGAGACTTGTGTAGATACATAACCGAGTCCCCTTCGGGTCTTGTGGTAGTAAACGGGGCCTTTACCTCTTGGTACAAATGAACGAAGTAGTGCTCATTTTTCTTTACTGAAATTAAGGCATGATTCTTTGGTGAAATTATATCCCATTCTTTTCATCATGTGATGTGACTTTTGTCCATAATGGTAGAATTGTGGAGGCTCAGAATCACCCCCTGACCTTTCACAAGCTACGGTCCCGATTTTGATCTGCTTGAATAGAATCGACTTTTGACCTTTTTGCTTGGTTGATACTTCAAAGAAGGCATTGGTGTGCCTCCTATTTTTTTGCGTACCAGGAGGGATGACTTTGCTGGTACATGCAATGATGCCAAATCATTCAATACTGACCAAGAATCACTGCCTATGTCAGTGCTGGTGTCTGAGGTACAGAATCCGAAGCAAATGCAGAGAAGTAAGCCAAATTTAAATTTTCATTGATGAACCATTCGCTTTCAACATTGGCGGTGGTACCGAAGTTGAGCTTATCAATGCTCGTTACAAGAGGATTTATTTCTCAGAGACGCTCATCTTCTTCTAGCTCCATATCTGCTTCATTGCCAGAGTCGAGTTCTTCCGGGTGTGAATTCTCATCAACCTCAAGAGAATTCTGATAAAGGAGGGAATCAGTAAAGTAATTCTCGACTCCTTTGAATGGATACCTTTTCGCAATCAACTTCTCACTTTTCATCTTCACCAATGTATTTCATTACTTGATGAAGAGTGGATGGGATGATGGCATTGCGGTGAATCTATGGTTGTCCCAGCAGTAGATTGTACACAGCGTCAATGACATAACATGTCACCTCAGATTTCAGGTCCTCAACTTGACACCTGAGTTTAATTTTTCCCATCATACGTGTATCATTGGCGTTGAAGCCATAAATGATTATCTGAGTGGCTCTTAACCGGTGGATGGGGATCCCCAAATGCTGCATGACCCTGTGAGGCATGATGCTCAATGCGGATCCTGTCCAATATACCCTATGTAATACATGGGTCTATCATGTTTCTCTTTAACTTGCATATTTTCTGGGGTGAAGGTGATGCAGGAAAACTACTTCGAGGTATGGTGGCAATAGTTGTCGTCTTCCTCTTCACATATAATAGGAATCTTGGTCACGAAAATCTCTGCATTTGCTAATGCTTCTCTTAAAGCGTCCCTTGTAGACTTAGAAAGCCTTAGGAACTCATAGAGAGTGATTCGAGCAGAGATGTTGGCTAGTTGAGCCAAGACATCAAAACAGAAGGGAGTTGATGGTCCCGCACCACTTTTTGGAAGAGTTTTGACATACCGAAGCTCTTTCTGCTTTTCCACGGATGGCCTCATGGACTGCTCAATTGCTTTCTAAGCTGGCGTGGGGAGTTCACTACTCGCTCACCGTACTATTTTAGGTACAATTTTTTGGATCGAGTTTTTGATGTAGAAGGTGCGCCTGTGTCAGCAGCAACGGCAAACTCCTCGTCTCCTGAACTAGTGATTGATCGCTAATGTTGCATATTTAGTGTCACATTTTCATACTTATTATAGAATAAAAGCCTGCATAGTCCTAATTAATTGTTTGATTTAATTGCAGGCCCAATCTTTAAGGAGATGAAGAGAAATGAGCCCAAAGCCCACCAAAATTCTGAATTAAATCAGAATTAATTCGCACTCAATAAATCAGGGAAAAATCAAGAGGTTGAAAATCGGTTGAGAAGAATCCTCTCAGAATCGATCAGTTAAAGCCAAGAATCCAAGGCCATTTCGTCAAAATTCCAGACTCAAACGAAGAAACCAACTGAAGATAAAAGCAGAAGAGAAACCCGGGGAGACCACAAACAGGGTGTGGCCACCTGGCCACACCCTGGCCGCAGAAACGCGGCCCAAGCCGCGTTTCCGCGGCTTTGTTGGGGAGTTAGGGGGAGCGTTTGCTCCCCCGACCTCCCCGGGATCCTATAGATTGGGTTTTTTGCCTATAAAAGGCCTGTACTTGCGCTGAAAATGAACGGACATGCAGAGTAGGAATTAGCCTAGTTTTCATTTGTAGTTTAGGTTTTTCTTTTCTTTATTATGTAATTATAATGTGTATGTAAGCTTAGGATTAGATGATGATTCATGTAAGTAAGAGAGAGGCATATGTTGAGAGTGACACCGATGTACCCTCCTCCTTTCTTTCATTGTTTCAAGCAATAAAGGTAAACTTTTATTTATGTTCGTATCTTTACTTTCCTTTTCTTTTGCTTTCTTCTTCCTCTTCTACTTTACCTTGGTTGTATTTGTTGAGCTTACAAGTGAATTCCAAAGCAAGTATAACTAAGCTACATGAGAGCCAGCGATAGTTCATGAAGACATTCTCCTCTTCCAAGCTCGCATCACTTCGTTCTTGATATGCTTGACGATATAATGTGCACGGGGACTGAGCTCGAGCTTATGATCTATACGTTGAACGCCTCCGAAGCAAAGGTAGAACATGCAACGGTTTCCAGGTAAGTCATCACTCAACCTAGGTAAGTATTCCTTCCTTTTCTTTCCTTTCTTTCATTTCTGTAAATTAAATCATCACCTCTTCCAACTCTTTCTTCTCCACTCACTCCATTTGTACATAGTCGCTTTTATTGTTTTCTGATTTTTCACCTTCTTCATCTTTCATTTTCTTCTAACATAACATAATTCTTTTTTCCTTTTTTATTAACTTAAAAACAGAGAAGAACTCTCGTTTGGTTTTCATAACGATTTCAATAAAAAAACGTAATGCTTCTATCGCAAACCCTCCTTGTGGATCACGACCCGCATAGCCACTTTCTATAGCGGAAGAATTGAGCACTTGCACATCTTCTTTCTTAAGTTCTATAATTCCGTATTTTGTGTGCAGGTTTTGCCTCAATCAAATTTTGGCGCCGTTGCCGGGGAGGGTAACGTTTTTATTGAAATCTGAATTTTTATTGAAAATTTTTTAGAACTAAACGAATTTTCTTCTCTGTTGCAGGTTATAGGGCACGCAAAGCAGGAAATTAAGGTTGCAGTGACATACAAGTGGTCTTGGGCCTCTGCTGTAGAAAGCAGAGACCAAGGGCCCTCTGATTTGCCGCGTTTGCGCGGCCAAAGCCGCGGATCCGCGGCAAAGAAGAGTTGACTACTAATAGATTTTGTGCAGGGTTGCTTACTTTGCCAAAAACATAGCTTGCTGCATCTTTATTTCTTATATGCCATCACCATAAACCTGCTAATAAACCAACAGTAAAAAGTTTGTTGAAAAAGTTAAAAAAAATTGATTAGACGTTTGCATCTTAGGCACATGTCTTTTCAATTCCTTTATTTTACTGTTGAAGAGTGCTGGAGCAAGGTACGTATGCATTGCATTTAGCATAGGACTCACTTCTTGGTTGATTTATATCGCTTTGAGTGAATCTTACATATCTTGTACACTTGCACTAATTGATTTTAAGGGCACCAACCCAATAACAAGATAAGGTGGGGATTTAATCACCCTTCCTTAGCCCAAAAATCAGAATCCAAGCACTCACTAACCCAAGCCTAACTTAAAATGAGTAGACGTTGGCCCTAAGGACATCTCGGACTCAATTAGGAGATTATCCTAAGGGAAAAAGGTGTTGGAACTTGACTCTTGCCAAATCAGTGTCTAGGAAAGGGATTAAGGGCCGAAAGCCCGAAGGTTGGTGGTTATTTAATTAAGGAACGTCTTTTGACGGAAAACCTCCCACCAACCTTGCCCTGACCTGGCTGATTAGTGATTAGTCTCTAATTTTGCATAATTTTCATCACATTCTCATATTTATTTCATGTAAAATTCTACTAATAAATCCTTACTTACTTGATCCTAGGTCCATGGTGGGTAAATGAAGAAGAAGGTCTAAATCACCATTATTTGGTGATTAAAAGGCTTAAAAGTAGCTATTGACCTAGAGGGCTGACTCTGTCAAAATCAGGAGCGTTTTCCCACACGGTGCCGTGCTTATCGCAGATCCTAAAAATAACACGGAATTTAAAGTGAATGGGCAAAGACTGAAGCTCTTCTTGACCACTGAGCCGATGATTCCAGATGATAGTGTGCTGACTCTTTTTGCTCCATCATACACTTAACCACAACAAACAATTAAAAAAAAAAATGTTTATATGCTTACCCCATGTACATTCTTCTTGACATTTCCTTTAGCCTCTTCGTACTTGGCCGGCCCGAGTCCACAAAGACGGTGACATCATCTCTTCCCCCTATTTATTGCATTTACATTTTCATCTGCATTCATTGAGGACAATGCATTAGATAGGTGTGGGGGGTGCTAACACTTTTTCTTTTTCTTTTTTCCTTTCTTCTGTCAAAAAAAAAAAACTCTCAGATTGAAAAGAATTTTTCATACTCTTTATAAAAATACCAAAAGATTGTAGGAATTACGGGAACCTTAGTAATAAATCTTTATTTTTGCCTGAGTAAATAAGAAAGATTGGTTTGACTAAAGAGTTAGAAAGGATAAGGAAAACAACTCACACCTTTTATTTAGCCTTAGTAGAATATGCATAATTCACACACACATGCTTGGGATTTAGAAACAAAACTTTCAAAAAAAAAAAAAAGGAGCTTGATAATTGTGCCTCAAGAAGCATGATTACTCACGCCAGAAAAACAATCTTTATAAATAAATCTTGATTTCGTGGCCTACTCCACTTGCATATTTGACCTGAAGGGTGTTTTTTTCACCTGGTGCCCTAAGACCATCTGGTTTGGGAGTCATCGGTTTGATATGTGCTACATAAGTGAAGTAGAAAGCCTAATGGAACCAGGAATAATAAGTAAATATTAATAAAATAATATTCGAAGTTGAGTTGAAAAATCCCAAGCATATCACACTTACACAGTATGCATATCTATCTAAAGCAAAATAAAAGAATGAGTTAGAAGTACAAGATCCTTTCTAAATTTAAAGAAAAACCATAATTTCTTCTTTTATGAAGGCTAAATATAAGAGGACTTATGAGGGTTAAACCTAATTCCTACATCATTCGGTCATGTTTATTTAGATGATTGAAAGTTCTTTTTCATATATATATACATATATTTCTTTCTGAAACAACTAACTTCTTTACTTACTGGATTTTGTGGGTGCAATCCGCTGAAAACCCTCAGGAGACAACACTCCTCCTCTAGGGGAAACTTAGAGGTTTAAAGGCTTGTTGCACATGCTCAGTGCAATTGCGTTACCTGCGAAAGTGGTATAATAATTTTCTTATTTTTGTTTTGCTCAGGACGAGCAAAAAGATAAGTGTGGGGGTGTGATTAGTCTCTAATTTTGCATAATTTTCATCACATTCTCATATTTATTTCATGTAAAATTCTACTAATAAATCCTTGCTTACTTGATCCTAGGTCCATGGTGGGTAAATGAAGAAGAAGGTCTAAATCACCATTATTTGGTGATTAAAAGGCTTAAAAGTAGCTATTGACCTAGAGGGCTGACTCTGTCAAAATCAGTAGCGTTAGCCAACAGGGAGACAACAGCGCAGCACGCAGCAGGCGGCGCCGCACGTGCCGCCCACGGAAAACCGCGGAAACGCGGCATTTTGCCTCGAAAACGCGGCCAAACCAGAAACCAAGAGATCCAGCGCGGCGGGGGACAACCAGGCGGCGCGCAGCAGGCGGCGCTGCGCGCGCCGTAAAAGAATTGCCGCGGAAACGCGGCAAATGCCGCGTTTCCGCGGCCATGTGGGCGCGCGGCGGGAGACAACCAGGCGCTGCGCGCGCCGCCAAAGTACTGCCGCGGAAATGCGGCAAATGCCGCGTTTCCGCGGCCATGTGGCAGCGCGGCGCGCCGCGTTTTGGGCCAGGGTTTGTCCCCTGGCCCCCCTCATTCCTGATGCCTATAAAAGCCCAGGAGGGTTCTTCAGTTGCGAGATCCAGAGAGTTGAGAAAAAAGTTTGTAGTTTTGATTTTGTTTGTAGTTGTTCTTCTTCTAGTTCTAGTTCTAGTTTAGGCCATTAGAGTGAAAGAGAGAGAGTGTGTAAAAGTTGTATTTGGAAGGTGACAATCAATACAAGTAATTACTTCTCTTCCTTCTTTCCATTTACTTGTCTTTGCATTTATTTTTACTTGTTGTAGTGTAACTTCTTTCTTCTCCACTTCTTCTCTTTTACTTTGTTGTAGTGTAACTTTTCCTTTTACTTTGCCGATACCAATAGTGCACTCGAGTCTTCCCTTATTCTCGCCTTCTATCGGACCTTGATAAGGGAATGTCCGAGTTTTTGCCGAGTAAGGCTAAGTTTTAGGATGAACTTTCACTCGATTTCCACGTGAATAGTTCCAATGCACAAGGGTTGTGTTTGCCTATGATCCATCGTGAGGCTATCTTCAAAAAGTTAGAAATTAGTGGGAGCACTTAGTAGAAAGTTAGCCATGCGTTTTTACAACTAAGAAAAATCCACTTTTACAAACTACCAAAACATTTTCCAACAATCCTTGAAACAACTTGTTTTCACTTTTTAAATTCTTTATTTGGAAACAAAGAACATTCTCTTTTCTTGAACATAAAAGCCGCATCAAGCTTCCATCGCTCTCCCTCCTTGTGGATACGACCCGTATAGCCACTTCGCTACTACGGAAGAATCGCAAAAGCAGTAACTTCGACCCACTCTCTTTCTACTTTTCTTGTGCTTGCTTTTTGCCGATCAAATTTTGGCGTCGTTGCCGGGGAGGGAACGGCTTTATTGTTCACTACTAAAGATTGTTCTTTGCTTTTGTGTGTAGGAGAAGAACCAAGGAGCTCACCATAACGGGAAGCAAAAGAGGTTGCCAAGGGCATTGCGCGAGGATTCATTTGCCCTCGGAAAGATTCGTGTAAAAGCGAGTTTTTCCGATTGAAGTACTAACAAACTCGTTTGCAGGGTTGCCGAGCGCCGCTAAAAAAAAAAGTTCTTTCAAAATTTCTAGTTTCCTTGGATGCTTCACCATATGCATGTGTAATAAATTCAACAAAAATTTACTTGTTGCTTAATTGAAAATTGGATTAGACTTTTGCATTTAGGGCACGTGTCTATTTCAATTCATTTCAATTTCTGTTGAAGAGTGCTGGAGACAAGGTACGTGTGCATTCATATAGAATAGGACCAACATTCTGAAGTGATTTACCGGTTTGAGTGTTACCTTGTTGTGAATAAATTGTACACTTACACAATTGACTTTAAGGGCAAAACCCAAATAAACAAGATAAGGTGGGGATTTCATCACCCTTCCTTCGCCCAAAAATCATCTCCAAGTGCACTCACTTTTTCCCAAGCCTTAACTAAAAATCAATAGACGTTGGCCCTAGGGACATCTCGGACTCACTAAGAGATTAACCGAGGTTGGAAATTGTAAGAACTATACTCCTGCAAAATTGGTGTCTAAGGAAAGTGGATTGAGAGGTAAAGCCTCGAAAGCTCCGTGGTTTGGCATAATTAGGCCCGTGGCTCCGCCCGGATACCTCCCCCCGAGCTTTGCCCTTTCCTGGCCGATTAGCTTGTAGTCGAGTTCCTGCAACAACCTTCCCCGGAGAATCGACCAGTTAGGAGTCGTCTAGGTCCAGGTACCTTAGACTAAGGCTTGTGGTTGTTTTTCTTTCTTTTGTTTGTTTTTCACTCTGTTCGATTGTTTGTTGTTTTTGCGTTGGTTGTGGTGTGCTGCATGCAAGAGTGGGTGAGAGATCCGTCAACTTCCAGATTAACAAGAAACACTTATCTACCCTTGCATCCAGAACCGGTGATGGCGTCACTTCAGGATAGATTTTACCCGATCAGAACTTCGCTTCCATCTTGCATAAAACTTCCTGAAGCAAACGGAAATAACTTTGAGTTAAAGCCCCAATTCATTAACACTCTTCCCAAATTTCATGGTTTAGAATCAGAGGACGCATACTTCTTTGTTAGGGAATTTGAAGAAGTATGCCTTATGATGCGAATACCCCAGCTAGGAGACGATGCCGTTAGGTTACGTTTCATCCCTTTTTCCCTAAAGGACCTAGCTAAGAAGTGGTTGTACAGTTTGGCAGCAGATTCAGTCACGACGTGGGATGATTTCGTTAAGGCTTTCTTGAAGAAATTTTACCCAATTCACAAAACTGCCCTCATTAGGAAGAACATCATGCAGTTTAAGCAAGACCCGAGCGAACCATTTTGGAGATACTTTGAGCGATTCAAAGATCTCCTCGCTCAGTGCCCTCATCATGGCGTGGAGAAATGGCGTCAGTGCCAGATTCTCTATGATGGTCTAGATTATCAGACTAAGACCCTGTTAGAAACAATGTGTCAGGGAGGGTTCTTGCAGAAGGATGAGAATCAGGGTTGGGATTTGTTTGAGGATTTAGCGGAAAAAACCCTGCAATGGGAGCCAGCCTCGAAAAAACCTAGGAATTCACAATCTATAGCTTCAAGAGGAGGGCTCCTATCCCTAGAATCATCCATAGCTGCCGAGGCTAAGATTGCTACCCTGATGAGAAGGATAGAGGCTCTGGAAACAAAAGAGCCTGCTAGTGTCAACCAGATCAACCCACCACCAATTCACAATCTGGGTTGTTCATATTGTCAGGCACCGAACCATGTCTTTGAAGAGTGCCCTATTTTTCATGCCCAACAAATGCCACCGGAACACATGAACGCGGCTTACTCACGGCCGCCTCACAACCCCTACTCGCAGACCTACAATCCCGGCTGGAGGAATCACCCAAATTTCTCCTGGGCCCAAAACAATCCTCCCAAACCTAATTTTTCCAACAACTTTCACCACCCTGCTCCTCCACCACCTTTTCCCAGTCAAGCCCCTTCTTCCTCCTCCCAAAGCTCTCCAATGGAAAAGAAGATCAGTAAATTGGAGGAGAGTATAGAGGCTTTCATTAAGTCCCAAGCCGCTTTCATGCAGAATCAGGGACAAACTTTGAATAACCATTCACAGGCCATATCAAGGTTGGAAATGCAAATGAGCCAGCTAGCTAGCTCCCTAAGTGAAAGACCCAAGGGAACTTTGCCTAGTCAGCCGCTAGTGAACCCAAAAACCTCCAACCAAGCTTATGAGATTCAAGATCCATCGATTAACCACTGTAATGCTGTTCACACACTGCGATCTGGAAAGAAGGTAGACAACCAGGTCTACCAACAGAAGAGTCCAGTCCATCCAGATCCCACTCAGGCCTCCACCTCTGCTAGTTCCTCCCAATCCGTTCCACAAAAATCTGACGAGGACAAAGCTGTTGAACAAGTTCATAAGCCTGTAGCACCCTTTCCCAATAGGCTTAGGAACAATAATAAAAATATGCACATGGAGAAAATGCTAGAGATGTTCAACCAGGTTAAATTGAATGTGCCACTTCTTGACGCTATCCAACAAGTCCCGGCTTATGCCAAATTTCTGAAGGATATGTGTACTAAGAAGAGAAAGACCAATGTGCCCAAGAAAGTGTTCTTGGCCACTAACATAAGCGAAATTCTGTCTGATCCCATTCCGGTGAAATACAAGGATCCCGGATGTCCCACCATTTCCTGCACCATAGGACAGACCGAAATCAGTAGAGCGCTTCTTGACCTGGGAGCAAGTATCAACTTGCTACCTCTCTCTGTATACCAGCAACTTGGGTTGGGTGAGCTAAGCCCAACTCGAGTCACTATCCAGCTAGCTGACCGATCTGTGAAGATCCCAAAGGGGGAAATCACAGATGTTCTCATCCGGGTCGGGGATTTCATTTACCCCGTTGACTTCATTGTGCTTGAGACCCAACCTGTGTCCAATCTTAGGTCTCAAACTCCCGTCATCTTAGGGCGCCCATTCCTTGCTACAGCCAATGCCATAATCAACTGTAGGAACGGGTCCATGCGATTAACTTTCGGAGACATGACGAAGGAAGTCAATTTCTTCAATCTTGGAAGACAACCTAGGGATGTCAACGATCAGACATTTGAGGTCAATTCTATTGAAAACCTGACCAGTGAACATGAGGAATGCATGGAGATAGAAGCTGAGGCAGAGTTTGATCTGGAGGCTGAGGATTTTAATCTAGACCAGATCGTGGATTCAGCAGTGGATTGGGCATCAAGCCCCAGTGTACCCCATCTTAGGATCGAAAGCCCAGAGATTCCCTCCAATGAAGCAACACCTTCCCTAGAGTTGAAAGCCCTGCCTGGACATCTAAAGTACGCCTACCTGGGCGGAAAGGACACCTTGCCAGTCATCATAGCATCCTACCTGACTGAGCAACAAGAGGACAACTTAATGTCTATTCTGAAAAGACATAGGGAAGCCATTTGATGGACGATGAAGGACATCAAGGGAATAAGTCCAGCCATAGTGCAACATAGAATCCATTTAGTTGATGAAGTAACCCCTAGGAAGGACCCACAACGCAGGCTTAACCCTCTCATGCAAGAGGCAGTGAAGGCTGAAATTCTGAAACTATTAGATAATGGGATCATTTATCCCATTTCTGATAGCCAATGGGTTAGCCCTGTTCATGCAGTCCCAAAGAAGGCTGGCTTTACGGTAGTAGAAAATGAGGAAAAAGAGTTGGTACAAACAAGACTGCCTACCAAGGTTCGTGTTTGTATCGACTACAGGAAGTTGAATGCTGCTACCCGTAAAGACCACTTCCCGCTACCCTTCATCGACCAAATGCTTGAGCGTTTGGCTGGACATGAGTACTACTGCTTTCTGGATGGGTACTCGGGATACAATCAAATCCCCATTGCTGCAGAAGACCAGGAAAAGACGACGTTCACCTGCCCGTTCGGAACCTTTGCTTATAGGCGCATGCCTTTTGGATTGTGCAATGCTCCTGCAACGTTCCAACGGTGCATGCTTAGTTTGTTCTCTGATATGGTGGAACGTTTTCTGGAGATTTTCATGGATGACTTCTCCATCTACGGAGATTCATTTAATCAATGTCTTCATCACTTAGAGTTAGTGCTACAAAGATGCATTGAGAAGAACCTAACTCTAAATTGGGAAAAATGTCACTTTATGGTGAGACAAGGGATTGTCTTGGGCCATGAGATTTCGAGGAGAGGCATAGAAGTAGATAAGGCTAAGGTAGAAGTGATTGCTAAGCTTCCACCCCCCAAAAAATCAAGGATATTAGATCCTTTTTAGGGCATGCTGGGTTCTACCGACGGTTCATTAAGGACTTTAGCAAAATTGCGAGGCCCTTAACTAACCTGCTCGCTAAGGACGTGCCCTTTGATTTCAACGATGAATGTTTCAAGTCATGGGGGAAGCTTAAGCAAGAACTGATTTCTGCACCTATCATTTCTGCTCCTAATTGGGCCCAGCCATTTGAAATCATGTGTGATGCATCTGATTTTGCAATTGGTGCTGTTCTAGGACAGCGCATCGATAATAGGCAGCACGTGATTTACTATTCGAGCAGGACCTTGAATGACGCCCAACAGAATTATACAACGACTGAGAAGGAATTCTTGACCGTTGTCTTTGCGTTAGAAAAATTCCGGTCCTACTTGTTAGGTTCGAAAACGGTGATTTTCACAGATCACTCGGCTCTTAAATACCTCATGACCAAGAAGGAAGCAAAAGCCCGACTGATTCGGTGGATCCTTTTACTTCAAGAATTTGACTTAGAAATCCGGGATAAAAGAGGTATCGAAAATGTGGTTACTGATCATCTCTCACGAATTCCGAATGCACCAACCATCCCAGCCCCGATCAACGAGAATTTCCCGGACGAGCACATCCTAGCCATTCCTAAGGAACCCTGGTATGCTGACATCATTGATTACCTAGCCACGGGACAATTACCTGCTGACTGGACAAAGCAAGACCAAGACCGCTTCTTTGCCCAAGTACGATACTTCTTCTGGGAAGAACCGTATCTTTTTAAGTATTGTCCAGATCAAATAATTAGACGATGCATACCTGAGGAGGAACAGAGGAGTGTGCTCAGCTTTTGCCATGACCTTGCATGCGGAGGACACTTCGGTCCCCGCAAGACTGCAGAGAAGGTTCTACAAAGTGGGTTCTACTGGCCCACTTTGTTCAAAGACTCATATCATTTTTGCAAGTCATGTGCAAACTGTCAGAAGATCGGGAAAATTTCTAGAAGAGACATGATGCCCCTGAACCCAATCATTGAAGTTGAAATTTTTGATGTTTGGGGTATTGATTTCATGGGGCCATTCCCCAACTCCTTCGGCAACCAATTCATTTTGGTTGCTGTCGATTATGTCTCTAAGTGGGTAGAAGATGTGCCAACCAAGACGAATGACAACAAAGTGGTTGTCAAATTTCTCAAAAAAAACATCTTCTCCCGGTTTGGCACCCCTCGAGCAATAATTAGTGATAACGGATCGCATTTCTGCAACAGAGTTTTTGAAGCTCTGATGCGAAAATATTCCATCAATCACAAGTTATCGACCCCGTATCATCCCCAGACAAATGGGCAGGTTGAAGTCACCAACCGACAGATCAAGCTCATTCTGGAAAAGACTGTTGGACAAAACTGAAAGGATTGGTCGGTTAAGCTCAATGATGCATTGTGGGCTTACCGTACCGCATTTAAGACAGTTCTGGGGATGTCTCCTTATAGAATCGTGTTTGGCAAAGCCTGTCATCTGCCAGTAGAGTTAGAACACCGGGCCCTCTGGGCAATTAAGCAACTCAACTTTGACCTGACCAAGGCCGGTGAACTTAGGAAACTACAGATTTCTGAATTAGAGGAGATACAGAATGAAGCTTATGAGAATGCACGAATCACCAAGAGCAGGACCAAATTTTTCCATGACCAATTCATAACCCGGAAAAACTTTACCCGGGAGATAGGGTTCTGCTGTACAATTCTAGGCTTCATATTTTTGCAGGGAAACTAAAAACTCGTTGGTCGGGACCATTCGTTGTGCGCACTGTTTTCCCACACGGTGCCGTGCTTATCGCAGATCCTAAAAATAACACGGAATTTAAAGTGAATGGGCAAAGACTGAAGCTCTTCTTGACCACTGAGCCGATGATTCCAGATGATAGTGTGCTGACTCTTTTTGCTCCATCATACACCTAACCACAACAAACAATTAAAAAAAAATGTTTATATGCTTACCCCATGTACATTCTTCTTGACATTTCCTTTAGCCTCTTCGTACTTGGCCGGCCCGAGTCCACAAAGACGGTGACATCATCTCTTTCCCCTATTTATTGCATTTTCATTTTCATCTGCATTCATTGAGGACAATGCATTAGATAGGTGTGGGGGGTGCTAACACTTTTTTTTTTCTTTTTTCCTTTCTTCTTTCAAAAAAAAAAAAAACTCTCAGATTGAAAAGAATTTTTCATACTCTTTATAAAAATACCAAAAGATTGTAGGAATTACGGGAACCTTAGTAATAAATCTTTATTTTTGCCTGAGTAAATAAGAAAGATTGGTTTGACTTAGAGTTAGAAAGGATAAGGAAAACAACTCACACCTTTTATTTAGCCTTAGTAGAATATGCATAATTCACACACACATGCTTGGGATTTAGAAACAAAACTTTCAAAAAAAAAAAGGAGCTGGATAATTGTGCCTCAAGAAGCATGATTACTCACGCCAGAAAAACAATCTTTATAAATAAATCTTGATTTCGTGGCCTACTCCACTTGCATATTTGACCTGAAGGGTGTTTTTTTCACCTGGTGCCCTAAGACCATCTGGTTTGGGAGTCATCGGTTTGATATGTGCTACATAAGTGAAGTAGAAAGCCTAATGGAACCAGGAATAATAAGTAAATATTAATAAAATAATATTCGAAGTTGAGTTGAAAAATCCCACGCATATCACACTTACACAGTATGCATATCTATCTAAAGCAAAATAAAAGAATGAGTTAGAAGTACAAGATTCTTTCTAAATTTAAAGAAAAATCATAATTTCTTCTTTTATGAAGGCTAAATATAAGAGGACTTATGAGGGTTAAACCTAATTCCTACATCATTCGGTCATGTTTATTTAGATGATTGAAAGTTCTTTTTCATATATATATACATATATTTCTTTCTGAAACAACTAACTTCTTTACTTACTGGATTTTGTGGGTGCAATCCGCTGAAAACCCTCAGGAGACAACACTCCTCCTCTAAGGGAAACTTAGAGGTTTAAAGGCTTGTTGCACATGCTCAGTGCAATTGCGTTACCTGCGAAAGTGGTATAATAATTTTCTTATTTTTGTTTTGCTCGGGACGAGCAAAAATATAAGTGTGGGGTGTGATTAGTCTCTAATTTTGCATAATTTTCATCACATTCTCATATTTATTTCATGTAAAATTCTACTAATAAGTCCTTGCTTACTTGATCCTAGGTCCATGGTGGGTAAATGAAGAAGAAGGTCTAAATCACCATTATTTGGTGATTAAAAGGCTTAAAAGTAGCTATTGACCTAGAGGGCTGACTCTGTCAAAATCAGGAGCGTTAGCCAACAGGGAGACAACAGCGCAGCACGCAGCAGGCGGCGCCGCACGTGCCGCCCACAGAAAGCCGCGGAAACGCGGCATTTTGCCGCGAAAACGCGGCCAAACCAGAAACCAAGAGATCCAGCGCGGCGGGGGACAACCAGGCGGCGCGCAGCAGGCGGCGCTGCGCGCGCGCCGTAAAAGAATTGCCGCGGAAACGCGGCAAATGCCGCGTTTTCGCGGCCATGTAGGCGCGCGGCGGGAGACAACCAGGCGGCGCTCGGCGGGGGACAACCAGGCGGCGCGCAGCAGGCGGCGCTGCGCGCGCCGCCAAAGTACTGCCGCGGAAACGCGGCAAATGCCGCGTTTCCACGGCCATGTGGCAGCGCGGCACGCCGCGTTTTGGGCCAGGGTTTGTCCCCTGGCCCCCCTCATTCCTGATGCCTATAAAAGCCCAGGAGGGTTCTTCAGTTGCGAGATCCAGAGAGTTGAGAAAAAAGTTTGTAGTTTTGATTTTGTTTGTAGTTGTTCTTCTTCTAGTTCTAGTTCTAGCTTAGGCCATTAGAGTGAAAGAGAGAGAGTGTGTAAAAGTTGTATTTGGAAGGTAACAATCAATACAAGTAATTACTTCTCTTCCTTCTTTCCATTTACTTGTCTTTGCATTTATTTTTAATTGTTATAGTGTAACTTCTTTCTTCTCCACTTCTTCTCTTTTACTTTGTTGTAGTGTAACTTTTCCTTTTACTTTGCCGATACCAATAGTGCACTCGAGTCTTCCCTTATTCTCGCCTTCTATCGGACCTTGATAAGGGAATGTCCGAGTTTTTGCCGAGTAAGGCTAAGTTTTAGGATGAACTTTCACTCGATTTCCACGTGAATAGTTCCAATGCACAAGGGTTGTGTTTGCCTATGATCCATCGTGAGGCTATCTTCAAAAAGTTAGAAATTAGTGGGAGCACTTAGTAGAAAGTTAGCCATGCATTTTTACAACTAAGAAAAATCCACTTTTACAAACTACCAAAACATTTTCCAACAATCCTTGAAACAACTTGTTTTCACTTTTTAAATTCTTTATTTGGAAACAAAGAACATTCTCTTTTCTTGAACATAAAAGCCGCATCAAGCTTCCATCGCTCTCCCTCCTTGTGGATACGACCCGTATAGCCACTTCGCTACTACGGAAGAATCGCAAAAGCAGTAACTTCGACCCACTCTCTTTCTACTTTTCTTGTGCTTTCTTTTTGCCGATCAAATTTTGGCGCCGTTGCCGGGGAGGGAACGGCTTTATTGTTCACTACTAAAGATTGTTCTTTGCTTTTGTGTGTAGGAGAAGAACCAAGGAGCTCACCATAACGGGAAGCAAAAGAGGTGGCCAAGGACATTGCGCGAGGATTCATTTGCCCTCGGAAAGATTCGTGTAAAAGCGAGTTTTTCCGATTGAAGTACTAACAAACTCGTTTGCAGGGTTGCCGAGCGCCGCTAAAAAAAAAAGTGCTTTCAAAATTTCTAGTTTCCTTGGATGCTTCACCATATGCATGTGTAATAAATTCAACAGAAATTTACTTGTTGCTTAATTGAAAATTGGATTAGACTTTTGCATTTAGGGCACGTGTCTATTTCAATTCATTTCAATTTCTGTTGAAGAGTGCTGGAGACAAGGTACGTGTGCATTCATATCGAATAGGACCAACATTCTGAAGTGATTTACCGCTTTGAGTGTTACCTTGTTGTGAATAAACTGTACACTTGCACAATTGACTTTAAGGGCAAAACCCAAATAAACAAGATAAGGTGGGGATTTCATCACCCTTTCTTAGCCCAAAAATCATCTCCAAGTGCACTCACTTTTTCCCAAGCCTTAACTAAAAATCAATAGACGTTGGCCCTAGGGACATCTCAGACTCACTAAGAGATTAACCGAGGTTGGAAATTGTAAGAACTATACTCCTGCAAAATCGGTGTCTAAGGAAAGTGGATTGAGAGGTAAAGCCTCGAAAGCTCCGTGGTTTGGCATAATTAGGCCCGTGGCTCCGCCCGGATACCTCCCCCCGAGCTTTGCCCTTTTCTGGCCGATTAGCTTGTAGTCGAGTTCCTGCAACAACCTTCCCCGGAGAATCGACCAGTTAGGAGTCGTCTAGGTCCAGGTACCTTAGACTAAGGCTTGTGGTTGTTTTTCTTTCTTTTGTTTGTTTTTCACTCTGTTCGATTGTTTGTTGTTTTTGCGTTGGTTGTGGTGTGCTGCATGCAAGAGTGGGTGAGAGATCCGTCAACTTCCAGATTAACAAGAAACACTTCTCTACCCTTGCATCCAGAACCGGTAATGGCGTCACTTCAGGATAGATTTTACCCGATCAGAACTTCGCTTCCATCTTGCATAAAATTTCCTGAAGCAAACGGAAATAACTTTGAGTTAAAGCCCCAATTCATTAACACTCTTCCCAAATTTCATGGTTTAGAATCAGAGGACGCATACTTCTTTGTTAGGGAATTTGAAGAAGTATGCCTTATGATGCGAATACCCCAGCTAGGAGACGATGCCGTTAGGTTACGTTTCATCCCTTTTTCCCTAAAGGACCTAGCTAAGAAGTGGTTGTACAGTTTGGCAGCAGATTCAGTCACGACGTGGGATGATTTCGTTAAGGCTTTCTTGAAGAAATTTTACCCAATTCACAAAACTGCCCTCATTAGGAAGAACATCATGCAGTTTAAGCAAGACCCGAGCGAACCATTTTGGAGATACTTTGAGCGATTCAAAGATCTCCTCGCTCAGTGCCCTCATCATGGCGTGGAGAAATGGCGTCAGTGCCAGATTCTCTATGATGGTCTAGATTATCAGACTAAGACCCTGTTAGAAACAATGTGTCAGGGAGGGTTCTTGCAGAAGGATGAGAATCAGGGTTGGGATTTGTTGAGGATTTAGCGGAAAAAACCCTGCAATGGGAGCCAGCCTCGGAAAAACCTAGGAATTCACAATCTATAGCTTCAAGAGGAGGGCTCCTATCCCTAGAATCATCCATAGCTGCCGAGGCTAAGATTGCTACCCTGATGAGAAGGATAGAGGCTCTGGAAACAAAAGAGCATGCTAGTGTCAACCAGATCAACCCACCACCAATTCACAATCCGGGTTGTTCATATTGTCAGGCACCGAACCATGTCTTTGAAGAGTGCCCTGTTTTCCATGCCAACAAATGCCACCGGAACACATGAACGCGGCTTACTCACGGCCGCCTCACAACCCCTACTCGCAGACCTACAATCCCGGCTGGAGGAATCACCCAAATTTCTCCTGGGCCCAAAACAATCCTCCCAAACCTAATTTTTCCAACAACTTTCACCACCCTGCTCCTCCACCACCTTTTCCCAGTCAAGCCCCTTCTTCCTCCTCCCAAAGCTCTCCAATGGAAAAGAAGATCAGTAAATTGGAGGAGAGTATAGAGGCTTTCATTAAGTCCCAAGCCGCTTTCATGCAGAATCAGGGACAAACTTTGAACTACCATTCACAGGCCATATCAAGTTTGGAAATGCAAATGAGCCAGCTAGCTAGCTCCCTAAGTGAAAGACCCAAGGGAACTTTGCCTAGTCAGCCGCTAGTGAACCCAAAAACCTCCAACCAAGCTTATGAGATTCAAGATCCATCGATTAACCACTGTAATGCTGTTCATACACTGCGATCTGGAAAGAAGGTAGACAACCAGGTCTACCAACAGAAGAGTCCAGTCCATCCAGATCCCACTCAGGCCTCCACCTCTGCTAGTTCCTCCCAATCCGTTCCACAAAAATCTGACGAGGACAAAGCTGCTGAACAAGTTCATAAGCCTGTAGCACCCTTTCCCAATAGGCTTAGGAACAATAATAAAAATATGCACATGGAGAAAATGCTAGAGATGTTCAACCAGGTTAAATTGAATGTGCCACTTCTTGACGCTATCCAACAAGTCCCGGCTTATGCCAAATTTTTGAAGGATATGTGTACTAAGAAGAGAAAGACCAATGTGCCCAAGAAAGTGTTCTTGGCCACTAACATAAGCGAAATTCTGTCTGGTCCCATTCCGGTGAAATACAAGGATCCCGGATGTCCCACCATTTCCTGCACCATAGGACAGACCGAAATCAGTAGAGCGCTTCTTGACCTGGGAGCAAGTATCAACTTGCTACCTCTCTCTGTATACCAGCAACTTGGGTTGGGTGAGCTAAGCCCAACTCGAGTCACTATCCAGCTAGCTGATCGATCTGTGAAGATCCCAAAGGGGAAAATCACAGATGTTCTCATCCGGGTCGGGGATTTCATTTACCCCGTTGACTTCATTGTGCTTGAGACCCGACCTGTGTCCAATCTTAGGTCTCAAACTCCCGTCATCTTAGGGCGCCCATTCCTTGCTACAGCCAATGCCATAATCAACTGTAGGAACGGGTCCATGCGATTAACTTTCGGAGACATGACGAAGGAAGTCAATGTCTTCAATCTTGGAAGACAACCTAGGGATGTCAACGATCAGACATTTGAGGTCAATTCTATTGAAAACCTGACCAGTGAACATGAGGAATGCATGGAGATAGAAGCTGAGGCAGAGTTTGATCTGGAGGCTGAGGATTTTAATCTAGACCAGATCGTGGATTCAGCAGTGGATTGGGCATCAAGCCCCAGTGTACCCCATCTTAGGATCGAAAGCCCAGAGATTCCCTCCAATGAAGCAACACCTTCCCTAGAGTTGAAAGCCCTGCCTGAACATCTAAAGTACGCCTACCTGGGCGGAAAGGACACCTTGCCAGTCATCATAGCATCCCACCTGACTGAGCAACAAGAGGACAGCTTAATGTCTATTCTGAAAAGACATAGGGAAGCCATTGGATGGACAATGAAGGACATCAAGGGAATAAGTCCAGCCATAGTGCAACATAGAATCCATTTAGTTGATGAAGCAACCCCTAGGAGGGACCCACAACGCAGGCTTAACCCTCTCATGCAAGAGGCAGTGAAGGCTGAAATTCTGAAACTATTAGATAATGGGATCATTTATCCCATTCTGATAGCCAATGGGTTAGCCCTGTTCATGCAGTCCCAAAGAAGGCTGGCTTTACGGTAGTAGAAAATGAGGAAAAAGAGTTGGTACAAACAAGACTGCCTACCAAGGTTCGTATTTGTATGACTACAGGAAGTTGAATGCTGCTACCCGTAAAGACCACTTCCCGCTACCCTTCATCGACCAAATGCTTGAGCGTTTGGCTGGACATGAGTACTACTGCTTTCTAGATGGGTACTCGGGATACAATCAAATCCCCATTGCTGCAGAAGACCAGGAAAAGACGACGTTCACCTGCCCGTTCGGAACCTTTGCTTATAGGCGCATGCCTTTTGGATTGTGCAATGCTCCTGCAACGTTCCAACGGTGCATGCTTAGTTTGTTCTCTGATATGGTGGAACGTTTTCTGGAGATTTTCATGGATGACTTCTCCATCTACGGAGATTCATTTAATCAATGTCTTCATCACTTAGAGTTAGTGCTACAAAGATGCATTGAGAAGAACCTAACTCTAAACTGGGAAAATGTCACTTTATGGTGAGACAAGGGATTGTCTTGGGCCATGAGATTTCGAGGAGAGGCATAGAAGTAGATAAGGCTAAGGTAGAAGTGATTGCTAAGCTTCCACCCCCCCAAAAACATCAAGGATATTAGATCCTTTTTAGGGCATGCTGGGTTCTACCGACGGTTCATTAAGGACTTTAGCAAACTTGCGAGGCCCTTAACTAACCTGCTCGCTAAGGAGAATGTTTCAAGTCAGGGGGGAAGCTTAAGCAAGAACTGATTTCTGCACCTATCATTTCTGCTCCTAATTTGGCCCAGCCATTTGAAATCATGTGTGATGCATTTGATTTTGCAATTGGTGCTGTTCTAGGACAGCGCATCGATAATAGGCAGCACGTGATTTACTATTCGAGCAGGACCTTGAATGACGCCCAACAGAACTATACAACGACTGAGAAGGAATTCTTGGCCGTTGTCTTTGCGTTAGAAAAATTTCGGCCCTACTTGTTAGGTTCGAAAACGGTGATTTTCACAGATCACTCGGCTCTTAAATACCTCATGACCAAGAAGGAAGTAAAAGCCCGACTGATTCGGTGGATCCTTTTGCTTCAAGAATTTGACTTAGAAATCCGGGATAAAAGAGGTATCGAAAATGTGGTTGCTGATCATCTCTCACGAATTCCGAATGCACCAACCATCCCAGCCCCGATCAACGAGAATTTCCCGGACGAGCACATCCTAGCCATTCCTAAGGAACCCTGGTATGCTGACATCGTTGATTACCTAGCCACGGGACAATTACCTGCTGACTGGACAAAGCAAGACCAAGACCGCTTCTTTGCCCAAGTACGGTACTTCTTCTGGGAAGAACCGTATCTTTTTAAGTATTGTCCAGATCAAATAATTAGACGATGCATACCTGAGGAGGAACAGAGGAGTGTGCTCAGCTTTTGCCATGACCCTGCATGCGGAGGACACTTCGGTCCCCGCAAGACTGCAGAGAAGGTTCTACAAAGTGGGTTCTACTGGCCCACTTTGTTCAAAGACTCATATCATTTTTGCAAGTCATGTGCAAACTGTCAGAAGATCGGGAAAATTTCTAGAAGAGACATGATGCCCCTGAACCCAATCCTTGAAGTTGAAATTTTTAATGTTTGGGGTATTGATTTCATGGGGCCATTCCCCAACTCCTTCGGCAACCAATTCATTTTGGTTGCTGTCGATTATGTCTCTAAGTGGGTAGAAGCTGTGCCAACCAAGACGAATGACAACAAAGTGGTTGTCAAATTTCTCAAAGAAAACATCTTCTACCGGTTTGGCACCCCTCGAGCAATAATTAGTGATAACGGATCGCATTTCTGCAACAGAGTTTTTGAAGCTCTGATGCGAAAATATTCCATCAATCACAAGTTATCGACCCCGTATCATCCCCAGACAAATGGGCAGGTTGAAGTCACCAACCGACAGATCAAGCTCATTCTGAAAAAGACTGTTGGACAAAACCGAAAGGATTGGTCGGTTAAGCTCAATGATGCATTGTGGGCTTACCGTACCGCATTTAAGACAGTTCTGGGGTTGTCTCCTTATAGAATCGTGTTTGGCAAAGCCTGTCATCTGCCAGTAGAGTTAGAACACCGGGCCCTCTGGGCAATTAAGCAACTCAACTTTGACCTGACCAAGGCCGGTGAACTTAGGAAACTGCAGATTTCTGAATTAGAGGAGATACGGAATGAAGCTTATGAGAATGCACGAATCACCAAGAGCAGGACCAAATTTTCCATGACCAATTCATAACCCGGAAAAACTTTGCCCCGGGAGATAGGGTTCTGCTGTACAATTCTAGGCTTCATATTTTTGTGGGGAAACTAAAAACTCGTTGGTCGGGACCATTCGTTGTGCGCACTATTTTCCCACACGGTGCCGTGCTTATCGCAGATCCTAAAAATAACACGGAATTTAAAGTGAATGGGCAAAGACTGAAGCTCTTCTTGATCACTGAGCCGATGATTCCAGATGATAGTGTGCTGACTCTTTTTGCTCCATCATACACCTAACCACAACAAACAATTAAAAAAAAATGTTTATATGCTTACCCCATGTACATTCTTCTTGACATTTCCTTTAGCCTCTTCGTACTTGGCCGGCCCGAGTCCACAAAGACGGTGACATCATCTCTTCCCCCTATTTATTGCATTTACATTTTCATCTACATTCATTGAGGGCAATGCATTAGATAGGTGTGGGGGGTGCTAACACTTTTTCTTTTTCTTTTTTCCTTTCTTCTTTCAAAAAAAAAAAAAAAACTCTCAGATTGAAAAGAATTTTCATACTCTTTATAAAAATACCAAAAAAATGTAGGAATTACGGGAACCTTAGTAATAAATCTTTATTTTTGCCTGAGTAAATAAGAAAGATTAGTTTGACTAAAGAGTTAGAAAGGATAAGGAAAACAACTCACACCTTTTATTTAGCCTTAGTAGAATATGCATAATTCACACACACATGCTTGGGATTTAGAAACACAACTTTCAAAAAAAAAAAAAAAAAGGAGCTGGATAATTGTGCCTCAAGAAGCATGATTACTCACGCCAGAAAAACAATCTTTATAAATAAATCTTGATTTCGTGGCCTACTCCACTTGCATATTTGACCTGAAGGGTGTTTTTTTCACCTGGTGCCCTAAGACCATCTGGTTTGGGAGTCATCGGTTTGATATGTGCTACATAAGTGAAGTAGAAAGCCTAATGGAACCAGGAATAATAAGTAAATATTAATAAAATAATATTCGAAGTTGAGTTGAAAAATCCCAAGCATATCACACTTACACAGTATGCATATCTATCTAAAGCAAAATAAAAGAATGAGTTAGAAGTACAAGATCCTTTCTAAATTTAAAGAAAAACCATAATTTCTTCTTTTATGAAAGCTAAATATAAGAACTTATGAGGGTTAAACCTAATTCCTACATCATTCGGTCATGTTTATTTAGATGATTGAAAGTTCCTTTTCATATATATATACATATATTTCTTTCTGAAACAACTAACTTCTTTACTTACTGGATTTTGTGGGTGCAATCCGCTAAAAACCCTCAGGAGACAACACTCCTCCTCTAGGGAAAACTTAGAGGTTTAAAGGCTTGTTGCACATGCTCAGTGCAATTGCGTTACCTGCGAAAGTGGTATAATAATTTTCTTATTTTTGTTTTGCTCGGGACGAGCAAAAATATAAGTGTGGGGTGTGATTAGTCTCTAATTTTGCATAATTTTCATCACATTCTCATATTTATTTCATGTAAAATTCTACTAATAAATCATTGCTTACTTGATCCTAGGTCCATGGTGGGTAAATGAAGAAGAAGGTCTAAATCACCATTATTTGGTGATTAAAAGGCTTAAAAGTAGCTATTGACCTAGAGGGCTGACTCTGTCAAAATCAGGAGCGTTAGCCAACAGGGAGACAACAGCGCAGCACGCAGCAGGCGGCGCCGCACATGCCGCCCACAGAAAGCCGCGGAAACGCGGCATTTTGCCGCGAAAATGCGGCCAAATCAGAAACCAAGAGATCCAGCGCGGCGGGGGACAACCAGGCGGCGCGCAGCAGGCGGCGCTGCGCGCGCCGTAAAAGAATTACCGCGGAAACGTGGCAAATGCCGCATTTCCGCGGCCATGTGGGCGCGCGGCGGGAGACAACCAGGCGGCGCGCGGCGGGGGACAACCAGGCGGCGCGCAGCAGGCGGCGCTGCGCGCGCCGCCAAAGTACTGCCGCGAAAACGCGGCAAATGCCGCGTTTCCGCGGCCATGTGGCAGCGCGGCACGCCGCGTTTTGGGCCAGGGTTTGTCCCCTGGCCCCCCTCATTCCTGATGCCTATAAAAGCCCAGGAGGGTTCTTCAGTTGCGAGATCCAGAGAGTTGAGAAAAAAGTTTGTAGTTTTGATTTTGTTTGTAGTTGTTCTTCTTCTAGTTCTAGTTCTAGCTTAGGCCATTAGAGTGAAAGAGAGAGAGAGTGTGTAAAAGTTGTATTTGGAAGGTGACAATCAATACAAGTAATTACTTCTCTTCCTTCTTTCCATTTACTTGTCTTTGCATTTATTTTTACTTGTTGTAGTGTAACTTCTTTCTTCTCCACTTCTTCTCTTTTACTTTGTTGTAGTGTAACTTTTCCTTTTACTTTGCCGATACCAATAGTGCACTCGAGTCTTCCCTTATTCTCGCCTTCTATCGGACCTTGATAAGGGAATGTCCGAGTTTTTGCCGAGTAAGGCTAAGTTTTAGGATGAACTTTCACTCGATTTCCACGTGAATAGTTCCAATGCACAAGGGTTGTGTTTGCCTATGATCCATCGTGAGGCTATCTTCAAAAAGTTAGAAATTAGTGGGAGCACTTAGTAGAAAGTTAGCCATGCGTTTTTACAACTAAGAAAAATCCACTTTTACAAACTACCAAAACATTTTCCAATAATCCTTGAAACAACTTGTTTTCACTTTTTAAATTCTTTATTTGGAAACAAAAATATTCTCTTTTCTTGAACATAAAAGCCGCATCAAGCTTCCATCGCTCTCCCTCCTTGTGGATACGACCCGTATAGCCACTTCGCTACTACGGAAGAATCGCAAAAGCAGTAACTTCGACCCACTCTCTTTCTACTTTTCTTATGCTTGCTTTTTGCCGATCAATTAGCTTGTGGTCAAAGTCTACATTAAACCTCCCGTGGACAGTCTAACCAGTTAGGAGTCGTCTAGGTCTACCCTAACTTAGTTTAGAATTTTTTTTTCTCTTTTATTTGTTTGCTTATTTCTATTTTCTTTCTTTTGTTTGTATTGTGTGATACGGCTTATAATAATAATTTTTCCAACTTCAATAATAATCCATATTACACACCGAGTTCATTTTCGGATATTACCAACCCGGCATATCATGACTTTAACCAACCTAGTGTGCCGGATTGGTCTTATCCGAATCAATATAACCCATGTCCCTCATCGTATGACTATAATTTCCATAACGATTTCAACTCTTCACAGAGTCAGTGGGGATTCACCTCCCCCGAGCATAATTTTCAACCAACTTGTCCTCCTTCTCCACCTAGTCCACAATATCCCCAAGTGTCATACTCAGTTCCACCAGTCCAAAATAGAAAACTATCAATTTTGGAAATGAGTATGCGTGAGTCCAAACACAAATCTCAAAATCTGATGGACTCCCAATTTCACTACCACTTCCAAGACAATTCTTCATCTTTTCATCAAAACAATGAACCTATCAACTATGAAAAGATGCTTGAAGCCATGACTCAGGCTCAAAACACTCGTAATCGTGACATAGATATGATGGTCGAATCTCTACGTTCTCACCGTTGGACCAGTTCTGATGTCACTAACCATTCTGTTAGAGCCGAAGAGTCTGTTGTTTTGGAAATCAAGATTCTATTTCAGAACAACCATTTGAACTTGCCCAAACTCCAAATTTTGAAAAAGATATTGACAGTTTGGCAAGTTATTCCTTCCCTGAAATAGAACTTGAGAATGAATATGATCCTGAACCCCAACTTAGTGATTCAATTCTACTTCCTGATTTGATTATGACTCCGGTATCTTCACCTGATTTCGATCTTTTCCCCGAGTCAATGTTGGATCCTGTGCCTATTCATCATGACATTGAATCCCCCGTCTTTGAGGATCATATTGAACTTGACCAATTATACACTTTTGAAGATCCTATTAACAAATTGGCAAGTTCTCAATTTTTTGATATTGAACTCAATGAGATATGTGACCTAGATTCTCAAATCTGTGATCCAGTTCAACTTTCCGAATCAATATTGACTCCTGTTTTATTACCAAACTTGAGTAATATTTTTGAGTCAGTTTTGATTCCCCCACCTATCATTCATGAACTTGAATCACCAACATTAAGTCACATTCCATTGTTGAAAAATAATTGTGGACTTGAGTTTCAATTTCTTGACTTGGACCCAATTCCTGAACTTATTTCGACTCCTGAACCTTTACTTGACTTAAGTCACCTTCCTGAGTCGGTATTAGTTCCTGTCCTTCCTGAGTCCAAGTCAAACATTCTATCATTTCACACTCATTTCTGGGACGAGGTGGTTGACAAATTTGACTTCGAAATTAGTTATGGAATATGAAATTAGATGGGGTCAAATACTTAATAAAAATCCTTTATGGACAAATCTTTTTAGTGGGTTATATTAAAGATATTTCTGGTGGGTTCCTCCGAGACCTAAGAAAAGTTGATTGGGCCGCGTTTCGTGGACCAATCAGACCACCACCGGAACCACCACCTTAAGGTAACCATTTTCCTTCCCTTTCTTCTTTTTCATGCATCTATGCATTAATTCACACATTGAGGACAATGCATGAGATAGGTGTGGGGGAGGGTCTAACATAACTTTTCTTTTTCTTTAAAATAAAAAAAATTAACATTTTTCTTTACTTTTAAAAACTTTTTGAAAAATAGAAACAATATTTTGACTTATTTTTGTAAGAAATTAAGTTAATTTTAAGGAATAGGAAAATCCAAATTAGGATTTCTTATACTTGGTCAAAATAAGATTATTTGTTTGATTTTTAGAGTGAGAAAGATAATTTGTCAAAGTAATTTAGTCTTGATCTTTACCTTGATGAAATATGCACACTTCATACACTTACACACTTAGGGTTCAAAAACAAAGATTCTTATGCCTTATAAAAAAAAATGAATAAGTCTAATTATTGATTAGCTAGGTGCTTTGGCCTAAGCAAGCCTTACTATTTATGTGAAAGATGATTAGATAAGTTTGAGAAAAAAAATATAAAAAAAAATGAATAAATCTAATTATTGATTAGCTAGGTGCTTTGGCCTAAGCAAGCCTTAGTATTTATGCGAAAGATGATTAGATCCTCTGATTAAGCTGGGTATTTGTGCCTAATAAAGCATAAGTATTCAAGCCTAAAAGGGATTCATATAATAAAATCCTTAGTTTTGTGGCCTTGTTTGCTCGAGTCCTTAAGTCCGTGGGGTGTTTTCTCACCCGGTGCCCTAAGACCGTTTGGTTTGGGAGTCATCGATTAGAGGCTCGTTACATGGGCAGATTAGAAAGCCTAATAGAACTAAGGAATATTACCAAAATATATATATATATATAAATATATATATATATATATAAATAAATAAGGCATAAGAGTTAGAGTTAATGAACCCTTAGTCAAAATTTTCACAATCACAAGGTGCATATGACTTAGGGTAAAGTAATAGACTAGATGAGAAGTACAGTTTGACTCCTTACTTTGATTGATAACAAATTTTTGAATAGAGACTAAGTTTAGGAATGAAAAATTTAGTCTTCCTATAACTTATAGATTGCTTAGATCTTACAATTATATTTCAAATATTTTTCTCTTTCAAAATGCCTTTCGAAAATACTAACTCTTTATTTCTCTTTCTTTATGGATTTTGTGGGTGCAATCCGCTGAAAACCCTCACGAGACAGAACTCGTCCTCTAGGGGAAACCTAGAGGTTTAACGGCTTGTTGCACATGCTCAGTGCAATCGCGTGACCTGCGAAAGTGGTCTAATAATCTCTAGTATAGTTTAGTTATTTTGCTCGAGGACGAGCAAAAGATAGGTATGGGGGTGTGATTGATCGCTAATGTTGCATATTTAGTGTCACATTTTCATACTTATTATAGAATAAAAGCCTGCATAGTCCTAATTAATTGTTTGATTTAATTGCAGGCCCAATCTTTAAGGAGATAAAGAGAAATGAGCCCAAAGCCCACCAAAATTCTGAATTAAATCAGAATTAATCGCACTTAATAAATCAGGGCAAAATCAAGAGGTTGAAAACTGGTTGAGAAGAATCCTCTCAGAATCGATCGGTTAAAGCCAAGAATCCAAGGCCATTTCGTCAAAATCCCAGACTCAAACGAAGAAACCAACTGAAGATAAAAGCAGAAGGGAAACCCGGGGAGACCCACCAACAGGGTGTGGCCACCTGGCCACACCCTGGCCGCGGAAACGCGGCCCAAGCCGCGTTTCCGCGGCTTTGTTGGGGAGTTAGGGTGAGTGTTTGCTCCCCCGACCTCCCCGGGATCCTATAGATTGGGTTTTTTGCCTATAAAAGGCCTGTACTTGCGCTGAAAATGAACGGACATGCAGAGTAGGATTTAGCCTAGTTTTCATTTGTAGTTTAGGTTTTTCTTTTCTTTATTATGTAATTGTAATGTGTATGTAAGCATAGGATTAGATGATGATTCATGTAAGTAAGAGAGAGGCATATGTTGAGAGTGACACCGATGTACCCTCCTCCTTTCTTTCATTGTTTCAAACAATAAAGGTAAACTTTTATTTATGTTCGTATCTTTACTTTCCTTTTCTTTTGCTTTCTTCTTCCTCTTCTACTTTACCTTGATTGTATTTGTTGAGTTTACAAGTGAATTCCAAAGCAAGTATAACTAAGCTACGTGAGAGCCAGCGATAGTTCATGAAGACGTTCTCCTCTTCCAAGCTCGCATCACTTCGTTCTTGATATGCTTGACGATATAATGTGCACGGGGACTGAGCTCGAGCTTATGATCTATACGTTGAACGCCTCCGAAGCAAAAGTAGAACATGCAACGGTTTCCAGGTAAGTCATCACTCAACCTAGGTAAGTATTCCTTCCTTTTCTTTCCTTTCTTTCATTTCTGTAAATTAAATCATCACCTCTTCTAACTCTTTCTTCTCCACTCACTCCATTTGTACATAGTCGCTTTTATTGTTTTCTAATTTTCCACCTTCTTCATCTTTCATTTTCTTCTAACATAACATAATTCTTTTTTCCTTTTTTATTAACTTAAAAACAGAGAAGAACTCTCGTTTGGTTTTCATAACGATTTCAATAAAAAATGTAACGCTTCTATCGCAAACCCTCCTTGTGGATCACGACCCGCATAGCCACTTGCTATAGCGGAAGAATTGAGCACTTGCACATCTTCTTTCTTAAGTTCTATAATTCCGTATTTTGTGTACAGGTTTTGCCTCAATCAACTAGTAAGGGAGGCGATATCTTCCTCTGTTTCTCTTGTAGAGATACTCACCACATTGCTGGAAAAAGCTCTAGCCTTGTCTTTTGACTTCCTGCTTGTGACAGTCACCCACTGCTGGCTTTCGACAATGTCAGGATGGACCCACATTGTCTCTCCTTGAGGAGTAGGGACAGGAAAAGACCTTTCTCCCTCTAGTTGTGAGGATCAGTATTGATCACTCTTAGTTTCCCTTTTGGGATGGAAACCACTCCGGTTGGTGCAAGTAGAAGATTTCTTCCAAATTGAATCAGTGACGTAGCTGTCATATTGGCAGTCACCTTCTGTTCTGGATGAAGCTTTAACACCTCTACATCGATTAGAGCCTAAAGGACATCTTTAAAGATGTAGCAGTTCTTGATAGGGTGCCCCAATATCCTGTGATATAAACAGTAGTTGGGATCATCAGTCTTCTCCACTTCTTCAGGGCGTTTGATCGCCTTTCTCCTCTGACTGACTGGGTCTTTGAAGGTGACTTGACTTTCGTTGTCAGAGTATCTCTTCTTCTCAGTTGAGAAGACGACTCTGGTGTACATCACATTGACTTGTCGGGTCTCAATATGTTGTCTTTTTCCTCAACCCTGACCTTGGCGACAATCTCTTCCGCCTGTTCGCCTTGTAGCACCAACTGCTTTCAAGTGCGACATTCCGCCACTCCCATTTGAGCGAGTAGGGAAGTTTGCAGATTGTGATGGCATGTTTCCACCAGTCTAGACTGGGTCATGCCGCTGGGACAACAGAGTGCCATGCTCTGAAATCTCACGAAAGTTTTGATAGACTCTCCTTTCTTCTGCTTGGGTAAAGGAGAGTTAGCATTGAGATTTCTGTAACATCTTCGAAGAAACGAGCTAGAAACAACTTCTCGAGGTCGGCTCATGTCTTAAACAAGCCGGCTAGAAGTTTCATGAACCATTCAAAGGCGACTCTCTTAAGAGTGTCGATGAATAAACGAGCCATGATGGCGTCAATCGATACTACATTCCCAGTTTGGGATTTAAAGTAGTATATGTGTTAGTTTGGCGACTCTTTATCATCAAAAGTATGCAGGGTCGATGTCTTGAATTTGGGAGGGTAGGGAGCTTTGTCCCACTCTACTGGGTAGGGTCGGACTATCCCTACATCTTAAAGGCCGTCTCGATTGGCGAGAGCCTCGAGATGTTACTCTAATTTTCTCATCCTCTTGGAATGACTACTCCCGTTCTCTGAGTTTCCTCCTCTTCAGATGAAGATTTGGGTGGCGCAAAGTTGGAATGCTCTTCACTTTCGATATTTAAAGAAGATGAGCTCTCTCCTCCTTCCGTTTGTCTTTGGACTTCTTGGAAGGAGTTTTAACCTTCGGTTTCTTTTCATCCTTAAGCAGTTATGATAGCATCTGCTTAAGGGTGTCGATAGATTCTTACTGAGTTTTAATCATATCAAATTGTTCCCTTGGATTCGGGCTTGCTCTTCAAATCGCTTGGCCACCTCCTCGAGAGTTTCCCCCATGTAAGCAAAGGCGTTTGTCTCCAAACTGAAATTTGAAGACCGGGATCTGATGATGGCAGAGTTCTCATCATTCACCTCAATCCCCCTAGCAAACAGACTATGGTCGACAGGGGAGATCGTTCCCGTGTGGGTCTGAGTATGTCGGTAGACCCCTTCAGGTTTGGCAAGAGCATCCTTCAAACCTGGAGATCAATCAGCATCCGACTCCTCTGAACTAATAGCCAGTTGCTTTCCCTTGGACTTACTTGGTGTGAAGCTTGGCCCCATCATGTTTGCAGTCACTTCTGGGTACTTGACATCAGATAATAATTTCTTCTTCCAGAATCATCTTCTCTTGGCTGAGTCTGAAGCTGCTGACAACCGACTAAAAACTGAAGGTTTATTTATCTGAAAGACGCAATGACAATCAGAGAGTACTGCTGAGATGAGTCGCTCGCAATGACATCGAGGGGAGATTTGATGGACGCTCCTCTTTCTTGTCAGGTAGTCCCTCAGATCCGTTAGGGAGCATCAGAGGAACTAGCCTCGAACCCCTGAGGGTGAGGACTTTTTAATATCTTATGTCTTGAAGACATGCAAATGTTGAACGCGTGTCTCGGGTTGCTTTGTTGAAACGCAAATCTCGCATTGTGTTGAAATGTCACCATCGCGTTTAGAGTCAGAAACGCGGGCCTCGCGTTCTGAGACAGACAGAATGCGGCCTCGTGATTTGGAGCCGATAGAACACGGGTCGCGTGTTGACACACGGACCTTGCGTTGGTGGACGCGAGATTCGCATTCTGAAATAGAAGTGCGGTCCTCGCGTTGCTTAGAAGAAACGCGGGTATGAACCTCATATTCTGAATTTGCAGAACAAATTGCCTCTGTAGAATTATCAATCTGTTATCGACGAGCATGATGCCTTCGTTGACGTTCAGTATTCCAATTAAGCCGCAAGTGTTGTTGAGAACCCCGGCAACCTAAAATTGCAGAGTTTGGAGAGGAGAGGGACGGCGAAATTGATCTTCACCGTTACTCTGATCGTGCGTCGACACTTTGGTCCTGTGGATCTCCTGAGAGACGTTAACGTGGGCCGCGTGGGCTGCACGAGAGGTTTTCAGAATCTCATCTGAAGTGACACAGCTTGCGCTGTAGGCAGTGGTGCAGGCTACTTTAGAAGTAATCTCCAAAGAGATTCGAGAGCGACTCTCAGAAGAGACTTTGTGGTATTACCACATTGCCTTGGGACTGGAAGGGCCTGAGGAAAGGAATTCCTCAAACTTTCCTTGGTCGAATTAAATGACGAGGGATTCTACCATTTTTTCGAGGAGCCGAACATCGGCTTGCACCACGACATTCTCATCAATAGAGAAAGAAGTCCCTCGTGGAGTCGCCATCTTTTATTTGGGTCAAAGTTTGGTCGAAGCAAAGCTTCTTTGAGTAGCTGAAAAGTTACAACAAAACAATTTCGATAACAAAAGAGGGGAGAAGGTATGATTTCCCCTTTTGTTTAAGGATGGATTCTTCGTGTGGCGATGGAGAGTGATTTTTGTTCTCTGTTGACCGGCCGACTGTCTAGCTTCTCTTCAGATACTCTCGAAGACTGATTGATGTTTTTACCTGCACACAAAAATACAGAATTTCAGAACTTTTAAAACAGTAGTGCAAGGTGCTCAATTCTACCGCTATAGCAAGTGGCTATGCGGGTCGTGATCCACAAAGAGGGACTAGTGATGAAAGCTTTTTAGTAAGTACTCTTTTAAGTTACAAAGAATGGTTAAAGTTCTTCTTTTAGTTCTTTAAAAGAAAATGAAAAAAGAGTTAAAGTTAAGTTAGGAAGAACGTGGAAGATAGAGAAGGTGGAGAAAACGGAAGTGGATATGTACAAAGAAGTTGAAAAAGAGTGAAAGAGATTTGAAAAATTGTGGTGTTGGTAATTTACACTAAAATTAAAAGAAAAGAAAACTAAAACCTAAAAAAGTTACTTCTTCGGCGCCTGCTTACCTTTAACCCGTATCGACGATGTACCTTTTCTTGAAGGCGAGCAAAGTATGACAAATAGGATCTTGGCCATTCCCGTTTTACACTATGAATTGAAGGGGCAAGCTACACTATCATAGAAATGGATATCCATCACCATAGCCATCAACGGCACTTGCAAGGGCAAGGCAACTTCGAGGGTATCGGTTTCATTTGGATCCACAAACACAGAAGAGGGAAGTAAACAAAAACAAGAGTAAAAAAGAAAAATAAACTTCGATTCGATTCAAGTAACAATGAAAGAAAAGATCACTTACACCGATATCACTTTCAATACAAGCTTGCTCTCATTCCTGCATGAAAGTATCCTCTCCTCTCAGTTACATAAAGAAAATAAAAATTACATGAAAGAAAATAAAAAAACCTAAGTTACAAACTACAAATTAGCCTAAATTCTACTCTCTACTTGGTCGTTCTCCCTTTGCCTTTGAGATTGCAGGTATTTATAGGAGAAATGCAGAGGGTAGAGGAGTACGAAGATAGGGGGAGATGACTATTTCTGAATTTGAATCCTCCTTATCTCCAAACTTGATTTGATGTGGATATTCAGTTCTGATCTGCAACTTGTTGGCGTGTTGATTACTGAATATAACATGCCAAATGACAAAATTAGAAATAGTGATAACTCAAGAGTTGTATCCCTTTGAGTCTTCCAAAATTTGATTGAAGTTTAATCTGTACACAAAAATACAAAATTTCAGAAATACAAAATAGAAGTGCAGGTGCTCAATTCTACCGCTATAGCAAGTGGCTATGCGGGTCGTGATCCACAAGGAGGGACTAGTGGTGGAAGCTTTTTTAGCAAGTTCTCTTTTAAGTTACAAAGAATGGTTAAAGATCTTCTTTTAGTTTTTTAAAAGAAAAGAGAAAAATAGAGTTACAATTAAGTGAGGAAGAAGGTGGTAGATTGAGAAGGTGGAGAAAATAGAAGTGGATATGTACAAAGAAGTTGAAAAAGAGTGAAAGAGATTTGAAAGATTGTGGTGTTGATAATTTACACTAAAATTAAAAGAAAAGAAAACTAAAATCTAAAAAAGTTACTTACCTCTTCGGCGCATGCTTACCTTTAACCCGTATCGACGATGTACCTTTACTTGAAGGCGAGGAAGTATGACAAATAGGATCTTGCCCATTCCCGTTTTACACTATGAATTGAAGGGGCAAGCTACACATCATAAAAATAGATATCCATCACCATAAGCCATCAACGGCACTTGCAAGGGCAAGGCAACTTCGAGGGTATCGGTTTCATTTGGATCCACAAACACAGAAGAGGGAAGAAAACGAAAACAAGAGTAAAGAAGAAAAAGAAACTTCGATTCAATTCAAATAATAATGGAAGAAAAGATCACTTATACTGATGTCACATTCAGTACAAGTTTGCTCTCATTCCTGAATGAAAGTATCCTCTCCTCTCAGTTACATAAAGAAAATAAAAATTACATGAAAGAAAATAATAAAAACCTAACTTACAAACTACAAATTAGCCTCAATTCTACACTCTGCTTGGTCATTCTCCCTTTGCCTTTGAGATTGCAGGTATTTATAAGAGAAATGCAGAGAGTAGAGGAGTACAAAGATAGGGGGAGATGACTATTTCTGAATTTGAATCCTCCTTATCTCCAAACTTGATTTGATGTGGATATTCAGTTCTGATCTGCAACTTGTTGGCGTATTGATTGCTGAATATAACATATCAAATGACAGAATTAGAAATAGTGATCGAGTTTTCTTTCTGGATCATTTTGAATCATCAGATTTGAGATTCGGTAGTGAAAGTTATGAGTCAAATACTAAAATATATCCAGTCAGAATCCGAGTCAAAATTGCTTCATCTCATCCGTTGATCTTCTCTCTATCCATTTATTCCTTTGAATTTGGACTCTGTATTTAACGTTATCCACGGTTGATCTTTAGCTTTAACTATTTAATTCACCAAAAACTGGATTAAACCAACTGGATTTGGGATCATCCTCCTCTAACCAAATAGATCTAGTTAAATCTGAATTTTAACTGATATTTATTTGATTTTATCCTCTTTCTCCCCATGATTATCTTCTGCAAAATAGATATTTAAGATAAGAAATTTAGCAGATTTATGGAAATATAATAAAGAACAATACAATAAATGTGTGCAATCAAAGACTAATCAGAAGGGAGCTCTGTTTTTAACATACTAAGTATTTAGAGTCCACTGATTACTCCTCTCCTCTCTTCAGCCCTCAGAAAAAAGCCCTTTTCTTATACCTCCTCAGGCTATTTATAGAGAGGCATAGGGGTATAATTGTCTCCAGAAATCTCTCATTATGAGGATTAACTCTCCATTACGTGGGGAGTCAATTGACCCAGTAATGGGGTCAGTTACAATAGAAACACGGGTTTCACGCTGGACGCGGACCTCATGTTGCTTGTTGTAGATGCGGGCGTCTCAATTAGAACGCGGAGTTGCTCAGACTTGTGTTTGAAGTAAGATGCAGGGTTTCTCAAACCCGCATCTAAAGTGGAGCGCTGAGTTGCTCAGACTTGCACTTAAAATAGACGCGTGATTGCTCAGACCCTCGTTTGAGTCGAGATGCAGAGTTCCTCAGACTTGTGTTGGACAGGATACAGAGTTACTCAGACTCACGTTGAATACGGGTTTACTCATGCCGGCGTTTGAAGTCTCCGTGCTTCTATTGGACGCGAGGTCCGCGTTTAGTTTGAAACGCGACCTTTGCGTTGTCGCGTCTGATAACTTTTCCTTAGTGATTTTTGGACAGCCTACAATATCGCTTGGCTATTAAATTGTAATGATGCTAATGAAATGTTGGTTGATGGTAATAGGGATGGTTTGGTCTAGGCAATGATAATTTGAGAGAGTTTATACATACGCCTAGGGAACTCATGTCAGGATGCTTACAGGATTGCAGTCGCTCATTATGAAATCTTTTAGGTACTTTGAGGATAATTAATTTGAACCACTTTTGAGCAATAATGTTGTGACTATATTTGTGGGTTGGACCCGACCCTCGTATGGCATGGGTTTGTTAGTGATTTCTTCTCAAAGTGGTAATGATGATTGATTGAACATGAATGGAAAAAATATTAACAGGCATATGAGATGAGCTTGGAGGCTCTATGTAAGAAACCACTTGAGTTCACCATGGGTGTATGAAAAAGTCATCTTTGGCTTCACCTTTAAACATTCTTCTGAAATCTGAGCCTTTGTCTTCCTTAATGTTGTTACAGTTTGCTAATCATGCAGAGCCGAACTCTCATGAGCGGAGCTGCTAAACTATAAACACATTGTTTCCTTCACTTTTTGGTCGTATAGCTCATAGATGAATTGTGTTAAACAGTTTCGATTCTTTTGCTACCTGTGTGTTTTTGGAGGATGATACAACTTTTGTTTAGAACGATGATACAACTATGGCAGGAGAAACGAGAAAGTTAGTTTAAGGATTACACGTCTTTTGGAAAGGAGAAATTCTTCTTCTATACTTAGTTTTTTTATGATATTTTCTTTATATTATAATGCTCATATATGCTATACAGGTAAACATTTATCCTACTGTTAAAGCAGAAGTGGAGTCCTCTATACATATATGTTTTATTTATAATGTTTTCGTCATTTAGCATTGAGATATTGGATAATGCTCGGCTTTACGAAATATGAAGCCATTTAAGTGGGTTTTTTTTACGATGGAGGTAAATGTAGTATTAATAGTTGGTTTTAAACTTTTAACTCATGGGAGGGAGAAGTATACCTGAATTATTGAAAATTTGGAAATTAAATTATGTTCATCCGTGTTGCCTAACTTTCTTTCTCCCAGGTTCTTACAATTTTTATATTGATTTGTAGGCTTGTTATGGGATTATATATTTTGAAATATTTTTGAAAGATGCCTATTTCCTGCCTCTGCTCTCAGTTTATCCATTTTTGCGCAATCAGCTTCAGTTCAGCTTTGTGTCATTGGCTGTCAACTAATTGCAGTAATAATTTCGAATCTTATATGGAAATGTTGTGGACTTTGTATCTTCATTATTAATCCATCATATTGAAACATGGATTCAGAGTTTCACCATATACATGCTATCACTTTTGTAGAGATGGAGATGGAGATTCTATATCGAATGTCTAATTAGTTATGTGAGACTAGTTGCTATTATTATTTCTAAAATTTCCTATGTATAACTTGATTATGTCGCATGTGTTTGTCTACATGAATGTGTTATGTGTGAGTGTAGATAAATGCATTTGTTATGTATTTGTGGAATTTTGTATATTTTCCTTATATGTTATGTTTTATATTCTTGGTACATGAACTTTTAAGGGTTTGTGTGACCAGAGTTCATGTATGGTTATGCCTACTCTGTTTGTGTGCGTGAGAAACAAATATCTTTGACCAATTTTTTTTTCATTTTCTAAAAAAAAAATAATCTCAACGGTGTTTTCCTCGAGGAGGTCCAAAAAAATGTCATTGATGTACATGTTGCTGAAATCCTCTCGACATAACGAGAGGTAATCCGCCGAGGATGTCTATGCAAAAGCGTATAAGAAAATAAGAGGAAACATGATAATATATGTTTAAGGTTAATAAATAATACAAAGTTGTACTGTTAGCATCATTTAATTTTGTTAGTAAATTAATATTTTTTTACATATTATTAATTAAAAGATGATGTCTAAATTTAATTACTTGAAATGTATACTTATGTTATATTTAATAGATTTTAGAAGCTCACAACCAAACAACAGGAATTGAATTTTCATTTTACTTTACAGTTGTTGCAAACACTATAATTAACAATACATTTTTCTAATTACGTTTTCACATTGTCAAATAAACACTTGAAAACTTACTTGCATAAAATTTTTTATAACTGTAAAATAATAAAAACCGGCCGAAGTGAGATATTCTCCTATGACTTCTTCACAAATTTTGTCCATCCGTCCATCTTCACTCTCTCTCTCTCTGCCTCTCCCTCTTTCCCATCCCCTCTCTGACGCTCCGCCTCTTCCCCTCTCTGACGCTCCGCCTCTTCCCCTCTCCTCACTCTACCTCTCCTCTTCCTCTCTCTCCCTCTTCCCCCTCACCCTCTTTCTCCTCTCCTCTTCTCTCCTCTCCATCTTTCTCTCATCATTATCGCCGCTGTCGATCAATCTACTGATCAATGATAGTATTCTGATGTTTCAATTACGAGTGTGTTTGTTTCGCCGCAAAACGCAAGTCGTAAAACTTCTTTTCCATTTTCCGCCGTTTGTTTCGCTGAAAAACAAGTTGCAAAATGCAACTCTTCTTTTCCCACTTGCAGTTGCTACAGTTAAATTGTGGTCATGTAAATTTCACTTTTACACTCATATTTTCTCACTTGCAGTTGCTACAGTTAATTTTGTGGTCATGTAACTCTCACTTGTAGTACACTTACAGTTTAAAACAGTTACTTGATAATCAATATATAATTTAATATTATTAAATATTTTATATTTTAAATAGTGTTCAATTTCTTATTTAATTATTTAATATTTTTAATCTTTAATTTTTTTTATTTTTAATATTATTTTAATATTTAATATTTTACTATTTTAATTTAATATTTTTATTTAATATTTTATTTAATACTTTATTATTTTATTCATACTTATTCCATTTTTTATTATTTTATTTAGAGTTAATATTTTATTAATATAACAATATTATACTTTACTATATATTTAATTATTTATTTTTATAAAAAAATTACTTTATTAATATCATAATATATTTTATTATTATATTAATATTTTATTATGTTAATATGTAATAATAATTCAGTATAATATTACTATAATGATAATTTATTATTAAATTATAATTATATTTTACTTTGTTAATTTTATATTTCTATAATATTACATATTATAATAAAATTTATATTATAATAATTTTCAAATATTTTTAATATTATAATATTATAACTATATTTTATTGTTTTTGTAAGATTTTTTAATATTTATATTTTATTAGTATTCTTAAAATTTTATTAATGTTCTTTAGATTTTCTTAAAATTTTATATTATTTATTTAGTTAATATTTTAGTAATATTTTACTATTTATACTGATATTTTATTAATATTATTGTTATAAATAAAATATTAAGAATATTAATTTTTTATCTCAAATTTATTAATACAATTTAATTTGCAATAGTAGGTTTAATTTAATAGTATTTATAATATTTAAATCACTGCTACAGTTAATTTTGTGTTCAACTTTTCTACTTACACTTTTACATTACCAACCAAACACCGTAAAACACAATATACTTTACTATTTACACTTTCACTTTATCAACCAAACACCGTAAAATACAATATACTTTTTCATTTACACTTCACTTTATCAACCAAACACCATAAAACACAATATATTTTCTCTGCTACAGTTCACTTTTTCATTCTCATTTTACGACTTACAACTTGCGACGTTTTGCAACGAAACAAACAGACCCTACAACTCTCACTTTTATGGGTACTTGCGGGCAACCAAACAGGCCCAGAAGAGTTGCTGAAATTTCAAACACACTCAAAAGCTCACCCCCTCTCACGACTGTCGCAGACTGCCCCCAACACTTTTCCGCGTTCTCTCTGCTCCATCTCAATTCTCAAATCAAATCAAAACCCTAGACCCCAGAAAAGGAAAAAAAAATGTCAGTGAAGACCATCCCCTTCGCCGACTCCGACTCCCTCTTCACCGTCACCCTCAACTCCTCCTTCTCCATCCACACCACCGTCACCGCCTCTTCCTCCGCCGCCGCCGCCTGGATCTCCAACGTCCTCGCCTTCCACTCATCCCGCCTCGACTCCCTCATCGTCGGCCTCGACTGCGAGTGGCGCCCCAACTTCTCTGCCGGCCACCAGAACCCCGTCGCCATCCTCCAGCTCTGCATCGGCCGCCGCTGCCTCCTCTTCCAGCTCATCCACTCCGACGCCGTCCCCCCGCAACTCATCGCCTTCCTCTCCGACCCGAGATTCAAGTTCGTCGGCGTCGGGATCGACGAGGACATCGAGAAACTGATCGAGGACTACGAGATCTCGGTGAAGAACACGGTAGATCTGAGGTCGCTGGCGGCGGAGCGGATGGGGACGAGAGAGGCGAAGCAGATGGGGCTGAAGAAGCTGGCGGAGGCGGTGATGGGGGTGGAGGTCAAGAAGCCGAAGCGGGTGACGATGAGCAGGTGGGATCAGGCGGTGCTGATGCTCGATCAGATCGGGTACGCTTGCGTTGATGCCTTCCTTTCCTTTGAGATCGGGAGGAGGCTGTTCACCAGGGAGTTTCCTGAATCGACGACGATTTCTGGTCAGTAGTATTACTAAAGTTTATAGTTTTAATTTCAGCCTGTCTTGTGCTTAAATCCATTGTCCAAAATCTTTGCAAACTTTGGGTCAATGACATTAACTTATTGGTATTATTATGAGAAGCTAGCTTGGTGTGTGCAATTGTTTTTTTTTGGCAATTGATTCTGTGTGTCTTTGCCTGATCCTTGTTATTGGCAATTAGGCAAATTGCGATGTGTATGTTGAAAAATGGATTGATTTGTATGCATAATGAAAAAGAGCAGTCATCTATGTAGCAAGAGCACTTCTATTGTGAAATTATACGCATTCGGTACTCATAGGGCAGGGCAATTCTTTCCGTGCAATTTGTCATTTCGTATGTGTACTATTCATGCTTTGATGTGTGCCAGTGTGTCTGTCGTGTTGTCAAGCATATCGTATTGTGTCAACGTGCTCGTGTTTATCTTTGTATCCTTGCTTCTTAGGTACTGATCATTTGTTATATCAGATTTTATATGTTTTTATTGGGATGGAAAAGAAAGGGTTATTGCTAGAAATATTTCCATTAGAGTGGCAAACATCTAGTCTGATTGAGGCTCCATGAAGTTTATAAATTAGAACTTTATATATTTGTACTGCGAGGGCTTCAAATTAAGGTCTTCCTTATCTCCAAAATTGTACACGAACATTGTGAAGTTTCATTTCTTGGAGTTATCAAACTCCATGAAACTGTGATTTCAGCTTAAGTTAATTTTGGTGCCAAAGAAAGATTGACATGAAATGGTTACATAGATTTCACGGTCTGAAATTGACAAGACTGTTTTCTTGTTTGTTTGACTAATTAGTAGGAAATCTTAGTATTTTACTAAGGTTAAGAGTAAATTATGCTTCTTATAAGTGCTCTCTTTTCACAAATGAAATGAGAACCAAGCCCCAAGATGTCCCTAGCAAAGCTCCAGTTGAGCACCAACAACAAGAAGTTCACAAGAGATCATCGTAAATCAAAACATAACAATAAGGTAGAACATTCATATGACCATAACCCAAAACAAGACCAGAACTTAAAGCTCTTGATGGATTGAGGAATGGTGTTTCTGGCCATGTGGAAGAGTTGGACATTGAGGCACTGGTTGCCCCCGCACAGTTGCAGTCCAAGCCTACGGTTATGGCCTGCCTCGGTGCATAGAGCGAATGGTCTGCACCCAGCTGTCGACCGACGAGGCATTGTTGGTCACTGTAGTCTCTATGCCATGGCCTGAGAATTAAACAGTGTGTTGAGTGGTGGTCAGGGAGGGAGATCTGTGGGAGTAGTAGTCTCTTTGATACAATGTGGTGCTTGGTGAATTATTTTGTGCACTGGTGGAGTGGTGGGATTTTATAGCCTACTTGTATGTGGAGAAGTGTATAGGCCAACTCCCTAACGATGGTTTCTAGTTATTTGTTCGGGAGTCAATCATCTCAAAAGTCACATTGCATGCTTTCCAAGATGAATTTTCCCATGGTTAGCTGCAATTAATCAGAATGCATGGTGCTCTACAACTTAGTGCAATTTTCTAGGCAGGCCAATGCATGACCCATTTCCAAGAGAGAAGAATCAAATTATAGAGAGAGCAAGAGGAATTGGTTTACTAAATCTTTGGGTCCCACCAAAATAGCCACATATTTGGTGTTTGGTAATGTCTCACATGTAACCTCTACGGTGTAAGGTCTAGTTTTCCAAACTGAGGTTAGGAAAGTTTCAGACTCAAAATGAGATTATTGAAACTGAAATTGAGGTTTGGAGGAGACATCCAAATCTTATGATACTGGGGTTTGGGAAACTCAGAGTTTTCCAATATATGTGCCAAACACTCATTAAACCGGTTTCAGAAGATTTCAAAAAATAGGATTTGCATGGTGACAAATCTCAATTTCATTTTAAATTCAATGAAACCTCCGATTCAAAAAATGTGTTTAGGCCTACACAGTTTGATAGTCCGATATGGACAGAGAGTTCTCTTTTGTTTTACCGAGTCAATCATTAGTCATTAGGAGAGTTATATGTACAATTTATTTTGGTTGATTGCAGTGCTTTGTTATAAGCTTCATGTTTGCGAAATTATTTCTTTTTTCTTATGCGTATATTCCAATTTATTTACTCGGCCAAATTCAAAATGTTTTCTGTCAATAACAATTATGTGTTTTAACACGGTAATTGTTTCAATTTTGCTGTTCTCAATTGATTTTCCCAATTGCATTGCCTGGTTTTTGTTTATCCTACTGTTTATGGGGGCTGTTGATCTGCTTGTACAAATGAAATGGAAACCAAGATGGATTAAGCTTTCTTAAACAGCAAACATTTACAAGGGCCTACCTTGGTTCGCCCAGCTAACGCCCTGCATCCAGCTTTTGGCCGATGAGGCCTCGGTAGTCACTGTGGTCTCAATGGCATTGCCACGGAAACTGACAGTGGGTTGAGTGGTGGTGAAGGATGAAGAGGAGCATGTGCTGTTGCTCATTGTTGCACTTTGATTTGAACTCTTGTATGGATTGCCCTGTTGTTGTGTTGGTTTTATAGCCCTTCTTCCTAACTTGGAGAACTGCAAAGTATATTCTACAATAATGGCTGAGTAATCTCCCTTCAACTGGCTGTTTGGATTCAAAGAAGTGGGCGGAAGTGAGGAAGCGGGAAGTAGGTTTATTTTTCTTTTTGGAAAATGAGAATTTGTGTGCATCTTTTCCGGTGTTTGGTTAGTAGTTGTGAAGTGGAATGGAGAAATATATTGTGTTTTCTGGTGTTTGATAAGTAATGTGTAAGTGAAAGTAGAAAAGTTGACCACAAAGTTGACCGTAAAATAATATTAAAATAAAAATTAATTATGAAAAAAATTTGGACTGTAATTAGAATGCAAGTAAGATTTACATGACCACAAAATTAACTGTTTTGAGTTATAACTTATTATAAATGAAATTTACATGACCATAAATTAACTGTAGCACCCCTGGAAGTGAGAAAATGATTGTGTAAAAAGGAAAAGAGAAAATGAAAAGGAGTTTTTCCATTTTCTTTTTCTGATGTTTGGATGGACAACGGAAGTGAGAAATGATACTTCTCACTTCCGCCCACTTGAAATCAAGAACGCATGTCGTTTCAAATTTCTAGACAGGATAATTCTTGAGTCATCAAATTCTATATATAGAGAGAGGTCTACTTCCATGGCTATGCCGTTTTAAATAAACTAGACTATTAGCATGTGCAAATGCATGTATTAAAAGAACAATCAATATCTTGATACAAAGAAATTTAATTACATGTGCAATATAAGTAGCATTATCTTCAAATAATGTTGTTGGAGTATCTTTTGTTAAGGACAATTCACATGATTCTTGAATATGCTGGATCATAGATCTTAAGCATATGTATTCATGACTTGCTTCATGGATTGCAAGAATTTTAGAGTGATTGGAGGAAGTGGCAAACATACTTTGTTTTACAGATCTTCATGATATACCGGTGTCACATTACGTGAAGACATAGTATGCTTGTGATCATCCTTTATGAGGATCAGAAAGATATCCAGCGTCTGCATATCCAATTAAAGGTGACTTTAATTCTTTGAGGTAAAATAAACTCAAATCAACTGTTCCACATAAATTGTGAAATATGTGTTTGACACCATTTCAGTGCCTTCGAGTTGGGGCAGAGCTATATCTTTCTAATAGGTTGACTTAAAATGCAATGTCTGGTCGTTAACAATTTGCAAGATATATAAGAGCACCAATTGGACAAAGATATAGTACTTTGGGACCAAGAAGTTCTTCACCCTCTTTAGGAGGACGAAAATGATCTTTTTTTCACATCAAGTGATCATACAACCATCGGAGATATTAATGGATGAGCTTTATCCATATAAAATTGCTTCAAGATTTTTTTGTGTACGTTTTTTGATGAAGGAAATTCATTCTCGAAAGTGCTCAATATTTAGACTAAAACAAAAATTTGTTTTTCTAAGATCTTTCATTTCAAACTCCTTTTTCAAATAAGAGGCAGTCTTTGTGAGCTCTTCTAGAGTCCCTATAAAGTTCAAATCATCAACATATACTGTGACATGAAAAAACTAATTTCCGATTTTCTTATGAATATACATGGACATATGAGATTATTCACATATCATTCTTTTAATAAATATTATTAAGATAATTGTACCATATGTGTCCTGATTGTTTTAATTCATATAAGGATCGTTGTAGCTTAAGTATAGATTACGAGATTTTGAACTATGTACCTTAGGAACCTGGAACCTTCTTAGATCTTCATATATATGTCATTATCTAATGACCCATACAAATATGTCGTAACTACATACATAAGACGCGTGCATTGTCCTTATGAGACTACCAAAGTTATCAAATAGCGAAAAGTAGTAGTTTCCATTACAGGAGAGTATGTTTCTCCATAATCAATTTTAGGTTTCTGTAAGAAACCTTGTACTACGAGTCGAGCTTTATATATTACAATCTCATTATTTTCATTAGTTTTTCGAATAAATACCCATTTGTATCCTACAGGCTTTATATTCTCAAGCATTTGGACTACAGATCCAAATACTTTACGTTTTGTTAAAGAGTCTAATTTTGTCTGTATTGCTTCTTTTCATTTTGGCCAATCATGTCTACATTGACACTCTTCGATGGTTTGTGGTTCAGGATTCTCATCACTTCTGATAATTTCAAGTGCTACTTTGAAGGCAAATATGTCATCAACAATAATAGTATTTCTATCCTTCTATTTGATACATAATTGATTGATGTCTTCTTATTTTCAGGTACCTGTGTCTCTTCAGGGACCATTGATTCTATTGCATGTTTTTGTTATATGTACTCTTCTGAATTACCCATTTCTATTACCTTCTTTTGCTTTATGGACTCTTCCAGAGTTTTCTTATTTAATTCTTATAACTTTCTCTTCCAGGGAACCGTATCTTTTGTATCGATTATTTTTTTTTGGTTCAGAGTCCTTATTTTCTATTACATTATCTAGAGTGATCGCATATGAAAAGGCATTATCAACAATAATTTTCTTCCTATCCCAGCTTTCTCTTATACTCATATAATTGAAAAAGATCTCTTTAGATGTATCATGTATGCGCTTCTTCAGGTGTATGTGCCTTTTCGGGGGCTATTTCTTTATTAATTTTAAACTGGTCAGTTATTTTCTCTTTAATAGTACTTTTTGTAAATTTATCTCTTTTGCGAATATGTACTTATAGTACCGTTTTCTTTCGAGATTTTTTTATCATTTGAACCAACATGACGATCACGCTTTAGGCGTGCTTTTGAAGATTATCAGGTTGTCCTTCAGGGACATCAATCCGAGCAGGAGTATTTTCAGCCGATAGATGAGATTTAGTATTTTCTATATGTTAGTAAATACATCGGATAACTGGTTTGCAATTCTTTGCAAATGAATAATTCTTTGAACTTCGAGTTCACTTTAATTTATACATTAGTCAAGATGAGATAATGATGATGCATTTCATGTAATTTAACTCCGTTCGTCAGGAAGCGCCAGTTATCTCCTCATAACGGCGGAAAAATTATCTCAACAAAATGGAAATTTGCAAAGCATGTCTTAAACATGTCACACTAATGTAAATTACAATTGTGAGAGTAAGCCAACATAAACATAGTCATTATATAAAAGAATCTTCTGGTTCTTCAATGAATGATCATGTGAAATTTCAATTATTCGATGCATCATTGTTGACCTCGGGTGACCAAATCGGTCATATCAATACATAAATAGTTTTAGATCATTAAACTTCGGGTTCATCATGATATTTAATTTTATTGCCCTTATTTTTATAAAATATAATTCGTATGAGAAAACTAAGAGTTTTTCTACTACACGCTTCTGACATTAGGCAAAATAATACAAAAATATTATTTCTTCCCTTCTTCATAGTTTCAATATGAGGCCCATTAAGGCGTATATTCTTAAAACTAAATAGATTTCTTCTGGATCTGTTATAATAAATGCATCTTTGACATAATATTAGTTCCTCCAGATAATGTTACATCTGCTCTTTCAGAGTCTTCAATTAAATTTGTACTATTTGAAATTGTATTGACATTGACTTTAGCTAAATTTAGATTCAAGAGATATTTCTTATCCCAAAAAATATTATGCGGCGTTGCATTATCAATCAGACAGACATCTCCATCATACATTTTAGAATTGCTCAATACATTGAAATTTTTCATGTTTCTTCTTGCATATATGAATTGATACATGGTGCATCAAATCAAGTATATCAAATTAAGTAAAAAAACATGTATCATATGGAGAATACATTAAATATGCATGTGTATATTATTAATACACCAATATAACTCAAATATCACACAAACATGCATAAGGTTGAATAAATAATCGATCTCATCAAATACAAACTTGTAAGATATTTGATATAGCGCAATAAAGCATGTACGGATATGCATAATATGCACATGATTCACATATATGCATAAAAGATAAAATTAACTAAAGTATGTACATGTATAAGAATAATTGAATAACTAAACTAAATAAAAGTACACGAGAGATACTAGTGCATTCATGCCATAAAGATATCGCAAATATTCATTCAAAGTATATAAAAAAAAAAAATCATACATATTTCATCATACTCAAATGTGTTACATATCACATACTTCTACATATGTTCATATATCATGTGTGTACAAATGATACAATTAGTATTCATGCATATATATGAATCATTAATAGCGAACATATACTTAATATTAAAAATATTAACTTAAACTAATTCATGTGAAGTATTTATAAACAAAAAAATATGAATGAATGAGTTGCTCATATGCATATAAATGTATTAAAATTAGAGAGTTACAAATTATTACATGAATGTAGTAAATCATAATTCAAGTGGTTTGTACAATCCAATTTAAGAAAGATAGGGCCAATAAATATGCTCTAATAGCATATGGACTCAATTTATTACTTCTTCTTTTGAGTTTTGGCTATACATGAATATATGTAAAATATATTCATAAGAATATAAAAAAAATCTCAAGGTAGAATTAACCATCAATATACAACAAAAAGTCTATAACTTCATGATCAAAATTATCATATGTCAATGTGATAATTATGCATTAAAAAAATCATAAATTAAATAAGAAAAGATCACATAAAAATCATGAAAGTTCACATAAAATATGATAACAAATGCAACATGGAGTTTTCTTTAAAAACTTGTAAAATTATTATATTCAAGAATTTATTTAGCATGTACTGATTATCTTTAAATGTGACAAAGACATATATTGATTCATTTTGTTGATCACAAAAAATATCATCAAAATCAGTGAAGTTTATTTTTTTTTCTTTTTCCTTTTTACCTTAATAGACGCTTGACATAAGTCGACAAGGTACCTTACAATATGACATGTACGGGACCAATGACCTTTTATGTTACACCTATAGCAAGCTACATCATTTTTTCAGCACTAACTTGCAACCCTTTTTTTTTCTTTTCTTTGATTTTTCCCATTGTTGTTCCACTTTTGGTGGTAGTGTGTGGCTCTCTTATTTTAACCATGATTATGATCATCTTAATTTTTAGAGTTAAATTGATCACAACCATAATCATGAGCATGCCCAAAATTGTTTGCATTCACTTCAGAGAATGATGTATTTGCATTCATTTCAATAAATAAGACACTCACATTCACTTCAGGGAATAGTTTTGAACCAGTTGGATGAGATTGATGATTTTTCATCAAAAGCTCATTATCTTATCCAAAATAAGAAGACATGAAATATAATGAGAATATTTGTTAAATCTTTCACGGTATTGTTGTATACATGAAATATGGCAAATAATTTGACTTTACAATTAATTCTAAGATGTTCAAATTAGAAATCAAATAGAAAGATATATACTTGAAACTACAGGTTTTGAGTCCTATTAATTTAGGGTTTCAGGCTCTAAAATTATGTTTTAATTTAGAACTTTGGGTTCTATTGTCTTTTAAAACTTCAGGTCTAAATCTCTAAGTTGTGAGCTTCAGGTTCAAATCTTTAAGTTGTGAACTTGAGGTTCGTAAAAGAAAAATTAATTTTTCATAAAAAAATTTAGACATATATTGAGCACAAATGATATTTAAAATCATGATATAAACCTTACAAGTCAGAGACAAGCACGGTTAGAGCACTATAAACTTCAAGTAATGTCTGCACATTTAAATATTAGTAAGAACATTAGATCAAATAAAATTTAAAAATAGGGAGAATAAGTATACTAGGACCGAGACCCGCAACCAAGCAAGTACCTCAGCTGGGAACAAGAGAATCATGCTGATAACATGTTATGAAATTAAGAAAAATTTTAGAGGAATGAGAGAAAAAAATCAAGAGAAATTATTCTCAAAACTTGTGTATTTCATTCTTCTTTGTAGCCTCTATTTATAGGTACGTAGAGTATAGGTTACACGAAGGAAGATGAAAAGACCATCCACTATCTCATGCATTCACAATATGTATTTACAAGGGAAAAGGTAAAAAGGTCACCCACTAACTCATGCATTCATAACATGCATTTACAAGAAAGAATATGAAAAGGTATAGTGATCATCCACTAATTTATGTATTTACAACAAACACTTCTTTGTTTTAAATTTGTCCGGCACATTTAGTGGTCTCTCGGCTCATATGTATATGACGGGTTGGAGGAAACACTTCCAAGATATGTAGAGGAATAAATAATTGCCCACTCTGCATCCTTTTGTCCAGTTCCAAGTGTGCCAGGATGTTTATGTATCCAAAGGATTTGAAATGAATAGGTCGTCTCCATTGACTAAAGAGCACTTACTTGTACACCTGAGTTTATTACACGCTTTATTAAAACATAAAATATATGAAGAAGTGTCAACTATGTGTAATTTTAGCATTCCTGGATGAAATTTTGTAATGACATCAAATTCTACTGACATTGTTGGTTCTCTTCAAAGTTTATTACATAGATTTTACTAAGTAGTTTATATGCACTTTTCTTGTTCCTAGATGGAAACTATATTATGTCATTTCATTGAATTGATGTTGTCGGTATTCTTGATGGTTAATTTCTATATTTAGAGATGGGAAATAAAGGAAGAATTAATTTCTTAATTGAGGGTATAATTGAGTTTTTACACTTATCTGTTTGGTTGTCGTAATTGACCGTAATTCGTAAGTTGTAATTGGTAAAGTCTTTTACAGTTGTAAATGAGTTACATGCATGTAAACTTTATGGTGTTTGGTTGGTAATATAAAGTTGTAAGTGGAAAAGCGTATTGTGCTTTACGGTGTTTGGTTATCGTAATGCGTAAGTCGTAAGTGAAAAAGTTGATCACAAAATTAACTATTAGGTGATTTAAAAAGTTTTAATATTGCAAATAAATATTAAAAATGCTAAATATTAAAAAAATTTAGTATTAACATAAAAAAATAATACAAATTTGCATGACCACATAATTAACTGTAACTGGGCTGTAAGTGAGTGGTGGTTGGGTTGCAAGTGAGGGGTAATTGGGTTGTGTAAGTCTTTTACGAATTACGGTCCAAACAAACGCCGTAGTTGTAACTGGGTTGTAAGTCATTTACGAATTACGGACTTTTACGCGAAACAAACGGCCCCTTAAATTGATAGTGCGGCTATTCACACTCACAGAATTGCTTAACGCGTCCACATTTTAAGAATATTATTGGACAGTTTTAACCTTAAATTAAAAGACCAAAATAGACATTGATTAACTCTAATATTACAACTAGAGGAAATCCTATTTCTAAAGACACACAAATAACTGCTTAACACCCCATCCAAATCCTATTCCTATTCAATCCTGCTTCCTTTTAATTCTTTAAATATATGTTTTTTCTCCACTTACACACTCCCTAAAAAAATTTCTTGGCGTCTATACCATTAAAAAAATTTCATATTGATAGTTATGAACAAATAAATAATATCATAAGAACATTGCAATGATCACAAAATAAGTTTCCGCCCTATAATTTATTAAATTAAATTATTTTTTTAAATTTTCATCACAGCTAGAGAGAGAAATGGCAGAACTATGATTGCCATGGAGAACTGTGATTCTTTGTCACAGTGTTCAGGAATGGACCCGGCGACTTGAGCATGCTAATCAGTGCAAGAAGCTCATAACGCCCCCAAACTCAAATTCTCTTTTCCTAGGGGGTTCCCTAATTTTTTATTTTCTTTTGTTTCTATCATAATGGTGATGATCTGCATGATGAGTTTTGTGAATTATGTTTATCCCGTTGATGGGCATCTGTTAGATTTTTATTTGTTTTGAGAAAGAAACAAAGAGATTAGGGGGGGGGGGGGGGGGGGGGGGGGGATGTGAAGAAATTTTGTGGGTGCATTAAGTATATGAGTGTGTTAAACAATTATGAGGGTGTGAATAGCCGCACTCTTAAATTGGGTGTGTAGAATATAAGGTTATTTAAGTTAATTTGGGTGGGAGTCTATTTATTAATTTACTGAGTGTACTAACTAATGTATTTACTTATCACTTCTTTGAGTTTAAATAACCGCACTCTTTTGGTAGGCATGATTCTGTATTTGGTATGATTTATTGTTGTTGTATAAAATTTATTGTCTGCACTCATTGATGAGAACTTGGCCCAGTGATCAACAGAAAGTTCCTAAAAAAATTACAGATTTAGATTCATGCCGAGCGACACATATTTGTGAATATTTATCAAAAATAAAGAAAACACGAGAAAAATGTGCATACACGCAGCGTGAAATATTGAAGGAAACAAATAGTTACTTTTATCAATTGGTTTATCATTGACTTGGTTTAGTAATAACAATCTAATTAGGCACTGCTAACTTGACATGTTTTTGACAATCTGGCATGTGCCACTCGCTTAACATGGTTATTTCGAATGTTCATGAGTTGTTTAGAAATTTGATCAATTTAGTGATATTCCAAAGGATCCCATACACTAGAAATCCATACTCTTATTTTTTTATTTTTTTTTTTTTATTATTGTTTCCTAATTAGAGATGAGTAGTGTTCAACATCTATTATTGTGATAAACACTAACCAAATAATAAGAGTAGCCGCGGAAACCCCGAGCAATTTACCGTAGCAATCAATATAACTTGATCACTACAAGAGAAAGAACACAAATCAAACATCAGATTCTATGGGAGGAGGGGGGAAATTCTTATTAGTCTAAGGAGGAAAACGGATCTCTCACAATAATCTCTCAAACTCTCAATACAAGATGGAAAAAAACAATCTTGCTCTGACTCTCTGATGTAGGAAGAGAAATAAGACAAACAGCAAATCAAAACAATTGACCTGTTGACAGCCCCTCTTCTGACCTTCGACAGGCTTTTACACCCTTCAGCTGTTGACAACCCTATTGCGTATCAGGGTGTTTGATTTAGATTAGAATTTTGTTTTTGGATCTAATTTGGACTCTAATTGATTTTTTGTTTTTTTATTGAATTTAGATTACCTAGATAGATTAGGACTCTTTTTTCTTTTCTTTTAGGAAAAAATTATAGTTTCTTAGTAGGAGGAGTACTCTTTTATAAGCCTATAAAAATGCTCTTATATTTTTTATTTTGTATTAACCTATCATCCAATTTTAATCAATACTTTTTGAGTTTTCCTCATATTTTGCTAGTGGATTTGAGTTATTCTCTTTGGCTTGTGGATTCGGGCCGCTTCCTCATGGATTCGAGTAACTATCCCCTACCTGAAGAGGGTTTGTCAGCGCTAGTATGATACCCAGCCTGCGTCACTCATCTTTTTCGTTTTCTCGTCTGCGTCAAGTGGTATCAGAGAAATAAGATAAATAGCAGATCAAAACAATTGATCTGTCGACAGCCCCTCTTCTGGCCTGTCGATAGGCTTTTACTGAAAGTCAGGTTTTTTTTCAGTTTTTCCTTGACTGTCGATAGCACCCTTCAGCTGTAGACAGCCATATTGCATATGAGGGTTTTTAATTTAGATTAAGATTTTATTTTTGGGTCTGATTTGAACTCCAATTGATTTTCTGTTTCTTTACTTTGAATTTAGATTACCTGTTAAATTAGGACTCTTTTTCTTTTCTTTAGAAATAGATTATAATTTTCTAGTAGGAGCAGTACTCTTTTGTAAGCCTCTAAAAAGGCTCTTGCATTTTTTTATTTTGTATTAATCTATCATCTAATTTTTAATCAATACTCTTTGAGTATTTGTTATATTTTGCTCGTGGATACGAGTTGTTCTCTTTGGCTCATGGATTCGGGTCGCTTGCTCATGGATTCGAGTAATTATCCCCAACCTAAATGCTTCTTTAGGGTTCATCAGCGCTAGTACAATATCTAGCCCGCATAGCTCGTCTTCTTCGCTTTCCCATCTACATCAAGTGGTATTAGAGAAACAAGACAAACAGCAGACCAAAATAATTGACCTATCGACAACCCCTCTTCTGGCCTGTTGACAGGCTTTTACCGAAAGGCAAGATTTTTTTTAGTTTTTTTCTTGAATATCGACAGCATCCTTCAGCTGTCGACAGCCCTATGCATATCAGGGTGTTTAATATATTGGGATTTTATTTTTTGGTCTGATTTGGACTCCAATTGATTTGTTTCTTTATTTTGAATTTAGATTACAATGATAGAATGACTCTGTTTCTTTTCTTTTAGGAATAGATTATAGTTTTCTAGTAGGAGTAGTACTCTTTTGTAAGCCTATAAAAAAAATCCTTATATTCTTTATTTTGTATTAATCTATCATCCAATTTTTAATCAATACTTTTTGAGTTCTCTTCATATTTTGCTCATGAATTTAAGTTGTTCTCTTTGACTCGTAGATTCGTGTAATTATCCCCGACCTGAAGGCTTCTCAGGGTTCGCCAGCACTAGTATGATATCCAGCCCGCGTCGTTCATTTTCTTCACTTTCCCGTCCGCGTTAAGTGATATCAGAGCTTCGACAAATTCTCCAACGATGGTCGTAGATGACGATGAGCAGTCCAACCTCTCTGTGAGAGTAGGCGTTATTGAAGGGAGACTTGGCACTCTTGAATCAACCATGAACAATATGGTCCAAGAAATCAAGAGGTTATCTCTTAAATTTAATGATCGAAGCCTTACCAATTGTTCGTATTGAAGCGGGCATGAACATTCATCAAACAATCTTCCTCTACCAACTCTACCACCATCAAGTAATTCCCGTCCATGACCCCCACCATTAAACAATCACCTCCAATTCAACCACCACCAGTTCAACTATCCCTGCTACTATCACCCCCATATCAACCACCCTCATCTCCACTACACCAAATCAACCATCCCCATATCACTCATATCAATACCCTTCGCCACCAAACTACCCACATCGACCATCCCCACATCACACATCAACTAATTTTTCTCAACCACTAGTACTCCACACCCTTGCAACTATCAACGAGTCTACAACTTGTGTTGTTCAAAGATTATAGTGCAACCAAAAGTCCCCCGATACTATACAACGACATCCAATCTTCTACTCGAGGTGTTCGATCAAAAACAAGGTATGCAATCTCATCGTTGACAATAAAAGTTGCGAGAATCTTGTTTCTAGAGCACTTATGGACTACTTTAAACTAGAAATGGGACCACATCTGCATCCTTACACCATTGGTTGGATCAAGAAGGATCTCTCTATCAAGGTAAAAGATCGATGTCATATTTCTATTTCAATTGTCAAGATTTATCAAGATTCAGTTACCTGCGATGTTGTTAATATGGACGCGTGTCATATTTTTTGGGGAGATCATGGCATCATGATATTAGTGCTACTCACAAAAATAAAGAGAATATTTATATGTTCAATTGGAAGGGTAACACAGTTGTCATGAGGCCGATTCCACCGGCCCTAAAGCTACAAAAGAAGAAGAGCCTAAGTTCACATCCATATGCGATTAAGGTGAATTCTTCATGGAACCCAAGAAAATAAAGCAAGACATTATTTTAGAAGAAGTTTTTACAACCGCTGAAACTCCCGAGGAGGTTGACAAATTACAGGAGAAGTGCAAAAGAGTTGGGATCAATAAGGTTGAAGTATTACCATCCATGGAAGGTATTCATCATCATGGTACGATTATTCTTCATGATTTCAAAGACCCTTTCCTGCAAAAGAAGAGTGCCAATATGACAGTTTTAAATTCTTCGAATTCATATCACTTACTATTAGCAAGTGAGTGCATTATATTCTGCAAGGTATTTAAAAACCCTCTTCACTCATACTTTGGAAAATCTTATTCATGGAAGCAAGCTAATGAGTTATGGGAGGATGGTGTATGTATATGGTGGGATGATGGAGGAGCACCAACCGATTGGCATTGATTATTATCCGATCTGAGATGATGATTACATTGAAGATTCGATCATGCAACACTACAGAGTTTAATGAAGATCGTTGAGATTTTGGGATCACAGTTTTCCTCAAGCAGAGTTTGATAAATCCAATAAGAAGTATAAGGCAACCGTTGACAAGAAGAAACGAGAGAAACTCCTCGAGGAGAAAGATATGATGATAGTATATTTCAGGAGAGGAAGAATCCCAACTTAAGAGTCCCTACCAAGCAGTTATATCATGATAGGAATTCGAGGACGAGTTTTTTTGAAGAGGGAGAGACTGATGTAGGAAGAAAAACAAGACAAACAGTAGATCAAAACAATTGACCTGTCGACAGTCCTTCTTTTAGCCTGTTGATAGGCTTTTACCGAAGTTAGGATTTTTTCAGTTTTTCCTTGACTGTCAACAATGCCCTTCAGCTGTTGATAGTTCTACTGTGTATAAGGGTGTTTGATTTAGACTAGGATTTTATTTTTGGGTTTGATTTGGACTCCAATTGATTTTTTTTGTTTCTTTATTTTGAATTTTAGATTACCTAGATAGATTAGGACTCGTTTTCTTTTCTTTTAGGAATAAATTATAGTTTCCTAATAGGAGTAGTACTCTTTTGTAAGCCTATAAAGGGCCTTTGGATTCTCTATTCTGTATTAATTTATCATCTAGTTTTAATCAATACTCTTTGAGTTTTCCTCATATTTTGCTCGTGGATTCGAGTTGTTCTCTTTAGCTCGTGGATTCAGGTCGCCTATTGTGGATTCGGGTAATTATCTTCTACCTGAAGGCTTATTCAGGGTTCGCTAGCACTAGCACGATATCTAACCCGCATCACTCGTCTTCTTTACTTCCTCGTCTGCGTCACTCTTAACCTAAAATCCACAACTAGAAATTTTATAGACCTGTAGAATAAATCTAAACCTTCTTAAATATTCAGCAAAACCATTCTAACTATCCAATCAACCGCCCTTAGAAGGGTTAGATTCAGAAACTAATTCAAAATTCCAATCAGAAATCAAGTCAGAATCTAAAACTGCTCAGAGCTTTCAAAAACTCTAAATTGCCTTTCGAAAGGTGCCTTCCTGAGATCAAAAGATGGCTCAGAGTTGTCGACAGCTCCTTCAGGGCTTTCAACAGCTTCATCTGAGACTAAAGCCTCTCTCAGATTTTCGACAGCTTCTCAGAGCTGTCGAAATCTACCTTCAGAGCTTTTGAAAGTTTCACTTAAGCTTTCGAAAGCTTGAGTCTGTGCATGTTCTATGCACATTTTTGGCTGCTGAATAAGTTGGAATCTTCTCTACCTCGTCGCGTACTCTTCTCCCATAAATATGAGGCACCCAAAATACTAACAATATCTATCTTGACTCACATTCCATGAGTCTTTGGTAGAAATTAGACTTCACACCATCAAATAAACTTTCTCCTCTCTTTTTTGACTTCATATGGCTCCCTCCTAATAGCCCATTCTCCACTTGACCTTTGAAGAACCTTAATGAAGTTCGAAGATGCTCAGAACTTTTCCACCGAGATGATCTTTCTTATCATGTCTGCTAGATTTTTTTGTGCTGATTTTGATCAAATCAATAACCTTTTCCACTACAAACCATTGACGTATTCTATGATACCTCACATCAATTTATTTTATTCATTTGTGAACATGATCTCCTTAGAGAGAGATGTATCGCATCTGACTATCACAGTAGATCTGAAATGAATCTTGTATGATTTCAAATGTGCTGACTAATCCTCTCAACCACAAGGCTTCCTTAGATGCCTCAATTGCAGCCATGTACTCCGTTTTTATTGTTAAAAGTGCCATGATATCTTGCAACTTTGGCTTCCAACTAACAACACACTCAGCTACTGTGAATACATTATCCGACGTAGATCTTCACTGATCAAGATCTCTTACATAATCTGCATCAAAATAATCTTGTAACACCCTAGGCTTTTCCGTTTTCAATCTCTGAAACGCCAAGCCTAATTTCATAATCCCTCATAGATATCGCAGCACCACTTCACTGCTTCCCAATGTTACTTGCCTAGATTCGACATGAATCGACTTACTATAATAACTACATTGGCTAAGTCAGACTTAGTGCAAACCATAGCATACATCAGTGGTCCCACTGTACTAGCATATGACACTCAAAATATCCTATCCTCTTTTTCTTGTGAATTAGAATACTGACTAGATGATAATCTAAAGTGACTTGTTAAAGGAGAAGTGACCGGTCTTGCTTCAGTTATGTTGAACCTTTTTAACATCTTGAGAACATAGTTCTCCTGAGATAGCCAGAGTCTGTCTGTACTCCTGCCTAAGAACTTCTTGACTTCTCTCAAATCTTTCATGTTGAACTCCTCTTTTAGCTGAGCTTTAAGCTTCTGAATATGTGTTTTATTTCTTGCAATAATTAGCATATCATTCACATACAATAGCAAATATGTGAGAACCATTGCACTACTTGAAATAAGCACAACTGTCATACTCACATCGGGTGCAGTTGGTCTTGATCATAAATAAGTTGACCACTTGTACCACTACTTGGGAGAATGTTTCAACCCATAAAGGGACTTCTTGAGAAGACACACCTTATTTCTTGACGTTCCTGAACGAATCTTTCAGTTTGCTTCATGATATCCTCTCCTCTAGCTCATCATGCAGAAATATTATTTTCACATCCATCTGTTCCAACTCAAGATCACCTTGAGCCATGATTGCCAACAACAATCGAAAAGATGTATCATTGACTACAAGAGAGAAGATCTCATTGTAGTTGTAATGCCTCATTCCCGAAATATGTACCTAGATACATGTTCTGATCTTTTGATCATATTTTTCGATTTATCTCCCTTATTTATTTTTATTTTATAATTATTTATATCATCGTTTGGTATCAGATCCAGATTTTCAGACTCAGAGTCAACCCCAGTCTGAACTGGGGACCCGATCCTAGTGTACTACTCGATTTGATCTTTCTGTTAGTCAGATTTGATCGATTTTAGTTTCAAACACTATTTCTAATATTTATATTTTTCATGATTTTCTGAAATTTTTCTGAATTAAATTGCAAAATCTTCAAAATCGGTATCAACCGGTGTCGCCAATTGATTATCGGATTTTTAATTTACAAATAAAGTTAAATTTTTTGAAACTACTTTCATATTGTCCTTAAGATCATATTTTCTATTTTAATGCATTTTTGGGAATTTTTCTGAATTTATCAAAATTCGACAAAATTTGGTGTCGCCGGTATCACTAGTTGATTCCAGAATTTTAATTTGAAAATGGGATTGAATTTTTGAATCCAATTTTGCCAAGTAGCTCAATATAATATTTTTATTTTTGAGAATTATTGGGGATCTGTTCGAGCAATTTTAAATTTTTGGTATTTCCATTTTTTCGGCGTATTCCAGGATATTTTCCATTTTTCTTTCTTTCCTTTTTTCTCTTCCACTCCTTTTCTTTCACTCATTTCCTTTTTCTTTTCTTTTCCTTTTCCCAATTTTCTCCTCCACACAATCGCCCCAAAATATCTTCCTCTACTCCTTCTCTCTCCTCTGCAAACGCAGACTTGAGCCCCTAGGCTCAACCCACGCGATGCGGGTCTCAATTATAATCCCCCACCCAAACTTATATATATAATCCCTCTCTCTCTCATATATTTTCCCTCTCACTTACCTTTCTCCTTCTTCTTCCTTCAACCCAATCGGCCACCACTACCTCAATATCGGCGATGTCTCCAACCTCCGGCAAGCTCCCCCATCTCCGGCCAAGCCCCGACCTCCTCCATCTCCCAATCACCTCTCTCCTCTATCCCATTTCCCTTCTCATCTCCACCATCACCACCTTCACACCATCACCACATCCTCTTCATCACCCGCTCCACCTCATCCTTCACCACCTCTGATAGCCTCCTACTTTGATGAACTCCTCTGGTTCAACACCTCTGTGACCTCCAAAACTACCACCCCAACCACCCTCTTTTCCACCTCCAACAACCACGCTTACACCACCCACACCACTTCCTCATCCTCTTCACCAGCCTCCTCCACCTTCTGGCCGCGCCATCTGTACCCGGGCGTGTCCCCTCTAGTCGATAACCCAGGGCCGCCCCGGGCCGCCCTTCTCTCCCTTCCACACTCTCTCACTCTCACCCCCTCTCTCTCTCACTATCTCTTCCCCTCTCTAGCTTCTCTCCCTCTCTCTCTCCCGCACTTTCTCAGTCTATCTCACTTTCGTCTCCCCGTCTCTCTCACTCTCTTTTACGTTCTCTCTCTCTCTTGTATTTTCTTACTCCCCCTCTCTCTCATTCTCTTTCCTCTCCTCTTTAATATATTTTAATATATATAAATATATATATTATATTTAATATAATTGAACCCGTACGCGCGTTGGTTATTTGGAGTTCGGGGATTTCAGGCGTATTCCAAATTTTAGACAAGTGTTCTCACTTTATTGGGAACCCCACTTCGACAGGTGTTTTATTGTATTATGGGTTTATGTATTGTACTCTAGGATCATGTAGTTGTATTTGATGGATTGTGTAGTTGTATCAGTGTGGTGTATTTGTACTCTGTAGACTGATATATTTGTAACGTTGTAACGTATGCCTGGAATAGTGTAGATGACACTTGTTTTGTGCATATGACTGATATTAACACTTGTACAGGTACTTTTACCTTCAGGCCTAGCCGATATGCGATTTTCTATTTCAGCCTCGGGCTTAACCTCTCTGAGGTTTATTAAAGTCCCCTGAACTTTCTTTATGCTATGCCTGGTAGGCGGATCTAGTGTCAGTACTTTACCACTAACTTCATTCGAGTGTAGTTACTCTGTAAGCGCGACTTCATCACGTGCGGTAGCATAACATTCATACGCCAACGTTGCCATATGCGTTTAGCTGTACCGCGAGCAGTAATCACATCGAGTGTGATGGCGTCTAATGTTGTACATTATCTTTGCTCTAGCCTTGCTTAGCTCTGCTGGGATGTTTGCTTGCTTGTTTGCCCGCTTGCCTACTTGATGGTTTAATTAATTCTTTTCTGATGGTTGTGAAGAGTTTGAAATCTTTACTTAAAGTATTTTCTTAAAACTGTATTATTTTTCGATAGTCATACTGATCTCATGTATCTGTATTTCCATATAGTGTTACTCGATAGTACAATATATATTGTGTTGACACTTACTTTGTTGATCACTTGAGTGTTATCACTTGACACCTGTATGTTATCACTTGACACTCGTCACCTGACACCTGATCACATGTTACTCAATCAGTTACTTGCATGTTACTTGATTATCTCTTTTACCGGACTTGACAGTATCATCATGTTATACTCCAGCCATCCTGTACTGCGGTATTATACATGCATGCTCCTCTTGTTATTCCTGTATTACTCCTATCTGTTCCTCATGTTATGATACTCATGTTATTTCCGTAAACTGATAATCATAACTAATCTGTAATAATCAAACAAATTGCATCAGGATGGAGAAAACTGATGGAAATCATTTTGGTGATTGTGTTTACAGTGGTATAGGATGTTGTGCAATTAAAATCTTTCGGTTCTACCTGTGGGCCTCCAGGTGTTCCGCTGGGGTGTACTGGCACCCCTACTCATCTTACATTCCTAATGGGCATACAATATGACCCACTCTGTTTGCCTAGCGACGAGTTCCGGGGCAGTACCGGAACAATCCTGGGTCGTGAACTCGGATATGCACAGAATTCATTGTAAATATAGTTCGTTGCTACCCCATCAGTTTCCATTAACACTCGCCTTATCCATAAGTGGACGTACATGTGTTGGGACGCTAGGACACATGCCAAAACATATGAATCAAATGAGAAATAAGATAGCAATAACCTAATAACCAAACATAATAATATTAGAAATGTGAGATATTAGATCCAAATGAGTTCTACTAGAGTGTGAACTCCAGAACGAACTGTCAGTAATGTGAGACACTGGCAGGGGATGATTGAAATATCTGACAGTACTGATTATTATTATTAGATAACTTAAAAATACAACACTTTAATATTCTCCTGCATGGGGTAACTCAGGTTGTATACACTCAGATTTTGGTGACATGAGACATAAGGTGTATATATGAGAGTTTCCTTGTATGGATTGTTCCTTCGATGTATTAGTCTTATAAAGCTGTATACTGGGTTGTACAACTAGATTTGCCCACTTTTGCTTATGACCTGCTATACTGTTATAATTTACTTATTGATGTAATATGACCTGATCTGACGCCATGCTTTATTATATGTGATTTTTAAGTTACTACACCAGATTTTCTGATCTCTAGTTTACTGGCTTGTACTTGTATACTTAAGCACACAACCCTGACCCTACCCCAGATATAATTTAATTACCAAACAATAATAAACTCAATAGCGGGTGTTATTGAATCACTTTCTCATCCAAATAATGTTGGCCCAAAGGCCATTAGCCCAATATCCCGTTGAATATTTTGATGATAACAAACCATATTTAGTTATGTATTTAACAATTTTGTTTAAAAGTATTTCAGGTTAAACAGGTCGATTTGACGGCTCCACTATCAAGACTCACAAGTTTGGACGTCGCCTAAAGATTTGCATTCCTAAGCTAGCACATTAGAAAGCTTCAGGAATAAGTTTTGAAGAAAAGACCAAGTCAAGATCAAGACAATGAAAAAGTCCAAGTTTTGTATTTTTACTTTTCTTTTAGACTTTTTGTCAAAACTAGATGTTAGAAGTAGATTTATGGGATTGTCACTTACACACACTTTAGTTTGATTTATGGCTTCAAAAACAATTTCAATTTCTATTCCCAACTTAGTTTTATAGCTAACATGTTTTTGGAAATTTGTTTTTAGAAACTTTAAGTTTTGGAAAAACCGATTTTTGAGAAAAACAAGTTTTTATCAAGAGAAACTTTATCAAAATGTTTTAACATGTTAGGGTAGTGACATATGGTCATACTCCTATTTTTACAAGGTCCTAAACTCAAACCACAAGACCAAAACCAAAGTCCCAAGTTCTGGTTTTCTGCAGTTCTGATTTTTCAGAACTGACAGGAGCCGGTCGACCGTCCGGTCGAACCGACGTGCACGCTGTGCATGTGTGTACGTCGGCCGACCGCTCGGGTCGACCGGAGCACTTACAGTGCTCTCTGTTTGTTCGGGTCGACCGGGGCGGTCGACCGTAGTCCCCCAACGGTCAAAAATATGACCGTTGGCGGTCGACCGGCCCGGTCGACCGGCAGCTGTTAGAAATTCTGACAGACTCCAACAGCTCTATTTTTTCTGACAGATTTTGTTGGGAACTCACCCCAACGAATCTCTCCAGCCTTTTTGCCCTGTTTCTCATCCCCTATATATAGGAGGTCATTTCAACTTGATGGGACAATAATTTTTAGAAAAGATTTAACAAGAGATTTTTCATAAGCTTTTCAAGCCTTTCATTTGAGAAAAGATTTTCAAAGCCAAAATTTCCATACACCCTCTTGAAGCTATACCTCTACTTCTCTCTAGATTTTGCACTACACAATCCCAAATTTCTACATCTACATATTGGTTATAGGATTGTGCAAGTGAGCTATTTTGTGATCAAGTGTGATCATTTTCTTCTTGAGCGAAGTTGTAGAGGCATCGGCCTCAAGCGAGCTAGTGTGCTCGGGTGGTGTTGCGGCATCACAAGAGATAGGACAAGTGTGTCCTTGTATTGGAGATCCGGTGGGATCAACAATAGTGGAAATCCTTCAAGTGTGAAGGCGGGGACGTAGAGCGTGGCTCGAACCTCGGAAACATATACTTGTGTTTGCGTTTGCTCAAATTTTCTCTAAACTCAACTCCTTTATTTCTTGCACTACTTATTGTGTTTATTGCTAGTCTTTTAATTTGAGCAATTTGTTAGTAGAATTTTAATTCCGCATTATTGCCACATTTCATATAGTCATCACCTATTCACCCCCCTCTAGGTGATTTCAATTGGTATCAGAGCCTAACCCTACTATTTGGTTTAACCACCTTAGGGAGATCCATTCATTTGGCTATATATATTTGTTGCATATTTCATTTATTGTGCTTTATATTATTCATCCATGGCATCACTTGACTTTTCTAGCATCAAGTCCCCACCAAAGTTTGATGGCTGAACTTTCCCATATGGAAGGTCAAGATGAACCTCTTCCTTAAGTCCCTAGGAGTTAGGGTTGCTAGGTCCATTACAAAAGAATTTATTGAACCCCTCACCGATGAGAGCTCATGGTCCGAGGACACCTCCAAGGATTATGAAGCTAATGCTAGAGCCCAATATGCATTAACCCAAGCCTTAAATGAGGATGACCTATCACGCATCATAAATTGCAAATCCGCATTTGAAGTTTGGAACATTCTTATTGTGACTCATGAGGGAACGTCACAAGTCAAAAGATCCAAGATTGACTTGTTAGTTTCTCAATATGAGAATTTTTACATGTTTGATAATGAGAGCATTGATGACATGCTCACGCGTTGCACCAAGATCACTAATGCATTATCTTCTCTAGGTGACGCAATTGATAATGACCAAAAGATACGCAAGGTCATTAGAGCTCTTCCCAAGGCATGGGAAGTAAAAGCAACCACCCTCAAGGAACTCAACGATAGGGAGGAGATGGACTCTCTGGCTTCATCGGAAATCTCAAGACGCATGAGATGGAGATGAAGGTAAGAGAAGAAAGGGAGGCACCCAAGAAGAAAGCACTTGCCTTCAAAGCCACTCCAACCATCCATGAAGAGGATGATTCATCGGATGATTGCGATGAAGATTTTGCCATGCTCATCCGGAAGGTGGGCAAAATGTTCTACAAGAAAGGGAGGCAAAGCAACTTCCGAAGAGGGAGACCTCAAGGAAGATTTGAGAAGAAAAGAGAAGAACCCGGTCCTTGCTTCCATTGCAAGAAGATCGGACATCTAATAGCGGATTGCCCCGTTCTTCAAGCGACCACCTCCAAGAACTGCCCAAAGAAGAAGAAAGCCATGGTGGCCACGTGGGATGACACGGAGTCGGATTCCGAAGAGGAGAACAACGCCGCGCACATGTGTTTTATGGCACATGGAGACGATGCTTCGAAGGTAACTATTGACAACTCTTTAGATGAGGATGAGTTAACTATGGATGAATTAGCTCAATTTTTCGAAGAATTACAACATAGGTATGAGATTTCTCAATCTCATAATAAGAAATTAAAAAGGGAAAATGAGTCTTTAAAAGATAAAATTAATGTTATTGAAAAAGAGAAAAATGATTTATCTTGTGCTTTTAAGAAAATAAAAATTGACTTTGAAAAATACAAACTAGCTTGTAAAGGGAAAACCCCCATTGCATCATGTAATAAAAATGATTTTGTGGAAATGCAAAAACGAGTTGATGTCTTAGATTCAACTCTTAAAAAGTGTGCTTTTGATCTAAATAAATTTGCATCTAGATTTCCTAAGGGAGTAACCCAAGGGAAACACACTCACCATGCAAATGTACGGAAACATGTACACACACATAAGCATGCATACATGTATGGTAGTGGTAGATTTACATTTGCACGCATTGTGGCCACAAAGGCCATTTAGAAAAGTTTTGTTTTGCTAAAAATAATGTGCATAATAAATATGTTTGGGTTCGTCCCGGTACTAATCCTAAAGGACCCAAAAAGATATGGGTACCAAAAGACCCACCAAATTTAGATGATGCAGGTGGATCTTCTTCCTCTAAGACTTAGGGGGAGACGGTGCCCGGGTGGTGGATGCAATAAATCTCAAAGAACACATCGTATTTGCATCGCTATCATGGAGGCACCTATTTTGGAGATTGCCCATGCTTGGTAACTTCTCCATTTAAAAGTTTTTGTTTGGTTATTTATATACACATGTATAGGATTGTTAGTTTACTTTTATGATACATTAATATATGCTAGTGTAAACTTACATCCCTATCATGATTGTGTATATGCCATGTTTTAATATCTTGTCTTTTATACCATGTCCATTGCATGTCCACATGCCATGCCTAGACTAGCTTATTTATATATACACATTGTATTTTCAAAACTAAGAAATAAATTTGTAAAATTTCATATTCAAGCAAATACCTTAGAGATGGCAATTGCGCACCTCAACTCATATCTAGAGGAATCAAGAGGATGAAGTTCAGAACCTGTCACCGGGTATTCGGCTTCAACATCTCTAAAACTTTGTTTTTGTATGAAAATTAAAAAAATGTTTTGTGTGAATTTTTTTTGGTTGATATGATAACCTAAGAAGATTTAAAAACATTGTTGTATTCCTGCATGTTACATATATCCTACTTTATTTATTAAATATTTCCTTTTAAATTTTTTTTGGAACTCTTTCTGTTCTCAGCTTTTGGGCAAAGCCGGCCGACCGGCCCTAACCCCGGTCGACCGCCAGTGCCTGAAAGAGAACAAATTTTTGCTCTCTGTTGCCGGTCGACCCGTACGGTCGACCGCTCTGAGTTCAGAGCTCTCGGGTTTTTCGGGTCGACCGGCCCGGTCGACCGTGCGTCGATTTCAGCCCCAGATCTGGCTATTTATTCACTGTTTCTCTCATTTCCTTCTCACCCAACCGGCGAGCTCTTTCTTCCCCTTTTCTCCAAAAAATCCTCCCAACTCTAAAACTCTCAAATTCCTTCAAAACCCACGTTGGAATCACTCTTTGTGGGTTGGATCTTCAGTCTCAGGGCTTCCTCACCAACAGATTTTCAGGATTTCAAGATCTAGGGTTAGGGTTTCTCTCCTACAGGTAAAAATCATCTTTTTACTCTAAATCTTGATATCTAGCTCCTAGTTTTCCTTTCACTTGTCAAAGATTTTTAGGTTTCTTTTGTTTAGATCAAGCCATATCCATCTACCCTAAAAATCTAACTAAAAATCACATTTTTCTCCCAAAATGTCAAAGAGATCTAGGTCTGAGAAGGGAAAAAGCATAGTTCCCTCATCTTCCACCACTCCAAAACCTAAAAGACCTTTTGTGAATGAGCTAGCTGAAAATCGATTCATCATACTTTCTAAGAAAGCTATTATTTCGGGGAGATGTGTGATTCTAAAAGACTTTGAACATCTCCACATCCCCCGCATTCTGAAAAGAAATTCTTTGGATAAATTCATGGCCATTAGGGAACCTGTGTACCCCTCCTTAGTGCATTACTTTTATGCAAATTTTGCTTTTGAGGGAAATCGAGTGAGATCTCGTGTTCTTGGGAAGGATATTGACATTCCCCTATCCCAATTTGCTGATATTCTGCATCTCTCCTCTGGAGGAGCTGATGTTTACACCTTTGATCTCCAAGATTTTGAATATCCGGACGGTGAGTCTGCGCTCACCGCTTCCACCTTATTACACGGGAATGACAATCCCGGTTTGGTTAGGAATGAGGAAGTGAACAAGTTCACGTTCACCGCCCAAGTCCTAGCCAAATCTGTTTTCTATAACATTTACCTAAATCCGGTGAGTATAGCAATGCTAGGGGTCCTGTTCCATTGATCATCTATTGCCTTCTGAAAGGCATTAAGATCAATTTCCCACATCTCATTGCTTCTCACATGGCCTCTGATCAGATCCGCATGTACGGTAGGCATTTGCCTTATGGCATGCTCATATCCTATCTTCTCAAACATTTAGGATTTGATCTTTCTTCGGAGACTCCCTCCGAACCCTCTGTGAACTTGGACTGCACCCTTTTGAAGAGGATGCAGGCTCAGATTCATCGAGCCCCTCCTGAGCAGCCCCCTTGTTTGACTGGTTTTTCCTGCACACAAAATATAATATGTTAGTTTAAGAATAGATGTGCAAGTCTCAGTTCTAATCCGCGGTAGCAAAGGCTATGCGGGTCGTGATCCTCAAGGAGGGACTGCGATGGAAGCGTTAAGCAAGTTATACTCTAAAGCTTTTATTTTTATTAGTTAAATGGTGGTATTTACAATGGGTGGTAGAAAAGAATATGGAGATGAGTTGTATTTAATCTACAAAGAAAAGAAAATAAAAGAAAAGGAAAGAAAACTTATCTCTTTAGTCTGCTTGCCGTTTGAACCGTTGCGATGATTTTCCTTTCCTTCGAAGGCGTACAAGCATGGCATATAGGATCGTCCGCCTTCTTAACTATGGAATAAAAAGCAACTAGGGAATAAAAAGCAACTATGAAGACCTGTTCATCGTCATAGGCCATCAAGGTTCCTTCTTCGGCTAGGTATTCTCGAAGCAGATGGATCTCATGGTGGGCAAGACATTAGAGAAAGAAACAATGACATAGAACAAGATTAGAAAAACAAAGATAAGGCGAGAATAAAGAAACAATGAAACAAGAATAAAAACAAACCAACCTCGAGCAGATTTTTATTAACAATGGGGGAAAAATAAAAACTTACACCGATGTCACCTCAGTACAAGTATGATTCCTTCCTCCATGAAAGCATCTCCACTCTCAGTTACAAAATTTACAAAATAAAATCTAACCTAAAACCTAAACCCTAGATTTTGGCCCTTGGCTCGCCTCTGGACGACTCTGTACGTTGCACTGCAGGGGATATTTATAGGTGCAGAAGGCCGAGGAGTCCCGGATGAACTTGCCCACGAAATCTGGGATCATGATGTCATCAAATTGCCGCGGAATCCTTGTATTTGCCGCGGATTTGCGGCATTTCTGTGGCAGATTGCCACGCGCTTTGGCGCGTGGCCTCTCCTGGTCCGTCCATGTGGGATTTTGTTTCTGGAATATGTATCCTGGCCTTTTAATCTGGATTTTCGAGATAACTTGGTAATCAAGTTACCCTTAATCCAGATGATTTCTTTAAATCCTCTTTCCACGAAATTCTTCTTTATCTTGGGCTTTTATCCTCATCTGCAAGTGTTTAGGGTTGGATAGAAGTCTATCCTTCCCTTATCTCTGATATTTGCAACTTTAGCCCTTGTATATTTGCACTTTGACTCTTGGGCTTCAAATATGGGCTTTGGGCTTCATTAGGCTTTATTTATTATAAAAATAAGAATTCGAGGCCTGCACACAATAAATTACAAAATATTAATAAATGTGCAGAATTAAATGAATAAATATGAAAATGTGATGGTAAATATGATGATAAAAATACACTTTTCACTACCAATCACACCCCCACACTTATCTTTTTGCTCGTCCTCGAGTAAAAACAAAGAAAAAGAAAAAGTTAATCTAACCTAACTCACTTTCGTAGGAATCACGGTTGCACTTAGCACGTGCAACAAGCCGTTAAACCTCTAGGTTACCCTAGAGGACGAGTGTTGTCTCGTGAGGGTTTTCAGCGGATTGCACCCACAAAATCCATAAAAAGGAAAATATTTGAATTATTATTGAAGAGACTAAGTAGTCTATAAGTTTTAGGATTATCATTTTTATTCATTCTTAGACTTAGTTTTTATAAAGTAAATTGTTTTCATTTTTAAGTAAGGATCAAAATTGAATTTCTAATATAGTCTTTTTCGTTACCAAAAATCATATGCATTCTTATGAATTTATACTAGGAATTCCTTAACTTGGACTCTCATGCCTCTTTATTATTATTATAACTTCATCTAATTTTCTTTCGTATAAGTATCAAGGCTTCTTGAGGCCCTAATACCTAACTAATTGACTATTAGATGTGTTAATAAATTTTTTTATAATTTTTTTAGCATGTATAACTCATCTAATTTTTTTTGTGTAAGTATCAAGGCTTCTTGAGGCCCTCATACCTAACTAATTGACTCTTAGATGTGTTAGTACATATGTAATATTTCTTAGTTTTCTTAGGCTTTCTAATCCACCCATGTAGCGAACTTAAAGTCGGTGGCTCCCAAACCAGTCGGCTTTAGGGCACCAAGTGAGAAAACAACCCGCGGACTCAAATTCGAGTGAACTAGGCCCCAAAACTAAGGACTTTATTATTATTTATTTTTTATACTCACCTTTAGGCATGAATACTTATGCTTCTTGAGGCACATGTATCAGCTTAATTGGTGATTTTTTTTTTCTTTTTTTTCTTTTTTTTTTATGAGGCACAAGGTCTTTGTCTTAGAATCCTAGATATGCATTTGGTATGCACATTTCATTAAGGTAAAAATTAAGACTAACTACTTATTCAATTTCTCCTCCTATACTTAAAAATTCAACAATTTATTTATTTTGACCAAGTTTTTAGAAATCCTAATCACGATTTTCCTAATCCTTAAAACTAACTTAGATTTCTTTCAAAAAAATAAGTCAAAATATTTTCTTATTATAACATTTTTTTTTAAATTTTTTTTTTTTAATTAGCAAATTTTGTTAGTGTCTACTTATGTTAGTATGTTAGTAAAGCCCACCCCCACACTTATCTCATGCATTGTCCTCAATGTATGAATGAATGCATATATGCATGAAACAGAACAAGGGAAGGCGGAAGTTACCTTAAGGTGGTGGTTCCGGAGGTGGTCTAATTGGTCCACGAAATGCGGCCCAAACAAGATAACGTGGTAGTTCACGGGACCTACCTTTATTTACCTCTTTATATTTACATGTTTACAGTCCCCAGTATGAATAGGATCATGGAAGATCCTCTCTTGAAACTTACTCCTTTACATGACCAGTCCTGGAAAATCATCACAGAGTCATGGTCTATACCTATGTCCAACAAAGAATGTGACTTGGTAAAATGGTTGACTTGGACTCAAGAATGATAGGTTCAGGATCTAATACCGACTCAGGAAAGAAACTCAAATCAAGTAAAGGTTCAGGAGTCGGGCTAGGATCAAGAAGTGGGTCCAAGTCAAGAAATTGAAACTCAAGTCTACAATCATTTTCCCACAATGGAATGTGACTCAATGTTGGTGATTCAAGTTCAGGAATGATAGGTGTGGGAATCAAAACTGACTCTAAAATATTACCTAAGTCGGGTAACAAAACAGGAGTCAATAATGATTCGGGAATTTGAACTTGATCATAGATTTGGGAATCTAGGTCACATATCTCATTAGTTTCAATCTCATAAAAATGGGAACTTGCCAATTTTTCCATGGGACTTTCAAAATTGCACAATTGGTCAAGTTCAATATGATCATCAAAAATGGGTGATTCAATTTCATGATCTATGGGTACGGGAATAAATGTTGGCTCAGAAAATTGGTCCAAATTGGGTAATGATACTGGAGTCAACATAGATTCGAAGATGGAAACTGAATCGCAAAGTTGGGGATCGGGTTCACATTCATAATCTAATTCAATCTCATTGAAATTAAAACTAGCCAATTTGTCCAAGGATTGGGATTGAGCAAGTTCATATTGATGTGATGAAATTGAATTTTGATCAAGGTCTTCTAAACAGAATGATTCTTGGTTCCTATCAAGATGCTCAAGAATGTTTGAAAGTCTAGAAATTTGATCATTCATTGTATCTTGCAACCGATCCACTTTTTCTTCTAACCCATCGAATAGATCAATGGAGGACTGAAACCTTGGTGATGTGGGAAAAGACGTATATGAAGATAATGGTTGAACAGGTGGTTGACCATATGGCTCAGGGGTGTTGAATTCACATTGACTCTGTGAAGAGTAGTGATGATTATTCCAATCTTGTTCATAGTATTGGGACTGGGGCATGTAATGATTCGGATAAGACCAATCTGGCACACTAGGTTGGTTAGAGTTATGATATGCCGGGTTGGTAATATCCGAAAAAGAGTTGGTGTATAATATAGATCCTCATTAAAATTGAAAAAATTATTGTTATAGGCCATATCACACAAAGCAAACAAAAGAAAAACAAACAAAAAAAGAAAAATTTCTAACCTAAGTTAGGGTAGACCTAGACCTAGACGACTCCTAACTGGTTAGACTGTCCACGGGAGGTAGGGTGTAGACTTTGACCACAAGTTAATCAGCCAGGTCAGGGCAAGAGTGGTGGGAGGTTTTCCGTCAAAGACGTTCCTTAATTAAATAACCACCACACTTCGGGCTTTCGGCCCTCAATCCCCTTTCTAGACACTGATTTGGCAGGAGTCAACTTCCAACACCGTTCCCCCTTAGGATAATCTCCTAATTGAGTCTGAGTGTCCCTAGGGCTAACGTCTACTAATTTTTAAGTTAGGCTTGGGTTAGTGAGTGCTTGGGATATGATTTTTGGGCTAAGGAAGGGTGATGAAATCCCCACCTTATCTTGTTAATGGGTTATGCCCTTAAGATGAATTAGTGCAAGTGTACAAGATAAATAGATAAGAATCACTCAAAGCAGAAAATCAACCAAGAGATGAATCCTATTCTACATGCAATGCGTACGTACCTTGCTTCTCCAGCACTCTTCAACAGTAAAAAATAATTGAAAAGACACGTGCCTAATATGCAAACGTCTAATCACTTTTTATTTTTAACAACCAATGATTTACTATTGAATTATTAGCAATTTACAGGTATATCACAGAATAAAACAGAATAGAGCAGTAAGCAGTAATCTCAAATTTCAGCAATCTGCAAAAAACTGAATTAGTAGTTCACTGCACTTGCCGCGGATCCGCGGCTCTGGCCGCGTTTCCGCGGCAAACTTGCAGGCCCTCGTGCTCTGCCTTCGAGGGCAGAGGCACTGGGTTGCTGTATGTCCTTACTGCTGCTCTGTTTCTGTTTCCTGTTCTCCAAACCTGCAAACAGAAAAGAATAAAGAGTTAAATTTTTTTTATTAGAGAATAACTTACCGTCCCTCCCCGGCAACGGCGCCAATTTGTTTGACTGGTTTTCCTGCACACAAAATATAATATGTTAGTTTAAGAATAGATGTGCAAGTCTCAGTTCTAATCCGCGGTAGCAAAGGCTATGCGGGTCGTGATCCTCAAGGAGGGACTGCGATGGAAGCGTTAAGCAAGTTATACTCTAAAACTTTTATTTTTATTAGTTAAATGGTGGTATTTACAATGGGTGGTAGAAAAGAATATGGAGATGAGTTGTATTTAATCTACAAAGAAAAGAAAATAAAAGAAAAGGAAAGAAAACTTATCTCTTTAGTCTGCTTGCCGTTTGAACCGTTGCGATGATTTTCCTTTCCTTCGAAGGCGTACAAGCATGGCATATAGGATCGTCCGCCTTCTTAACTATGGAATAAAAAGCAACTAGGGAATAAAAAGCAACTATGAAGACCTGTTCATCGCCATAGGTATCAAGGTTCCTTCTTCGGCTAGGTATTCTCGAAGCAGATGGATCTCATGGTGGGCAAGACATTAGAGAAAGAAATAATGACATAGAACAAGATTAGAAAAACAAAGATAAGGTGAGAATAAAGAAACAATAAAACAAGAATAAAAACAAACCAACCTCGAGCAGATTTTTATTAACAATGGGGGGAAAATAAAAACTTACACCGATGTCACCTCAGTACAAGTATGATTCCTTCCTCCATGAAAGCATCTCCACTCTCAGTTACAAAATTTACAAAATAAAATCTAACCTAAAACCTAAACCTAGCTTTTGGCCCTTGGCTCGCCTCTGGACGACTCTGTACGTTGCACTGCAGGGGATATTTATAGGTGCAGAAGGCCGAGGAGTCCCGGATGAACTTGCCCACGAAATCTGGGATCATGATGTCATCAAATTGCCGCGGAATCCTTGTATTTGCCGCGGATTTGCGGCATTACTGTGGCAGATTGCCACGCGCTTTGGCGCGTGGCCTCTCCTGGTCCGTCCATGTGGGATTTTGCTTCTGGAATATGTATCCTGGCCTTTTAATCTAGATTTTCGAGATAACTTGGTAATCAAGTTACCCTTAATCCAGATTTCTTTAAATCCTCTTTCCACGAAATTCTTCTTTATCTTGGGCTTTTATCCTCATCTGCAAGTGTTTAGGGTTGGATAGAAGTCTATCCTTCCCTTATCTCTGATATTTGCAACTTTAGCCCTTGTATATTTGCACTTTGACTCTTGGGCTTCAAATATGGGCTTTTGGGCTTCATTAGGCTTTATTTATTATAAAAATAAGAATTCGAGGCCTGCACACAATAAAACAAAATATTAATAAATGTGCAGAATTAAATGAATAAATATGAAAATGTGATGGTAAATATGATGATAAAAATGCACTTTTCACTACCAATCACCCCTCCAGTTCCAGTACCAGGATCTTCATCTGCCCCAGGGTCTTCTTCGGCCCCAGGGATTTCCTCTGCTCCCGGTTCATATTTATCTCCTGAGTTCCAGTCCTTTATGTCTTCTGAGATTCGCTCTCAGATCCAGGAGCACCAGTCCTGGATTGAGCAGCGATTTGAGCAGCGAGATGCAGCCTTTCGTACGGATTTGGAGCAGCGAGATGCAACCCTTCGCGCGGAGATGGACTCGCGCTTCTAGGGAATTCGCAATGACATGTCTTACTTTGCGAACGCCATGAGATTCGTGGACTCGCAATTTGGGACACTATTTGCGAAGTTCGATATGCTTGGTCCAGATCCCACGACCATTGCTCGTCCTCTTCCATCCTCCGGCCCTCCATTTCCTGCCAAAGACCCGGCAGCTGTTCCACCTCCACAGCCAGGCGTTGCTGGCATTGATCCAGAGGAGGCAGGTCATGAGGATGATGATGATGATGATGATGAGACGATGGCAGAGGGTGACGCTGAGGAGAGTTCGTCTGAGAAAGACGATGCTGAGGAGAGTTCATCTGAGGACGATGCTGCTGGTGGTACTGAGTGACCTGCTCCTTTTGATGATGTCAAAAAGGGGGAGAGTTATTTGTTGAGAGAGACTCCATATTTTGTGTACTTATATTTTGTAGTATTTTCTGTTGTTGGACATCTTTATCTTGTATTTGTGTGGACATGTACTTGTTTATGTTGGTTATGCTTTGTGGACATGTGTGTTTCATTTCTATTTTATGACATGAGTATTTTTATCTAGCATGGATATATGTGTTGTGGATGTATTGTGGATTATCACCCACCATTTTTTTTGAGATTTGTCTATGCTTGAGCATATTTTTGTATATGCATGTGTTGAGGGGGAGCTTCATTTGAAGTCTCTACCCAAAATATTTGTGATAACTATATATGTTTTGTCATCATCAAAAAGGGGGAGATTGTTGGCCCAAAGGCCATTAGCCCAATATCCCGTTGAATATTTTGATGATAACAAACCATATTTAGTTATATATTTAACAATTTTGTTTAAAAGTATTTCAGGTTAAACAGGTCGATTTGACGGCTCCACTATCAAGACTCACAAGTTTGGACGTCGCCTAAAGATTTGCATTCCTAAGCTAGCACATTAGAAAGCTTCGGGAACAAGTTTTTGAAGAAAAGACCAAGTCAAGATCAAGACAATGAAAAAGTCCAAGTTTTGTATTTTTACTTTTCTTTTAGACTTTTTGTCAAAACTAGATGTTAGAAGTAGATTTATGGGATTGTCACTTACACACACTTTAGTTTGATTTATGGCTTCAAAAACAATTTCAATTTCTATTCCCAACTTAGTTTTATAGCTAACATGTTTTTGAAAATTTGTTTTTAGAAACTTTAAGTTTTGGAAAAACCGATTTTTGAGAAAAACAAGTTTTTATCAAGAGAAACTTTATCAAAATGTTTTAACATGTTAGGGTAGTGACATATGGTCATACTCCTATTTTTACAAGGTCCTAAACCCCAAACCACAAGACCAAAACCAAAGTCCCAAGTTCTGGTTTTCTGCAGTTCTGATTTTTCAGAACTGACAGGAGCCGGTCGATCGTCCCGGTCGACCGACGTGCACGCTGTGCATGTGTGTACGTCGGTCGACCGCTCGGGTCGACCGGAGCACTTACAGTGCTCTCTGTTTGTTCGGGTCGACCGGGGCGGTCGACCGTAGTCCCCCAACGGTCAAAAATATGACCGTTGGCGGTCGACCGGCCCGGTCGACCGGCAGCTGTCAGAAATTCTGACAGACTCCAACAGCTCTATTTTTTCTGACAGATTTTGTTGGGAACTCACCCCAACGAATCTCTCCAGCCTTTTTGCCCTGTTTCTCATCCCCTATATATAGGAGGTCATTTCAACTTGATGGGACAATAATTTTTAGAAAAGATTTGACAAGAGATTTTTCATAAGCTTTTCAAGCCTTTCATTTGAGAAAAGATTTTCAAAGCCAAAATTTCCATACACCCTCTTGAAGCTATACCTCTACTTCTCTCTAGATTTTGCACTACACAATCCCAAATTTCTACATCTACATATTGGTTATAGGATTGTGCAAGTGAGCTATTTTGTGATCAAGTGTGATCATTTTCTTCTTGAGCGAAGTTGTAGAGGCATCGGCCTCAAGCGAGCTAGTGTGCTCCGGGTGGTGTTGCGGCATCACAAGAGATAGGACAAGTGTGTCCTTGTATTGGAGATCCGGTGGGATCAACAATAGTGAAAATCCTTCAAGTGTGAAGGCGAGGACGTAGAGCGTGGCTCGAACCTCGGAAACATATACTTGTGTTTGCGTTTGCTCGAATTTTCTCTAAACTCAACTCCTTTATTTCTTGCACTACTTATTGTGTTTATTACTAGTCTTTTAATTTGAGCAATTTGTTAGTAGAATTTTAATTCCGCATTATTGCCACATTTCATATAGCCATCACCTATTCACGCCCCTCTAGGTGATTTCAAATAATGGTATCCGTATATCAGAGTTCGAATTAAGTTCTACTAGAGTACGGACTAGGTATGAACTTCTAGTGGTATGGGACACTGAAAAGAAATGATTATAATAACAAGTGACATTGATGATTACTATTGTATAACTAAGTTATCCTGCCCATTTTTTGTATATGATTTCTGTGATACAATAATTATTCCTAACATTCTCATTTTGTTATTTTGAGGCAACTCGAGTTGTACAAACTCAAGTTATGGTGACATGAGATATATAGTATATATATAAGGATTTTCTTGTTTCAATTTTCCTTCGACGTATCAATCTCATGAATCCAAAACCTAAGCTTATACAAGTGGTTTTGTCCACATTTGGATTTAACACATTACTTGATGACTCATTTCATGCTTGGGTGTACCTATGCTCATGACATAATTTTTAATACTTGCTCTTCGACTCGAAATTTATCAATACATGTATGCTTGTTTATGCACGCCACTTGGCACTTATCTTACCACTTGTTGGGCAACTTTCTGACTCCCCTGAACCTGTATGTCTAGATCCTAGAGCTTGGACCGTTGTGGACTTTCAGTTGATCACAGTTGCGCGTGGTGGCATAGTGGATTAGCTGTAGACCATCCGAAATTCTTTTCTTCCAGGTTCCCTGCTCGGCTCTCGAGTTTCTTTAAACTCGCGGGCAACTTTGTATTGTTCATACTTGTATATCTCCATGTATTCATATTTTGCATCTATCAGTGATGTAATATTCTTGTAATATTATGTCACATCTTGTGGTAACTTTGTAATTGTACTCTTATGTTAGAATATATAATGCACCATGTACTTTCGTACTCTGATTCTTTCCTGTACTGATTCTTAGAGTATATATAAGGGTATTTTCGCTCTGCATATATACATCACAGTAACGTCTCCGTACCTGCGGGATCGGGGCATTATACGATAATATCAAAATCTAAGTTCTCACATCCTCAGTATGTCCAGATGGAAAATTAATGGTAAAAAAAATTGCAACTGAAATGCATGAGTCTTACTTATACAATCCAACTACAAGTGTAAAGTTAGCTATTTTTTCTTGATCATCCTTTGATTCCTGAATCCCTTCCATCTTTTTACTATTCCAATTTTCGTAGTCCTTGTGTCAACTTAAGATATGGATAGACTGGTAATGTAGCAGCAGGACATATGTGGTTCACTTTTACCCTATTTTGGCATTCTTTGATTTTAATACACCGCATTGTCCTATATCGGATAATTCTTTAGCTTTGCATTATATTCTTATATATATATGGACATTCTATAGGGATTAGCACAGAAATGGGGTTGTCATCACTAATATAATCAGACAGATTATGTCACTCCACGAGGAGCGTCAGTATGAAATGAATTTTCGGGTTCAAGACTTCTGTCAAACACAGGTATGGTATTTTCTATTTTATTTTACTCCAGCAATGATCACAATCTTTTCTATCAACTTCACAGAGCTTAGATATTCTCAGAATTAATCTGCAGTCAAGTTATCATCCAGAAGACAGTATTCAAGATTCTCCATAGTTCTTATAAATTCTCGGTTATGCTTTTCAGAGTAATCAACGTCCAACATTTAAAACTCGTTATTATCAACTTTCTTTATTTATTTGCGATCAGTTTATCAGTTTTCAATATCTATGATATTATGGTCTACATGCAGAGTGACAGAGAACATGAAAAATATCTGATAATCTTATTATAGACCCTTTGTCAGGAACAGTTTCACGCCGAGCAGAAATTCAGATTGTGAAAGTTTGGCCAGTTCTAAAGTCAGCTCATTTTATATTATTCAGAGTGGGTCAGTTTACAGAACTTCTAGTAGATAATTATATGAGAAATATAGTTTGATTACATGGTATTCCAGTTATTATTGTGTCACACAGAGACACGAGATTCAGATCGTAATTTTGTTAAAATTTTCAGAGAAGTTTAAGGAACCTTCTATATTCAGCTTATCTTATCACTCTCAGACAAATCAGATAGTCCAATCGGGCCATTTAGATTCTTATTTATCTTCATCTGACAAAATTCTCTTAATAATAGTTATCAGGCCGGTATTAATATGGCATCGTCTGAAGTTTTATATGGCAGAAAGTGCAAAAGATGTTTAGGTCTAGAGTTATTAATTAGTCAAATTTGTGATTGTTACCCTTAGTCATTTATATATTAATTGGTATAATCCCCGTCCCTATCTTTTTTATGTTCATCTTCCTCTTATCAAAATTTCGAGGATAGAATTTTTGTAAGGTGGGTAGAATGTAACGCCCCGTTCTCGAAATATGTACCTAGATATGTGTTCTGATTTTTTGATTATATTTTCCTATTTATCTCCTCGTATTTATTTTTATTTTATGATTATATATATCATCAATTGGTATCGGATCCAGATTTTTTGACTCAGAGTCAGTTCTAGTCTGGACCGGGGACCTGATCCCAATGTACTACTCGATTTGATCTTTCTGATAGTAAGATTTAATTGGTTTCAGTTTTAAACACTATTTTTTCAATATTTTAGATTTTCATAATTTTTTGAAATTTTTTGAATTAAATTGCAAAATCTTCAAAATCGGTATTGATCGGCGTCGCCGATCGATTCTCGAATTTTTAATTTACAAATAGAGATAAATTTATAGAAATTGCTCTCACACTGTTCCTCAGGATCACATTTTCTATCTTAATGCATTTTTGGAGATTTTCTGAATTTATCAAAATTCGACCGGATTTGGTGTCGACAGGTTTCAGCAGTTGATTTTAAGATTTTTAATTTAAAATGGGATTGAATTTCTTGAATCTGATTTCACTATGTACCTCAAATATTTTTAATTTTGAGAATTTTTTGGGACCTTTTCGAGTTCCTTTATTTTTTTCAGTATTTTCGGTGTTTCGGTATATTTCGGATCCGGAGTTTATACTTGGATATTTTCCTTTCTTTTTTTCATTCATTTCCTTTTTTTCTCCTCCATTCCTTTCATTATCTCTTTTTCTTTTTTTCCCTTTTCCCAAATTTTCTCCTCCACACAATCCCCCCCAAAATATCTTCCTTCACTCCTCTTTCCTCTACAAACGCAGACCTACGCCCGACGCTGGGCTTAGCCCGCCTGATTGAGGTTTTTCTTGCACATAAAAATACAGAATTTCAGAACTTAGAATAAAGAATGCAAGTACTCAATACTATCGCGATAGCAAGTAGCTATGCGGGTCGTAATCCACAAGGAGGGACTAGCGATGGAAGTTTTTTTTAGTAAGTTCTCGTTTATACTACAAAGAATGGTTAAAGATCTTCTTTTAGTTCTTTAGAAAAAAGAGAAAATGGAGTTACAGTTAAGTTAGGAAGAAGGTGGTAGACTGAGAAGGTGGAGAAAATAGAAAATAGATATATACAAAGAAATCGAAAAGAGTGATAAAAGAGTTGGGTGTTGATGGTGTTGATAATCTAAACTAAAAAATTAAAAGAAAGGAAACTAAAACCTAAAAAACTTACTTACCTCTTCGGCGCCTGCTTACCTTTGACCCGTATCGACGATGTACCTTTATTTGAAGGCGAGCGACGTATGACAAATAGGATCTTCCCCATTCCCAATTTACACTATAAAATGAAGGGGCAAGCTACACTACATAGAAATGGATATCCATCACCATAAGCCATCAACGACACTTGCAAGGGCAAGGCAACTTCGAGGCTATCGGATTCATTTGGATACACAAACAAAGAAGAAGGAAGCAAACGAAAACAACAACAGAAAGGAAAAGAAAACTTCGATTCGATTCAAATAACAATGAAAGAAAAAATTACTTACACCGGTGTCACCCTCAGAACAAGCTTGTTCTCATTCCTCCATGAAAGTCTCCTCTCCTCTCAGTTACATAAAGAAAATAAAAATTATATAAAAGAAAACTAAAAACCTAAGTTACAAACTACAACATAGCCTAAATTCTACTCTCTGCTTGGTCGTTCCCGCTGGCCTCTGAAAAACTCAGTATTTATAGGCAAAACCCAACGGGGAGGGGTGTACGAAGATAGGGGAGCAAACGCTCCCCCAACAACCCTAACTAAGCCGCGAAAATGCGGCTTTGGCCGCGTTTCTGCGGTCTGGGTGTGGTCAAGTGGCCACACCCGAGGGGTACAACTTCTCTTTCAGAGATTTTCCGTTATCTGATTCTGTATTTCCCGTTTCAGCTCCTGGATTTGACGAAACGGCCTTTAATCTTTGGCTTTAACCAATTGATTTGTAGAGATTTGTTCTAACTGGTTTTCAACCAATCTGATTTGCCCTGATCTTCTAATTTCGAATTAGTTCTGAATTAAATCAGAATTTGATGGGCTTTTGGGCTCGTTTCTCTTTCCTTTAGCAATGGGCCTGCATATAAATTAGACAATAATTAGGATTAAAAGCAGAGTTTATTATATAATAAGTATGAAAATGTGACAATGAATATGTAATATCAGCGACCGATCACACCCCCATACCTCTCTTTTGCTCATCCTCGAGCAAAACAACAAAACTAAACCAAAAATTATTAAACCACTTTCGCGGGTCACGCGATTGCACTGAGCATGTGCAACAAGCCGCTAAACCTCTAGGTTCCTCCTAGAGGACGAGTTTTGTCTCGTAAGGGTTTTCAGTAGATTGCACCCACAAAATCCATAAAGAAAGAGAAAAATATTAGTATTTTGAAAACACATTTAAAAGATAAAAATATTTGAAATATTGTTGTAAGAATTAAGTAATCTATAAGTTATAAGAAAATCGAATTTTTCATTCCTAAACTTAGTCTCTATTCAAAAATTTGTTATCAATCAAAGTAAGGAGTCACATTATATTTTTATCTAGTCTTTTACTTTCCCCTAAGTCATATGCACTTTCGTGACCATGAAATTTTTACTAAGGGTTCTTTAACTCTTACTCTTATGCCTTATTTATTTATTTTTATTTTTGGTGGTAATATTTCTTAGTTTTATTAGGCTTTCTAATATGCCCATGTAACGAGCCTTTAATCGGTGACTCCCAAACCAAACGGTCTAAGGGCACCGAGTGAGAAAACACCCCAAAGATTTAAGGACTCGAGCAAATAAGGCCACAAAACTAAGGATTTTATTATATGAACCGCCTTTAAGCGTGAATACTTATGCTTTATGAGGCACAAATACTCAGCTTAATTGGAGAATTTATATATATATATATAATATATATATATATATATATATATATATATATATATATCTTTTTTTCTTTCTTTTTTTTAATAAGGCATAAGAATCTTTGTTTTTGAACCCTAAGTGTGTAAGTGTATAAAGCATGCATATATTATCAAGGTAAAGATCAAGACTAAATTACTTTCACATATTTTCTTCCTAACCTTAGAAATCAAACAAATATTTTTATTTTGACCAAGTATAAGAAATCCTAATTATGATTCTCCTATTCCTTAAAATTGACTTAATTTCTTATAAAAAAATATGTCAAAATATTGTTTCTATTTTCAAAAAGTTTTTTAAAAGTAAAGAAAATGTTAATAATAATTTTTTATAATAAAAAGAAAACCTAAGTTATGTTAGAACTCTCCCCCATACCTATCTCATGCATTGTCCTCAATGTATGAATTAATGCATAGATGCATGAAAAAGAAGAAAGGGAAGGAAAATATTACCTTAAGGTGGTGGTTCTGGTGGTGGTCTAATTGGTCCATGAAATGCGGCCCAATCGAATTTGCGTGGAGTTCAGAGGAACCCACGAATTATCTTTATTAAGACTTTTGCCCCATCTAATTTTCAAATTTCACAAATAATTTCGGAGTCAATTTTATCAACACCCTTGTCCCAAAATGGAGTGTGAAAAGATGGAATAATTGACTTCGATTTAGGAAGTACGAGAACTAATACCGACTCAAAAAAATGACTTAAGTCAAGTAAATGTTCAAGAGTCGAGATTGGTTCAGAAAGTGGGTCCAAATCAAGAAGTTGAAACTCAAGTCCACATTCATTTTCCAACAACAGAATGTGACCTAATATTGGTGATTCAAGTTCAAGAATGATAGGTGTGGGAATCAAAACTGACTCTAAAATATTACTCAAGTTGGGTAACAAAACAGGAGTCAATATTGATTCAGGAATTTGAACTGAATCACAAATTTGAGAATGCAGGTCACATTTCTCATTGAGTTCAATTTCATAAAAATGAGAACTTGCCAATTTGTCAATAAGACTTTCAAAAGTATGAAATTGGTCAGATTCAATATGATGATTATAAAAGATTGGCAATTCAATTTCATGATGAATTGGCACAGGATCCAATGTTGACTCGGGAAAAAGATTGAAATCAGGTGAAGACACCGGAGTCATTATTGAATCAGGAAGTAGAATTGAATTACCAAGTTTAGGATCAGGATCATATTCATTCTCAAGTTCAATTTCAGGAAAGGAATTACTTGCCAAAATATCAATTTCGTTTTCAAAATTTGGGGTTTGGACAAGTTCAAATGGGTGTGCTGAAATAGAATCTTGTTTTTCAAAACAACATGATTCTTCGGCTCTAACAGAATGGTTAGCGACAACAGAAATGATCAAACGGCGAGAATGGAGAGTTTGGACCATTATATCTATGTCATGATTATGAGCGATTTGAGCCTGAGTCATGGCTTCAAGCATCTTTTCATAGTCGATTGGTTCATCATTTGTTGCGATTGGACTTGAAAAGATGAAGTTTTGTTTTGAAATTTGTGGTGAAATTGTGAGTCCGTCAGATTTTGTGATTGTTGCTTGGACTCACGCATACTCATTTCCAAGATTGAAGGTTTTCTATTTGAACTGGTGGAACTAAGTATGAATCTTGAAAATATTGTGGACAACGTGGATAAGGAAGACAAGTTGGTTGGAAATGGACTCGGAGGAGGTGAATCCCCATTGACTCTGTGAAGAGTTGAAATTATTTTAAAAATTATAGTCATAAGATTTGGGGCATGAGTTATATTGATTCGAATAAGACCAATCCGAACACTATGTTGGTTAAAGTTATGATATGCCGGGTTGGTAATATCTGAAAAAGAGGTCGGGGTGTAATATAGATTACCATTAAAATTGAAAAAATTATTGTTAGAAGCCATATCACATAATAAATGTCAAACACAAACAAAGAAAAACAAACAAATAAGCAAATAAATAAAAAGAAAAAAAATCTAACATAAGTTAGGGCAAACCTTAGACCTAAACGACTCCTAACTGGTTAGACTGTCCAGGGGGGTATATTGCTGAATCTGACCACAAGTTAATCGGTCAGGTAGAGGTAAGATTGGTGGGAGGTATCCATGCTTAAAACAACATGCCTAATTATGCCAAACTACCAGCCTTTGGGGTTTCGCCTCTCAATCCCCAACCTTAGACACCGATTTGGCAAGAGTCAAATTCAAATAAACTTCCCCCTTAGGTCAGTCTCCTATTTAAGTTCGAGATGTCCCTAGGGCCAACGTCTACTCAGTTTTAGTTAAGCTTGGGTTAGTGAGTGAGGAGATTGTTTGTGGGTTAAGGAAGGGTAATGACTTTCCCACCTTATCTTGTTTATAAGACAAACTCTTAAATCAATTTAGTGCAGTGTACAATTATATAGAAAAAAGTAACACTCAAGCAATATTTCATACAATAATGAACCTTATACTAAATGCTATGCACACATACCTTGACTCCAGCACTCTTCAACAGTAAATAGAAAATGTAACGAAATAGACACGTGCCTAAATACAAAGCCTAAATCATTTTTAGTATTTACAATCAACCTTTTACTGTTGTATTAGAAATGTATATACAGTGAGTCAAATAAGAAAATAAATAGCTACAGATATTAAACTTTACAATTCAGCCAACCTGCAAAAAATACAGGTTAGTAGTTCACTTAGATTGCCACATGAATTTAGCAAATCTGAGGGCTTCTAGGCTCTACTTTCTAGAGCAGAGTTTAGGGCCACTTATATGTCCACTGCAGCAAAAATTCCTTGTTGTCAAACCTGTACACTAAGAACAAAGAAGAAAGTTAACCAAAAATGTAAATTTAAAAAGAGAATAACTTACCATCCCTCCCCGGCAACGGTACCAAAATTTGATTGAGAATTTTCCTGCACATAAAAATACAATTTCAGAACTTAGAACAAAGAGTGCAAGTACTCAATACAACCGCGATAGCAAGTGACTATGCGGGTTGTGATCCACAAGGACGGACTAGCGATGAAAGTTTTTTTAGTAAGTTCTCTTTTATCTACAAAGAATGGTTAAAGATCTTCTTTTAGTTCTTTAAAAGAAAAGAGAAAATGGAGTTACAGTTAAATTAGGAAGAAGGTGGTAGATTGAGAAGGTGGAGAAAATAGAAAATTGATATATACAAAGAAATCGAAAAGAGTGATAAAAGAGTTGGGTGTTGATGGGGTTGGTAATCTAAACTAAAAAATTAAAAGAAAGAAAACTAAAACCTAAAAAACTTACTTACCTCTTCGGCGCCTGCTTACCTTTGACCCGTATCGACGATGTGCCTTTGTTTGAAGACGAGCGAAGTATAACAAATAGGATCTTCCTCATTCCCGATTTACGCTATAAAATGAAGGGGCAAGCTACACTACCATAGAACTGGATATCCATCACCATAAGCCATCAACGGCACTTGCAAGGGCAAGGCAACTTTGAGGCTATCAGATTTATTTGGATCCACAAACACAGAAGAGGGAAGCAAACGAAAACAAGAACAGAAAAGAAAAGAAAACTTCGAATCGATTCAAATAACAACGAAAGAAAAGATCACTTACACCAGTGTCACCCTTAATACAAGCTTGCTCTCATTCCTCCATGAAAGTCTCCTCTCCTCTCAATTACATAAAGACAATAAAAATTACATAAAAGAAAACTATAAACCTAAGTTACAAACTACAGTATAGCCTAAATTCTACTCTCTGCTTGGTCGTTCCCGCTGGTCTCTGAAAAACCCAGTATTTATAGGCAAACCCCAACGGGGAGGGGCGTACGAAGATAGGGGAGCAAACGCTCCCCCAACAACCCTAACTAAGCTGCAGAAAGTAGTGGCCAGGTGGGTGGCCACACCTGGGGGGCCAGCTGGCCACACCTGGGGAGTATAGCTCCTCTTTCAGGGATTTTCCATTATCTGGTTCTGAATTTCTCGTTTCAGCTCCTGGATTTGAAGAAACGGCTTTTGATGTTTAACTAATTGATTTGTAGAGATTTATTCTAACTAGCTTTCAACCGATCTGATTTGCCTTGATCTGTCCTGATTTTCTAATTTTGAATAAGTTCTGAATTAAATCAGAATTTGATGGGCTTTCCCATTTCTCTTTCCTTTAGCAATGGGCCTGCATATAAATTAGACAATAATTAGGATTAAAAGCAGAGTTTATTATATAATAAGTATGAAAATGTGATAATGAATATGCAATATCAGCGACCGATCACCACTCGAAGCGGGCCTCACCAACCCAGATGCGAGTCTCATTATTGAGACGCGGGTCTCAATTATAATCCCCCGAAACTTATATATATAATTTGCCTCTCTCTCTCTCATATATATTATCCCTCTCACTTAACCTTCTCCTTCTTCTTCCTTCAACCCAACCGGCCACCACCACATCAACGCCGACAACATCTTTGAACTCTAGCAAGCTCTCCCATCTCTGGCGAAGCCCCGACAGCCTCCATCCCCTAATCACCTCTCTCCTCTCTCTCATTTCCCTTCTCATCTCCACCTTCACCACCTTTATACCATCACCATCATCATCATCCTCTTCATTACCCGCGCCACCTCATCCTCCACCACCTCCGGCAGCCCCTACTTCGGTGAACTCCGGTTCAACACCTCATCGCCCTCCGAAACCACCACCCCAACCACCCACTTTTCCACCTCCAATAATCACACTTACACCACCCACACCACTTCCTCCTCCTCTTTACCGGCTTCCTCCACCTTCTGGGCGCGCAATCGGTACCACCGGCGTGTCCCATCTTGCCGACAACACAGGGCCGGCTCCACGCCCCTTCTCTCCCTTCCACACTCTCCATTCTCGCTCTCTCTATCTCTCTCACTATCTCTCTCACCCTCTCCTGTGTTCTCTCCCTCTCTCTGTGTCCTGCTCTCTTACTCTCTCTTCCTCCTACTTTCTATCAGTTTGTCTCACTCTCGCTCTCCCATCTCTCTCACTCCTCTGTCTCATGCTTTCGCTCTCTCTCTCTGTACGTTCCCTCTCTCTTGAGTTTTCTCACTCCCTCTCTTCCTCTCTCTCGCATTCTCTCTCTTTCCTTTTTACTATATTTTAATATATATTTATTACATTTAATATAATTGAACCCGTATGTGCGTTGGTTATTTGGAGTTTAGGGATTTCGTGGCCTATTCCAGATTTTAGACGAGTGTTCTCGGTTTATTGGGTACCCCACTTCGACAGGTGCTTTATTGTATTTCTGGGTATATGTATTGTACTCTAGGATCGTGTTGTTATATTTGGTGGATTGTGTAGTTGTATCGTTGTGGTGTATTTGTACTCTATAGACTGATCTATTTGTAACATTGTAATGCATGCCTATAATAGTGTAACTGATACTTGTTTTGTGCATGTGACAGGTGCTACCGCTTGTGTAGGTACTCTTACCTTCGGGCCTATCCGCTATGTGATTTTTTATTTCAGCCTCCGGGCTTAACCTCTCTGAGGTTCATTAAAGTCCCATGGACTTTCTTAATGCTACGCCTGGTAAGCGGACCTAATGTTAGCACTTTACCGCTAACTTCATTCGAGCGTAGTTACTCCGTGAGTGCGGCTTCACCACGTGCTGTAGCATAGCGTTCATACGCTCGCTTCGCCATACGCATTTGTTGTGCCACGAGCGGTAATCACACCGAGCATGATGTCGTCTCATGCTGTACGTTCGCTCCGCTCCAGCCTTGCTTAGCTCTGCTCCTGTCTTGCTTAGCTCCGCTAGGATGTTCGCTTGCTTATTTTCCCGCTTGCCTACTTGATGGTTTAATTAATTCTTTTCTGATGATTGTATAGAGTTTGAAATCTTTATTTAAACTATTTTTCTAAAATTATATTATTTTTTTATATTCATACTGATCTCGTGTATCTGTACCATTTTTCTGTGTAGTGTTATTCGACAGTACAATATATATTGTGTTGACACTTACTTTGTTGATCACTTGACACTCATCACCTGACACCTGTATGTTATCACTTGACACTCATCACCTGACACCTGATCACATGTTTCTTGATCGGTTACTTGCCTGTTATTATCTCTTTTACAGGGACTTGACAGTATCATCATCTTATACTTCTTCTATCATGTACTCATGTATTATCCATGAATGTTCCTTTTGTTATTCTTGTATTACTCCTGCATGTTCCTCTTGTTATGATACTCCTGTTATTCTTCATAAACTGATAATCATAATCAATACGTAATAATCAAACAATTTGCATTGGGTTGGGGGAAACTGATGGATATCAATTTGTGATCGTGTTTACAGTGGTATAGGATGTTGTGCAACAAAATCTTTCGGTTCTACCTGTGGGCCTCTAGGTGTTCCAGTGAGGTGTACTGGCACCCCTACTCCTGTTACATTCCTGATAAGCATACAATAAGACCCACTTTGTTTGCCTAGTGGCGGGTTCCAGGGTAGTACCAGAACAATCCTGGGTCGTGATCCCGAGTATGCACGGGATCCACTGTAAACATAGTTTGTTGATATCCTCATCAGTTTTTATTAACACTCGTCTTATTCATAAGTGGATGTATGTATATTGGGACGCTAGGACACATACTGGAACATATGGGTCAGATGAGAAATAAGATAACAATAACCTAATAATCAAACAGTAATAATATTAAGAACGTGAGATATTTAGTCTCTCCTCGTTTAGGTTCTGGTACTCACATATTAGATTCGAATAAGTTCCACTAGAGTACGAGGTCCAGTACGAACTGTCGGTGATGTGAGACTCTAAAAATGCGATGATTAAAATATCAGATAGTATTAATTATTATTATTAGATAATTTAAAATATAACACTTTAATATTCTCTGGCATGTGGTAACTCAGGTTGTATGCACTCAGATTATGGTGACACGAGACATCAACAACAACAACAAATAAGCCATTTGTCACAAGTATTTGGGGTCGGCTACATGAACAAAAGAGAATTACACCGGATCGGGCACATGGATCAGCTTTCTCCACTCATTCCTATCGAGCAATATGCCTTCACTAAGATCTTTAGCCTCTATATCTTGTAGTATTACCTCTATCCATGTTTCTTCGGTCTCCCCTGCGTTCTTTTAACTTGCCCTAATTTGATATGCTCTACTCGCCGGACTGGCACATTTGTAGGTTTACGTCACACATGACCAAATCATCTAGGCGGTTTTCTCTCATCTTCTCTTCTATAAAGCCTACACTTATTTTAGTATAAATATTCTCATTTCTCACCTTATCTCTCCTTGTGATACCACACATCCAACAAAGCATGCACATATCTGCTACACTCATCTTCTGGCATAATATCTCTTTATAGCCCAACATTCTATGCCATAAAACAAAGCTGGCTTAATAGCAGTCCGATAAAAAAATTTCTTTAGTCATAACAAAATATTACGATCACATAAAACTGTTGGCCAAAGGCCCATCACTCTAGTTTTGATGATGATCAACTCATGTAGTTATAGTACTAATGATCTTGTGTTTAATTAGTGACAGATTTATGATCAAGATCTTAGTAGGTGTGTAGCTTCAATAAAGGATTTAAAGTCAAGTTTTGGAGCTAGCACGGTGTTTGGACCAAGTCAAAAAGGCTTCAAGTGAAGACTTCAAGAAGATCAAGACTTGGGTCTAGGTTTGTTTTTAGAAGATTTGTTTTTAGATAAAATGTAAAGGATAGAATAGTTGGTGGATTGCTCAAGTATCTATATGTACACACACTCTTGATTTAGTTGTTTTTATAAAAGAGTTTTCTTTTAGAAAAATACCGTTTGGTTTTTGGTATTCAAGTTTACATGTTTTAACCAAAACCATATTTAGTGCTTAAATGTCAAAAACATAGATATTTCACCATGTTTGTGTAGTGGATCATATCCATACACACTATACCTTAAAAGAGTTTAAATATCTTATTTTTGTGTTTGGAGAAGTTTTGAAAAAATCATTTTGGAAAAATACAGTTTTAGTTTTGAGCAAATTTTTCCTACTTACAAAAATAGTCCAAATCTTTTGTAACATGCCTTGATTTTATGCAAGCATGTTTGTTTATCAAAGTATATTGGTAAAACTATTTTTGTAGATTTTTCAGTATTTTATGGGATTTTATTTGAGCCAAAAAGACCAAGTTTTCAATCCCAAAGTTTTCTGATCTGGCTTCAGCCGGTCGACCGGACGGTCGACCGAAGCCTGAAGGCGGTCGACCGAGCGGTCGACCGACGTTCACAGACGTGCACGCCAGTTCTGGCAGGAGGGCCGGTCGACCGACCCGGTCGACCGTCCAGAGAGCTCTGCTCTCTGGAAAGGCCCCGGTCGACCGGGCGGTCGACCGGATAGAGAGACTTGCTCTCTGTATCCTCGCCTCGGTCGACCGACCGGTCGACCGATGGCTCAACGGTCGGATTTTCGACCGTTGGTGGTCGACCGGCCGGTCGACCGACAGGTCTGTCAAACCCCAACGGCTAGTTTTTCTAGCCCTATAAAATGGGGCATTTGGGGGCTGTTTTCTACAAGATTTTAAGTGGATTTTAGAGCCAGTTTTTCCTACTCTTTCATGAGTTTTTTCTCCACTTATTTGAGTGTAAATATTTCCAATCAAAAAGGGAGTTTATCAAGAGTGTTTAAAAGTGAATTTCTTGAGTTTTCCTCCACCATCTCAATCCTAGTTTTCTCACACAAACACTTGAGCTATCCATTGATTATTCATTCTATAGGAGTGTTATAGTGAGAGTGTTTATTGGTGATCAAAGTGTTTAGATCACCAAGAGATCTTTCTTGTTCTTTGAGGAGGCGGACGGTTGTGTTCGCGGTGTTTTAAGTTCGGGTGCGAACTTGTTGTTTGAGGTGCGGCCTCGGCGAGCTAGTGAGCTTGCGGTGTGTACGGGCTAGAGAGTCCAAGGAGTTCAAGTGTGAACTCGGCTTGTAGGTGTTGCGGCACCGAGGAGTGATCTATTGGGATCGGTTTTAGTGGAAATCCTTCGTGTGTCGAAGGCGGGGATGTAGAGCAAGTGTGCTCGAATCTCGAAACAAATCCCTTGTGTTTGCGATTGCTCTTACTCTCTCTCTCCCTAATTGTTTTATATCTTGCATGCTATTATTGTGTTCATCTTTACATGCTTGATATATTGTGTGCTCATATTGTATATGCGTGGGAATGTTTGCTAACACTAGTTTTCAACCAAGAGAGCCAACACGGCACCTCAACCCTTATCTAGGGGAATCTAGAGGAGATAGTCCAGAGCCCTTCACGGGGAATTCGGCTACACTCTTGTGTTAAACTTGGTGTTCAGTGTAATAAGTTTAATTTGATCATAATAGTTTTTAATTCCGCATTTAGTGACCATTAAATTAGCCATCACCTATTCACCCCCCTCTAGGTGATTTACAATTGGTATCAGAGCCAAGTGCTCTTGATTTTGGGTCTTACAACCTAGTGTTAAAGATCCTCTTTTTAGGCTAATCACATTTTTGTACACACACCATGGACTTCATGTCACCACCTACCTTTGACATTCTTAACATCCAAATTTGGAAGGTTAAGATGTCTTTGTACCTCAAGGCCCTAGGCATTCATGTTTTTCTTGCCACAACTAATGATGCATATTGTTTAAATGGCAAGAATATTGAGGCTAATGCAAAAGCCCTTCATGCTATAAAATCAACCCTAAATGATGAATATCTTTCTAGGGTTTCTAACATTGATTCGGGTTTTGTAGCATGGAACATCATCACCTCCCTTGGTGAAAAAGATCTATATTATGCGGGGGCGATTCGGATGTTGGAAGTGACGTCTCCAACAAGTGCTACATGATCCAAGGGAAAACTCCCTTGAGGTAACTACCGAATCTGAGGTAGAAGAGGATGTTGATATGTCTTTCAATGAACTTGCATCTTTTTGTCAACAACTCTTAGAAAAATATGACATGCTAAGAAAAGATAATAAAAATTTGAAAAAAGAATTTTGAATGCATGTTAAAAGAAAATGATTCTTTTAGAAATAAGATTGCATGCATTGAAAAAGAAAAGGAGGTTTTAAAAATGAGAATGTTTTCCTCGCTTTCCAAATTGAGTGATCTTTGTGAAGGAAACACAAATTTGAAAAATAAAATTGTTTTTGGTGGAAAAACAAAAGGAAATTGTTTTTCAAGAAAACACTTCTTTGAAAAGAAAAATGTTTGAAAAAGAAAAAAGAAATATTTCTAAAAAGAAAGAAAAGTGATTCTATTTCTCACCATGCCTTACATGCCACCATTAATGATAATGAGATAAATGTTTTGAAAAATAAAATGAATTGTTTGAGCTCAACTTTGAGCTCGTGTGCATTCAATCATTCTATATTGGAGTCTTTGTTTTACAAGAAACAAACTCCGCATATTCATGCACATTATCATCATGCATTTGCTTATGTTGCACGCCACGATCATACACACACACATAAGCATTCTAAGGTGTACAAATGTACACATTATGGCCGCAAAGGCCATCTAGCAAATTTTGTTTTGACAAGTTGTATATTTTAAATTTTGCTAATAAAAAATTTTTTGGGTTCCTTACAAAGCTAAACCCCAAGGACCCAAGAAAAATGGGTACCGAAACCCCCACCTTTTGTATTTGATGTAGGTGAGGGCTCTCACAAGACGTGAGAGATTTGGTGTCTTGTGGTGGTTGCAGGACTTGAAGGACATATAATTGATGCACCGCTATCAAGGAGTTTTGGTGGGACAACCATCATGTTTGGAGATTTGGAGTAGTTCCTTAGTTGGTAACTATTTCTAAACTCTTATTTTATTTACATGCTATTCTTTGTAATATCATATAGCACGTTCATGTTTTATTTGTTTTGTACTTTATGAGGTAAAATCCTGTTTAGATGTAGTATTTGTCAAACTTGTATTTATACATGTACAAATAGTGAGCAACATTTGATTCATATATGTTCGCACTTCATGCTCATTTGTACCCACTATATGCACATGTATAAGCTAGTTTTGATGATTCTCTCATTTATACATGTTTTGCTAATTTTCATGTTTTATTTCATGTATATGTAATTTGTATTTACAACTAATAAATATACATGTATACCCGTGAGTCTCTTGCCTTCATGCAAATTATTTAATAGACTCTTTTATGTTTGGGATATGTATGCATATTGTTAGTTTTGGATAAATCATACATATACGTAGAAGTTTGTTTTTAAATTGAAAAATGAATCTTCATGATTTTTGTTTTGATAAAATGATAGTTGTTTCGAGCTTCATTGATTATTTTCATGGAAAATGCTAATACATGATTTTTGTACACTCACACTTTATTGTTTATTCATGACTTTGTTTCATGATTCTTTTTGAGCTTTATCGATTTTGAGTGTCAACTCTTGTGTATTTGGTATGATTCATGAAAAACATATGATTTGATTTCATGTTTTGAAGGATCTTTAACTAGTTTTTCAAAAATTATTTTAACTAGTTAATTATTCTTCATATGGGTAGTGGTTTTCACTATAAAATGTTTTCAAACCCTATTTTTGCAAAACCCCTTCCTATCCATTAATGGGCGGATGGCTGGGCGATTATGCCTTGTAAGCTTCATTGAAAATTTTACCTTGTGCATATGAAGGGTGGTAGGTTATGAGTTATATACATGTTTTACATTGTTATTTGCAATTGGTATCTCAATTGATATTTTTTGTATATACTCATATTTTGTTTCCTATATATGTATGCTTCATAATTTTCATAATATCAATTGCTATTGGTATTCTCTTTCATACATATATATGATTTTCATGTGCTTGATTTACAATTGATTCACAATTTTAAAGCACAAAGATTATGATGAAAAATAAAAAAAATTCATTATGTTTACATTTGGTATCAATATGTCTCAATTTCATATTTGTTAAATTTCAATTGGTATCAATATGTTTATCAATAATGATTATTTACAATTTGGTATCTTAAAATTGATTGTTTTACAAGAGCTCTGATACCTTAAAAATTTTGTTATATGATATCTTAAAAATTTGGTTTACTAAGATATCTCAAAATTTTGTTTGTTTAAGAAAAATGAAAAAATTTTGATTTGTATTTATTATATGCAAGGAGAGCTTAACATCTCTTCTACATATAGATTCATATTGAGTGTATCTTGTATTGAGGAGCTTGACAACCCTTCTTTATGAGATACACGTGTGTAGGGAGAGCTTCACATCTCCTCTTATGCATTACAGATTATGTATTATGTGAATTAGAGCTTGTCATCCCTCTTTCATGTAATGCATATATGTAGGGAAGCTAACTTAGCGTCTTCCTCTTCATGAATGTATATCGATATAACCTTTTATTGATTTTACCCTTATTGATCTCTTTATTTATGACAAAAAGGAGGAGAAAAAAATTTTGTTTTTACTTTAACCCCTTTGTTGATGATTGACAAAAAGGGGGAGAAGTATTTGAGATGTATATGCATGTTTTCCTTGCTTTATTATTAAAGTGGGAGAAGTATTTATGTTTATGCATATATGTTTTATTTGCAAATAGGAGAAAAAGAATTTGATTTGGTTTATACTTGCTAGCATGTTTATCTTCATACATTTGCATACATATTTATGTGCTTCATTGCCATATGTATTATTTATTGTGATGCATGAGTTAAGGGGGAGCTTCTTTGAAGCTTTACTTTAATCCATGCATATATAACTTCATGAGTTTTGTCATCATCAAAAAGGGGGAGATTGTTGGCCCAAGGCCCATCACTCTAGTTTTGATGATGATCAACTCATGTAGTTATAGTACTAATGATATTGTGTTTAATTAGTGACAGATTTATGATCAAGATCTTAGTAGGTGTGTAGCTTCAACAAAGGATTTAAAGTCAAGTTTTGGAGCTAGCACGGTGTTTGGACCAAGTCAAGAAGGCTTCAAGTGAAGACTTCAAGAAGATCAAGACTTGGGTCTAGGTTTATTTTTAGAAGATTTTGTTTTTAGATAAAATGTAAAGGATAGAATAGTTGGTGGATTGCTCAAGTATCTATATGCACACACACTCTTGATTTAGTTGTTTTTATAAAAGAGTTTTCTTTTAGAAAAATACCGCTTGATTTTTGTATTCAAGTTTACATGTTTTAACCAAAATCATATTTAGTGCTTAAATGTCAAAAACATAGATATTTCACCATGTTGTGTAGTGGATCATATCCATACACACTATGCCTTAAAAGAGTTTAAATATCTTGTTTTGTGTTTGGAGAAGTTTAGAAAAAATCATTTTGAAAAAATACAGTTTTAGTTTTGAGCAAATTTTTTCTACTTACAAAAATAGTCTAAATCTTTTGTAACATGCCTTGATTTTGTGCAAGCATGTTTGTTTATCAAAGTATATTGGTTAAAACTATTTTTGTAGATTTTCAGTATTTTATGGGATTTTATTTGAGCCAAAAAGACCAAGTTTTCAATCCCAAAGTTTTCTAATCTGGCTTCAGCCGGTCGACCGGACGGTCGACCGAAGCCTGAAGGCGGTCGACCGAGCGGTCGACCGACGTGCACAGACGTGCACGCCAGTTCTGGCAGGAGGGCCGGTCCGACCGTCCAGAGAGCTCTGCTCTCTGGAAAGGCCCCGGTCGACCGGGCGGTCGACCGGACAGAGAGACTTGCTCTCTGTATCCTGGCCTCAGTCGACTGACCGGTCGACCGATGGCTCACGGTCGGATTTCCGACCCGTTGGTGGTCGACCGGCCGGTCGACCGACAGGTCTGTCAGACCCCCAACGGCTAGTTTTTCTAGCCCTATAAAATGGGGCATTTGGGGGCTATTTTCTACAAGATTTAAGTGGCTTTTTAGAGCCAGTTTTGTAAAAACACCTAGAGGGGGGGGGTGAATAGGTGTAAGTGCTAATCTAAGAAACTAAATGCAAACTAAGTGCGCTAAATGCGGAAGCTAATGCAAATCTTGCAACACACTTAATACAATCCAACAAGTGTAGCCGAATTCCCCTTGCGAGGCTCTGGACTAACTCCTCTTGATTCCCCTAGATATGGGTTGAGGCGCTATGTGAAGCTCTTGTTGGATGAGTATAGGTGATGCACAAACACACAAGCAATTCACAATGTGCACACACAATCAAGCCAGCAATAAAGGATATAGCAATATGAAATAATGCAAGGCAATATGAATTATGCACAACACAAGCAAATATGGTATGATATGAAGTATGATGCTTTGCACAAAGTAAATGAGAGAGAGTTAGAGAGACAATGGGAGCAATCGCAAACAACGAGATTTGTTTCGAGGTTCGAGCACCTTGCTCTACATCCCCGCCTACACCACCGTGTAGGATTTCCATTATCTCAACTCCACCGAGGGAACCTCTACGAAGAGGATTTTTACAACACTAGGAGTACCAAACTCCTCTCTCAACAACAACCTCCTCACAACCGAGGGGTTAGGCCCGTAGCCAATACAACAACCAATACCTCTACCGAAGAGGTCTACAACCAAACTCAATCACCTCTACCTAAGAGGGATCCAAACCAACAACCAATACAACACTCTCCACCTCTACCCAAGAGGGAGCAACTCAAGAAATTAAGGGTTTACAACAAGTGGTATATCTCAACACAAACCTCTTTCCTTTTTCTTTTTCCACAAAAACAAGATCCTAAATAGATTAGGATAGGTGATAGCTCAAGTGTGGAAAACAAGTGTTTTGGAAACAAGCAACAAAGAAAAATCTTTGGGAAATACTTGCAATATGATAGAATTGAAGATCTAAGCAAAAATCCCAAAAACCTATTTTTCTTTGATTTTCCAAAAACCCAAAACAAATAAAGATGAGAAGTTTTTGCACTTAAAACTCTTTTGAAAACTCTTTTAAACACCTCAGAAAACTGGAAATTTTTCTCTTAGAAAACTTGGCCAAAATCCCCAAAGAGATGGGGTTTATATAGCCCCTATACAAAAACTAGCCGTTAGGCTGAGCTGGCAGCTCTGACAGGCATCGGTCGACCGGCCCGGTCGACCGCCAACGGTCAAAAATGTGACCGTTGGGCAATAGCGGGTGGACGGCCCGGTCGACCGAAACATCCTGAGAGCAGAACTCTCATCTCGGTCGACCGGCCGGTCGACCGTCCCAGAGACTCCAAAACGTGCACAGACTTGTGCACGTCGGTCGACCGTCCCGGCGACTGGCCTATGGTGCGGTCGACCGGTCCGGTCGACCGACTTGGCCTGTCAGCCAGTCCTCAGTTCTGCACAGATACGGGATTTGAAAATAGGTCTTTTCACTCAATAAAAATCCCATAAATTCACAGTAAATCTAAAAAATAGTTTTAATCACAATAAAAATTGTTTTCTAAAAATATGTTTTTCTAAAACTTGTTTTATCATTTTACTTTGATAACCAAACTTGTGATAAAAATTTCAAGACATATATCAATCATATCATTCATTTGTGTCTTGCCAATTTTATCAAAAACAAAACTTGTATTTTTATCAACTTGATTTTTCCAAAACATGAATAGGATAGTCAAAATAAGTTTGTCTAGCAAGTTTAAAGCATGTATGTATATCTAGACCATATCTAATATACATAGTATAAAGTAAACTTGTTTGGATCTATTATTCACGAAACCAAAAAAACCAAATCATGAAACGTGTGTGTTTTGTGCACTTGAGCATATCAACTAAACTAAGCTTTACAAATGGATCTAAAACTCTATTTAAACTAGGATACCTAAGTCTCTTGACGATCTTCATCTTCAAGTAGACTCGGTCAAACTCCGTGATTCTCCAAGTGCAAAGGTATGATCTTTAAGCTTTGGCACCGGAATCATCATGAATAGCTTCTAATCATCTTGTTGAAGCTAATCACCTACTAATATCCTGTTAATGATCTGAAACTTAGAAAACAAGAATATTAGTAAACATAACTACATGAGTTGATCATCATCAAAACTAGAGTGGAAGGCCATTGGGCCAACAAGTTTTTCCTACTCTTTCAAGAGGTTTTTCTCCACTTATTTGAGTGCAAATATTCCAATCAAAAGGGAGTTTATCAAGAGTGTTTAAAAGTGAATTTTTGAGTTTTCCTCCACCATCTCAATCCTAGTTTCTCACACAAAACTTGAGCTATCCATTGATTATTCATTCTATAGGAGTGTTGTAGTGAGAGTGTTTATTGGTAATCAAAGTGTTTAGATCACAAAGAGATCTTTTCTTGTTCTTTGAGGAGGCGGACGTTTTGTGTTCGCGGTGTTTCAAGTTCGGGTGCGAACTTGTTGTTTGAGGTGCGGCCTCGGCGAGCTAGTGAGCTTGCGGTGTATACGGGCTAGAGAGTCCAAGGAGTTCAAGTGTGAACTCGGCTTGTAGGTGTTGCGGCACCGAGGAGTGATCCATTGGGATCGGTTTTAGTGGAAATCCTTCGTGTGTCGAAGGCGGGAATGTAGAGTAAGTGTGCTCGAACCTCGAAACAAAATCCCTTGTGTTTGCAATTGCTCTTACTCTCTCTCCCCCTTATTGTTTTATATCTTGCATGCTATTATTGTGTTCATCTTTACATGCTTGATATATTGTGTGCTCATATTGTATATGCGTGGGATTGTTTGCTAACACTAGTTTCAACCAAGAGAGCCAACGCGGCACCTCAACCCTTATCTAGGGGAATCTAGAGGAGATAGTCCAGAGCCCTTCACGGGGAATTCGGCTACACTCTTGTGTTAAACTTGGTGTTTAGTGTAATAAGTTTAATTTGATCATAATAGTTTTTTAATTCCGCATTTAGTGACCATTAGATTAGCCATCACCTATTCAACCCCCCTCTAGGTGATTTACAAAAACTTCTGTTTCGCTCCTCCATTTCAACTAGCCGACCTGGGTCCTATGGTTGACATCACTATTGATCTCCCCATCCTTTTGGATAATAGAACCCAAGTACTTAAAATGACTGCTCATCAGTATTCTTGACCATCTAGTGTCACAATACTATAATTTTGGATCTTTGTTACTGAATTTACACTCCATATACTCTCTTTTAGTCCTACTTAATCAAAAACCTCGAGATTTTAGAGTTTGCCTCCATAACTCTAATTTTGCATTTACCCCAGCTCTCGTTTCATCGACTAGACATTATCATCAGCAAATAGCATACACCACGGTATCTTATCCTAAATAGTTCTAGTAAGCTTATCTATCACTATGGAAAATAAGAAAGGACTCAATGCAGATCCTTGATGCAATCCAATTGTGATAGAAAAATCACTTGTTATGCCTCCACAAGTTCTGACATTTGTCACTATTCCATCGTACATATCCCTGATTATGTCAAATATTTGATGGGGGCTCCCTTTTTCATCAATGTCCACCATAATACCTCTCTTGGCACCTTATCATAAGCTTTTTCTAAATCAATAAAGACCACATGCAAATTTCTCTTCCTCTCTCAAATTGCTCTACAAGTTGACGAAGCAAATGAATAGCCTCTGTCGTCGATCGCCCCAGCATTACCCAAACTGGTTCTCTGATATTTTAATATTCTGTCTTAACCTGTGTTCAATTACACTTCCCAAAGCAGTTCATGTGTGTGACAGATGAGTTTTATTCCACGATAGTTTAAACAACTCTGGATATCACCCTTATTCTTATAGAAAGGTACTAGGGTATTCTTCCTCCACTCATTTAGTATCTTTTAGTTAGCCAAGTCTTGTTAAGAGGTTTGTCAACATCTAGCCCACCTCTCTTAAGCATCTTCATACCTCAATAGGAATTCCATCCGGGCTAACAGCTTTCCTTGACTTTATCCTCTTCAAGGCCTCTTTAACTTCAGATTCGTTAATTTTGCGCATATAATTACGGTTCATATCTTGGCACTGAATGGTAAGGTCATTCAAATCTTGAATAGAACTACCATTGAACAATTTGTCAAATACTCTCTCTATCTTTCTGTGATTTCTTTATCTTGAATTAAAACCTTCTGATCCTCATCTTTGACACACCTCACAGTACATAAGTCTCTAGTCTTTCTCTCTCTTACTCGAGCAATTCTATATATATATATATAATATATATATATTATATATAATATATATATATATATATAATATATATATATATATATATATATATCAACCTCGTTGGTGTCCAACTTCACATACACTTCTTTGTACACTTTAGCTCTTGCATTCTGAGCAGCTTTCTTAGCCTCCCTCTTGGCTAGCTTATACCTTTCAAAGATCACTCCATCACAATTTTTCTTCAAATCTCTGTAAGAGTTTCATTTGATCTTAATGGTAGCTTTTACCTCTTCATTCCACCATGATGTATCCTTACATGGTGGAGTACCACCCCGTGACTCACCAAGTACATCTTTAGCTACTCTTTTAATGTAGCTAGCAATTTTGTTCCATGTTATATTGAGGTCATCTTAGGCTTTCCAATCTGCTTCATGTATTACTCAATCTACAAAAACTTCTTGATTACCTTCTTTTAACTGTCTCCTCTTAATCTTAGGATCTAACTTACGTTTAATCTTTTTAAATCTCCTCTAATCTGGATATCTAAAATTAAGAGTATGTTGGGTTACTACACTCTCACCGGTACTACCTTATAATCCATACAACAACCTCTATCTACTTTTCTAATTAAAAAGAAATCTATTTGGCTTGCATTTGATCCACTTCTAAAAGTTATCAAGTGAGACTCTTTCTTCCTAAACCAAGTATTTACTAAGATCAAATCATAGGACAAAGCAAAATCTAGAATCGAGTTTGTTGGCCCAAGGTTACAATCACCCGTCTTTAGTGTGTTTTGATGATTACAAAACATATTAGTTATTTGTACTAATATTATTTGTTGTTTAAGTGTGATTCAAGTTTTCTATCTTGCATAGGTGTTTTCTTCCCTAAAGGAAGGTGACTTGGACTCAAGATAACTCAAATTGGGCTCAAGATGCAAAATTGAAGATCAAGTGGAGAAAGCCCCTCTTGAAGCCTTGAAGTCCTTAGAACATTGTAAGAATAGAATGTTAAAGTTTGAGTATATGATATTTGGCTCTAGGTTACACACACATTTTTCCTTTACAAAATTCTATGTTTTAAAAATGTTGTTTCTAAGTTTTATGCCTAAGTTATATATACATGTATCCAAACTTGTTACAAATTGAATATCTTGTTTAAAACATGTGTATAAACTATTTTTGCATAATACTTAGTTATAAGTATCTCAAAATATTTTTTTCACAAAAATTTCCAACTCCAAATCCTGCAGTTTTCCCTATTTCAGGTTGACCGGCTGACCGCCCGGTCGACCGGCGCCTGTGTCAGGACGTTCACGTTTGTGCACGTCTGTCGGTCGACCGGCCGGTCGACCGACTGTAAGCAGATCCACTCTCGGTTTGTTGGGTCGACCGCGCGGTCGACCGCCCGAAGGAAACTGTGTTTCCTTTGAGGGAGACGGTCGACCGGATGGTCGACTGGAGCCCAACGGCTCTTTGCCAGCAAGGCGACGGTCGACCGGACCGGTCGACCGCCAAGCCTGCTGCAGCCTAACGGCTCTTTCCTCTTTGGGCAAGTCTGAAAATCTGTTTTCTTTTTCTTCTTTAACAGAGTTTTAGAGAGTTGTTGGAGGCCTTTTGCAGGTCAAATTAGGTGAAAAGAAAAGAGTTTTAACCTATTCTCTCCTTATAAATAGAGGGCAATAGGTCTTTGTTATTCACTTAGAAAAATCCTTGTTTTTCATTGTTTTCAAGAGAACGAGAAAAATTGTTTAAAGCTTTCATTTCCAACTCTTTTAAAGTTTGTTTTTCAGTTGTGTTTGATTGCTAATATCACTCTACAACTGAAGTTTTCTCACCACACTTCATAGAGCCAAAAATCCATTACTCATACTATAGTGAAGTTGTAAAAAGAGTGAGAATTGTAAAAGTGTTTGAGAAAGAGTTTTGTGATCTTGAGGAGATCACTATTGTTCTTGTGATCCTTGTTCTTGTGGAGACAACTCCTAGGTGGAGTTCTTTGTAAGTTTGTGAAGCTAAGGGCTTGGGTCTTCGGTAGACCAAACTTGTAAGGCATCCTCGGTGGATAGTGGAAACCCTTCACGGAGGTGAAGGCGGGGACTAGAGCGGTGGCTCGAACCTCGAAACAAATCATTTGTGTTTGCGATTGTCTTGTGTCATCTTGCTTTACATTTCTCTAGCTTTATATTGTCTACAACTATTTGCTTGAGAACTAACCCTTTACTTGTGCAATATTCTCTTGTTTATTTTACTTGTGTTGTTGATTGTGTGTATTTCATCATAACATTTCATTCTTTACTTGTTCGATCATATCTCATACAACACGGTTGCATTGCGCACCTCTAACCCATTTTTAAGGGGATTGGGAGAAAGGAGTTCAGAACCTCTCACGGGATATTCGGCTCTTAGTCGTATTTTGAGAGATCGTTTGCATCACTCATTCAATTAAGTTTAAAAAGATCATTAGATTAGCAATTACACCTATTCACCCCCCCTCTAGGTGTATTTCAATTGGTATCAGAGCTTGGACTCTAGGATTTGGCTTAACAACCTTAGAGAGATCCTCACATTGCTAATCATTTCATTCATACTCATTTAGTAAACATGGCCGATGGTATCAAGACACCCCCTAAGTTTGATGGACTTAACTTTCCCATATGGAAGGTTAAGATAACCGTGTTCTTGCAATCTCTAGGTAGCCGAGTTGCAAAGGCCGTGACCAAATCTTTTACCACACCTACCGGTGATGAATCTACTTGGTCCGAAATTGAGACCAAGGAGTTTGATGCCAATGCTAGGGCTCATTATGCACTCCTACAAGCCCTCAATGATGATGACATAGCTAGAGTCATCCATTGCAAATCCGCATACGAGATTTGGACCCATTTGTTAGTCACACATGAGGGGACATCACAAGTGAAGAGGGCCGAGATAGACCTTCTTCGGTCCCAATATGAAAATTTTAGCATGCAAGAGAATGAAACCATAGATGATATGGTTACAAAATTTACCAAGATTACTAATGGACTTTCTTCTCTAGGTGAGGACATCAACAATGATCAAAGAGTAAGAAAGATCATCCGGGCTCTTCCTCCTTCATGGGAAGTCAAGGCTACAACCTTGAAGGAACTCAACGACAAGGATGAGATAGAGCTAATTGGTCTCATTGGGAACCTCAAAACCCATGAGATGGAAAGAAAAGTAAGGGAGGACATGGCTCCTACCAAGAAGAAGACTATTGCCTTCAAGTGTCAATCATCACACTCCGACGAAGATGATGAAGAAGAAGATGACGAAGAGCTCTCACTTCTAGTCAAAAATGTTCGGAGGATGTACAACAAGGCAAAGTTCCAAGGTAGAAAGAGATGGCAAGGAGGCAAAGAAGAAAGGAAGATTATTTGTTTCAATTGCCAAAAGCCGGGACACATTGTTGCGGAATGTCCGGACAAAGTAAAGCCATCCTCATCCAAGAAGCCCTTCAAGAAGAAAGCAATGAAGGCAACATGAGATTCCGAGAGCGAATCCGAGGAGGAAATTGACACCGCCAACATGTGCTTCATGGCTAATGAAAGCACAAGCAAGGTAACCCCTTCCCCTTCATTTGATGAAGATCTTTCTATGGATGAACTAGGAGAAGCATTTGTAGAACTTTCTCATAATTATGATTTCTTAAAGAAAAAATATTTAAAAATGAAAAAGGAAAATGAATCTCTTAGTCTTCAAGTTGTAAATCTTTCTAAAGAAAATAATGACTTGCATTCTACTTTGGTTTCCACTAAAAATGAATTTGATAAATATAAGACTTCTTGTAAAGGCAAGTCCCCATTTGTTGATGCTAATGAGATTACCATGCTTAAGGAAAGAATAGATTCTTTAGGTATTGTTTTGAAAAAGTGCAGTGAGTTTGATAAGAAAAAGATTGAGGCTATGTTCCCTAAGAAACAAGCCTCTAAGAAAAATGTTCATAATGCTCATGCTCATGTACCTACCACACAACCTTTACATCGTGGCAAACCCCCAAAGCATGCTCACACTCCACACACACATCATGCATTCATGTATGGTAGAGTGTTCTCATGTTCACATTGTGGGCAGAAAGGACACTTAGCCAATTTTTGCTATGATAGACTAAGTGCATCTTTTCATAATGTTTGGGTTCGAAACACTAACTTTCAAGGACCCAAGAAAGTTTGGGTACCAAGTCAACAACTTTGTTAAATGATATAGGTACCTTCCAAAGCCCAACGACGTAGAGGATTGTGGTATCTTGATAGTGGTTGCTCAAGGCACATGACTTGGGACATCAACAACTTTGCAACCATATCAAGATACTATGAAGGTGGCACCGTCACCTTCGGAGATGACGCCAAGGGTAAAATCATCGGTATCAGTAATGTAAAACTTGGCACATCCCCTTTAATTGAGAATGTAGTTTTAGTTGACGGCCTCAAGCATAATCTCTTGAGTGTTAGTCAATTATGTGATAAAGGTTTTGATGTAATTTTTGATAATGTTGTTTGTAAAGTAATTGATAGAATTTCTAATGCTTGTGTGTTTTTCGGTTTTCGTGAAAGTAATGTTTATATGATAGATATGTTAAATATGTCTTGTAATATAACATGTGTAAAAGCCCTCGATGATGACTCTTGGTTATGGCATAGAAGATTAGGCCACATTTCTTTTGACCATATATCTAGGCTTAACACAAAGGAAATGGTGAAAGGTATTCCTTGTTTGAATTTTGAAAAGGACCGAGTTTGTGACGCATGTCAATTTGGGAAACAAACTAAGTCTTCTTTCAAGTCAATTAAGGATATCATGACATCACGTCCTTTGGAGTTAATCCATATGGATCTATTTGGCCCTACACAAACCAAAAGTCTAAGTGGGAATAGATTTGTATTTGTTTTAGTTGATGATTTTTCACGTTTTACTTGGGTTTTCTTTCTTGAACATAAAAATCAAGCATTTTCGTATTTCCAAACTTTTAAGAAAAGAGTTGAAAAAGAAAAGGATGTTTCGATTTTAAGAATAAGAAGTGATAGAGGAGGTGAATTCATTAACCAACCCTTTACCACTTTTTGTGAAGAACATGGAATAAAGCATGAACTATCTTGTCCTAGAACTCCACAACAAAATGGAGTAGTTGAACGAAAAAATTGAACTTTGCAAGAGATGGCTAGGACAATGCTTAGTGAATATGGTCTACCACATTATTTGTGGGCCGAAGCCGTTAATACATCATGCTATATATCAAATCGTGTTTTCTTGTGTAAAAATACTACAAAAACCTCTTTGAAATGTACTTTTCTAGAAAACCAAATGTTTCATATTTCAAGGTTTTTGGATGCAAATGTTTTGTTTTAAATACAAAAGATAATTTAGGAAAATTTGATCCTAAATCTTATGAGGCTATATTTGTGGGTTATTCTAGTACTAGTAAGGCTTATAGAGTCTTCAATAGGTCATCATTGACTATTGAGGAATCTATACATGTTAAGTTTGAGGAATCTAACTTGTTTGTTAAGAATGTTGTAGAAATAGATGCTTTGCATGAAGGCTTGGAGAAAGTGACCTTAGAGGATACACCTACTATGGGAGACAAGCCAAAGGATGATGAAGGAAGTGAAGCTAAAATACAAGAGGCTCAAGGAAATGAAGATCAAACAAATGGAGAAGAGCCCACTCAACAACTTCCAAAGGATTGGAGATACAATCCACATCATCCCAAGGACCTCGTCATAGGTGAAGTATCTAAAGGGGTAACAACTCGCTCTAAACTTCATGACTATTGTGGACATTATGCATTTATTTCTCATGTTGAACCCAAGAACGTCCTCGAAGCTGAGGCCGATTCATATTGGTTGCTAGCTATGCAAGAGGAACTCAATCAATTTGAGCGCAATCAAGTTTGGCACCTTGTTCCTAGGCCCCACGATAGACCAACAATTGGTACTAAGTGGATCTTTAAGAACAAGTTGGATGAATCGGGTAACGTTGTTAGGAATAAAGTTAGGTTAGTTGCCCAAGGTTACACTCAAATCGAAGGAATCGATTTTGAAGAAACCTTTGTACCCGTAGCACGGCTTGAAGCCATACGGATGACACTAGCATTTGCCTCATATAAAGATTTTAAATTATTTCAAATGGATGTTAAAAGTGCTTTTCTAAATGGTTTTATTGAAGAGGAAGTGTATGTTGAACAACCCCCCGGGTTTGTTGATCCTACACATCCGGATTTTGTATTCAAATTAGATAAAGCTCTTTATGGTTTAAAACAAGCCCCTAGGGCTTGGTATGAAAGACTTTCTTCATTTTTGATTTCAAATGGTTTTAAGAAAGGTAAAATTGATACAACCTTGTTTACAAAACATGTAAAAAAAGATATACTCATTGTACAAATTTATGTAGATGATATTATTTTTGGTTCTACTAATGAATCTCTTTGCCAAGCTTTTGAGTCATACATGAAGGATGAATTCGAAATGTCTATGATGGGGGAGCTCAACTATTTCCTTGGACTCCAAATCAAGCAAAAGAAGGATGGGATCTTCATAAATCAAGCCAAGTACACAAAGGAACTAATCAAAAGGTTTGGGCTTGAAGAATCTAAAGTAAGCAAAACTCCCATGGCAACAACTACAAAGCTTGACAAGGATGAACAAGGTAAAAGTGTAGACATTAAATTGTATCGTAGCATGATAGGTAGCTTGCTTTATTTGACGGCTAGTAGGCCGGATATTATGTTTTCCGTTTGTCTTTGTGCACGTTTTCAATCTTGTCCTAAAGAGTCTCACATAATTGCGGTTAAACGCATAATTAGATACCTTAAGGGCACTATTGAAATGGGTTTGTGGTATCCGAAAACCGGCCAATTTTCAATGACGAGTTTTCGGATGCCGACTATGCGGGTTGTAGGGTAGATAGGAAGAGCACAAGTAGAACATGTCAATTCTTAGGTAATTGTCTTGTATCTTGGTCTTCCAAAAAGCAAAATTCGGTAGCCCTTTCAACCGCCGAGGCGGAGTATGTTGCGGCCGGAGCTTGTTGTGCACAAGTTCTTTGGATGAAACATACTCTCCTTGACTATGATTTACACTTTGATCATGTTAAAATATTTTGTGATAATACTAGTACTATTCACATGACAAAGAATGCAAATCAACATAGTAAAACCAAACATTGACATTAGGTATCACTTTCTTAGAGATCACTTTGAGAAAGGTGATATTGATATTGATTATGTTTCTACCGATTTTCAACTTGCCGATATTTTCACTAAACCCTTAGATTATGCTAGATTTTCATTTATTTGTGGTGAGTTGAATGTTTGTATGATTGATTCTTAAAATATTTTTAGTTTGTTCGTTTTTGTTATGTTTTAACCCTTTTTGATGTATGACAAAAAGGGGAGAGAAAAATATATAAGTTTAATTAAGGTGTTTATTACTTGAAGTTTTAGAAAAAAAGATATTTAAAAAGATAAGTTTGCTTATTATAAATTTGTTTAATGTTGTTCATTATTTGAGTTTTATGACAAATTTTATGGTGATGATATTTTCATAATGCTTTATGTATGCTTACAAAGCTTTTCATATTCATGATAAATACATAGCATTGTTTGAGGGGGGGCTTTCCAAGCTCTTCTTCCTTTATTTATTTAAATAACTTATATGTTTTGTCATCATCAAAAAGGGGGAGATTGTTGGCCCAAGGTTACAATCACCCGTCTTTAGTGTGTTTTGATGATTACAAAACATATTAGTTATTTGTACTAATATTATTTGTTGTTTAAGTGTGTTTCAGGTTTTCTATCTTGCATAGGTATTTCTTCCCTAAAGGAAGGTGACTTGGACTCAAGATAACTCAAATTGGGCTCAAGATGCAAAATTGAAGATCAAGTGGAGAAAGCCCCTCTTGAAGCCTTGAAGTCCTTAGAACATTGTAAGAATAGAACGTTAAAGTTTGAGTATATGATATTTGGCTCTAGGTTACACACACATTTTTCCTTTACAAAATTCTATGTTTTAAAAATGTTGTTTCTAAGTTTTATGACTAAGTTTATATATACATGTATCCAAACTTGTTACAAATTGAATATCTTGTTTAAAACATGTGTATAAACTATTTTTGCATAATACTTAGTTATAAGTATCTCAAAATATTTTTTTCACAAAAATTTCCAACTCCAAATCCTGCCAGTTTTCCCTATTTCAGGTTGACCGGCCGACCGCCCGGTCGACCGGCGCCTGTGTCAGGACGTGCACGTTTGTGCACGTCTGTCGGTCGACCGGCCCGGTCGACCGACTGTAAGCAGATCCACTCTCGGTTTGTTTGGGTCGACCGCGCGGTCGACCGCCGAAGGAAACTGTGTTTCCTTTGAGGAGACGGTCGACCGGACGGTCGACCGGGGCCCAACGGCTCTTTGCCAGCAAGGCGACGGTCGACCGGACCGGTCGACCGCCAAGCCTGCTGCAGCCTAACGGCTCTTTCCTCTTTGGGCAAGTCTGAAAATCTGTTTTCTTTTTCTTCTTTAACAGAGTTTTAGAGAGTTGTTGGAGGCCTTTTGCAGGTCAAATTAGGTGAAAAGAAAAGAGTTTTAACCTATTCTCTCCTTATAAATAGAGGGCAATAGGTCTTTGTTATTCACTTAGAAAAATCCTTGTTTTTCATTGTTTTCAAGAGAACGAGAAAATTTGTTTAAAGCTTTCATTTCCAACTCTTTTAAAGTTTGTTTTTCAGTTGTGTTTGATTACTAATATCGCTCTACAACTGAAGTTTTCTCACCACACTTCATAGAGCCAAAAATCCATTACTCATACTATAGTGAAGTTGTAAAAAGAGTGAGAATTGTAAAAGTGTTTGAGAAAGAGTTTTGTGATCTTGAGGAGATCACTATTGTTCTTGTGATCCTTGTTCTTGTGGAGACAACTCCTAGGTGGAGTTCTTTGTAAGTTGTGAAGCTAAGGGCTTGGGGTCTTCGGTAGACCAAACTTGTAAGGCATCCTCGGTGGATAGTGGAAACCCTTCACGGAGGTGAAGGCGGGGACTAGAGCGGTGGCTCGAACCTCGAAACAAATCATTTGTGTTTTCGATTGCCTTGTGTCATCTTGCTTTACATTTCTCTAGCTTTATATTGTCTACAACTATTTGCTTGAGAACTAACCCTTTACTTGTGCAATATTCTCTTGTTTATTTTACTTGTGTTGTTGATTGTGTGTATTTCATCATAACATTTCATTCTTTACTTGTTCGATCATATCTCATACAACACGGTTGCATTGCGCACCTCTAACCCATTTTTAAGGGGAATTGGGAGGAAGGAGTTCAGAACCTCTCACGGGGTATTCAGCTCTTAGTCGTGTTTTGGGAGATCGTTTGCATCACTCATTCAATTAAGTTTAAAAAGATCATTAGATTAGCAATTACACCTATTCACCCCCCCCCCTCTAGGTGTATTTCAGAGTTACTATTTCATTTTTTTCCCAAAATCAAATCCTCCATGTACACTATCAAACCCATAACGACTAGTTCCTACATGCCCATTGAGGTCACTGCCTCTGAAAAGTTTTTCTCTAATGGGTATGCCTTACAGTATCTCATCTAAATCCTCCTAAAATTGATGTTTACTAGACTCATCAAGTCTTATTTGTGGTGACTAATAACATTAAAAATCTTCCTACATAAAATAAGTTTAACTAGTAAAATCTTATCACCCTTTCTTCTAACCTCCACTACATTCTCAAACAATTATTTATCTATAATCACACCCATCCTATTACGATTTCTATCTCTACTATTATACCAAAGTTTATAACCTCAAGGCTCTATAATTTCAACTTTTTCACCTATCCACTTAATTCCTGCACACACAAAATACTAACCATTCTGTCTAACCATAGCATCAACTAACTCTGCTAATTTACTTGTAAGAGAACTTATGTTCCATGATGCTAACCTAATCTTATATTCATGAGCTAATTTCTTTACCCTCACTCGCTCATAAAAGTGTGAGAACCCTTACTCATTTGACAGCACATCCGGGTGCTGATGTGGCGCATCATTTCGAAGACAACCTAGCAAACCTTGCCCACTTTTCACTACACCGGGCTCTGATTCAGTGCATCACTCAGTAGGAAACGCCCCAACGAAATTTAATTCTTGGTTCATGTTCATAGTTTGTGACAATGTTTTACGTTAGCTGTCACAAGCCTACCACAATCCTCCTCCTTTATCCTGACTTGGGACCGGTAGTGAACGGTGCACTGGTGGAGTTTATGGTGACATGAGATATAAGGTATATATATGAGGTTTTCTTGTTTGGATTATTTCATCGACGTACTAGTAACTCATGAAGCCGTATATGGGTTGTACAACTAGATTTGCCCACTCTTGCTTGTGACCTGCTATACTATTATAATCCACTTATTCAAGTAATATAACTTGAGCTGACACCTTACTTTATTATATGTGATTTCTAAGTTACTGCATTGGATTTCCTGATCTCTGGTTTACTGGCTTGTACTTGTATGCTTAAGCACACAACACTTGACCCTTCCCCAGATATAACTTAATTACCACAATAACAAACTTAGTAGCGGGTGTTATTGAATCACTTTCTTATCTGAATAATGGTTTTCATATATCAGAGTTCGAATTGAGTTCTACTAGAGTACGGACCCGATATGAACTTCTAGTGGTATGAGACGCTGAAAGGAAATGATTAGAATAATAGGAAACTGATGATTACTATTGTATAATTAAGTTATCATGCCCGTCTCTTGTATATAATTTCTGTGATACAGTAATTATTCCTAACATTCTCATTTTGTTACTTTGAGTCAACTCGAGTTGCATGAACTCAGGTAATGGTAACATGAGGTATATGGTATAAATTTTAAGATTTCCTTGTTTGGATTATCCCCTTGATGTATCAATCTTATGAATCCAAAGTCTAACCTTATATAACTAGTTTTATCCACATTTGTATTTAATGCATTACTTGATGACTCATTTCATACTTGGGTGTGCCTATGCTCACGACACAGTTTTTAATACTTGCTCTTCGACTCAGAATTTATCGATGCACGTGTGTTTGTTTATGCATGCCACTTGGCACTTATCTTACTACTTCTTGGGCAACTTTTTGACTTCCCTAGACCTGCATGTTCAGATCTTGGAGCTTAGACCGTTGTGGACTTCCTGTTGATCAGAGTTGCACAGTGGTGGCGTAGTGGATCAGCGGTAAACGGTCCGGGATCCTTTTCTTCTAGGCCCATGCTCGGCTATTGAGTTTTCTTTTTATAACTCGCGGGCAACCTTTATACTGGTCATACTTGTATATCTCCATGTATTCATATTTTGCACCTATTGGTGATGTAATATCCTTATAATATTATGTCACATCCTATGTTAACTTTGTAATTGTACTCTGATGTTGGAATATATAATGCACTGCGTACTTCCTACTCCGATTCTTGCATGTACTGATGCTTAGCGTATATATATGAGAGTATTTTCGCCTGCGTATATACGTCGCAGTAACGTCTTCGTACCGCGAGATCGGGACGTTACAATAGTCAATACCCTCCTTCTAAGAATATCCTTTGGCAACTAGCCTTGTTTTGTATTTCTCACTGTCCTTTCGAAAGACCCATCTCCTGTTCCATGGCTATGGACAACTTATCACTGTCATCCACCTCGATTGCCTCCTTGTAACTATTAGGATCTCCAGCTTTCATTACTAATGCAAAAGAGTCTTAGTCCTCTTCCTAGACATATTTGATTGGTGGTACTGAAACTTTGTTTGACCGCCTCAACGGTCTAGGTTTCACCTATTACTCCTGACTAGCTTCTGCTTGTCTCCATTAGAAATTGAGGAGTCTTTATCTGTCCCGATAGGCTTGATGGGATCATCTGAAACTCAAACTCCTCTCTCTAAGAATCTGCTGAACCGTATGAAGCTTCACCTTGTGCCTAGTCCTCCGTTTTTGACGTTACTTGTAACTTTGAATCTTCATCAAAGATCACATCTCTGCTAACAAATGCACTTTTTTCTCTAGATCCTAAATCTGAATGTCTTGGTTCCCTTGGTGAGATCGATGAAGTAATACCTTTTTTGACTTGGACTCCAGCTTGTTCCTCTCTTGACTATTAACCAAACTGTATGCCTGATTGCAAAAATCAAAGAGTTTAAGAATTACCGTGTAGCTTCGGGCTAACGGGTCGTGTCCACGAGGAGGAATGCGATGAAAACTTTTCGGTGTTTCATTTAGTAACAAAGAATTATGCTCGTTTTTTAATTGAAAAGAGAATGGAGAGAAGGAAAATGATTAAAAGAAAAACTTAAAATTTGGAGAAGGCTTTGGAGAAGGTGATTTAAAAAGCTTGAAAATTGTTTGGTTGATTTTAATATAAGAAGGAGAAGATCTGGGTTCACTAATTTTTAACTCAACTATGTACTTATCTTAAGGAAATTTGGGTTGCATCACTTTTATATAAACCAAACACCTTTAGTTTCTTTTAATGTCCAAACAAAACAAATAAGATCGTTTCATTTAAATCTTAAGCCCTTTCATTACAAATCATTAAGAAGTGAATATTAAACCATCAGCGCGAAGAAGCAAGTATGGAATAAAAACAGTTCAAAGAGATTTGTGCTTTAAAAGTCCAAGTTTAAAATAAAGAAATCCTCATGTGCTTTCAAGAACGAAGTTTAACTAAAGTACTTTATGATTCAAAAAGTGTTGCTTTTATGAGAATCAGTCAAGAGAGAGGTGATAGAAAAGGTCCATTAGTGAGCCCAGAAAGCGAATTAGCTACTCATTATGAATGAAAACAAACAAGAGAATGACAAGTAAACTTGAACATACCGAATTCGAGTTGAGTTGATGCAAGTCAAGCTCCTTTGATTGTCACTTCAAAAACGAATTACACACTCAATTCCACTCTTCTCTCTGGTGTTTGCACTGAACTACAAATTATAAAACAAAAATATAACTTCTATACTATCTAACAAAGAGCCTAAATCTTTAAAGAATAAACAAAAATTCTAATTCTAGTCTTCGCTCTATTTTCAGTACAAAACCCTAGCTTTTATAGGCAAAACCTCAGAGGGCAGGGAGTGAGGAGATAAGGGGAGCAAACGCTCCCCTTATCTCCACCAACAAGCCGCGGATCTGTGGCTTGGGCCGCGGATCCGGGGCCTGGATGTGGCCAATTGGCCACATCCAGGTGGAGGATTGGTTGGCGTGGATTAGGTCTCCCTTTTGTCTTGCTGGTTTCACTGTTGCAACTCTCACTTTTGACGAAACGATTTTTGATTTGTTGGCTTCAACCGCTTGATTCAGGAAGATTCATTTCAACCGGTTTTCAACCTCTCTGATTTGCCAAGATCTACCCTGATTCCCTGATTTCGAATTTATTCTGAATTAAATCAGAATTTGATGGGCTTTTGGGCTTGTTTCTCCTTCCTTTCTTTTAGCAATTGGGCCTACATTTAACAAAGAAGAAGAAGATTTATTAATAGGATTTATTAGCTAAAAAGTATGGTAAGGTGACATGTATATGCAATATATGTGATAGATCACACCCCCACACTTATCTTTTGCTCGCCCTCGAGCAAAACATCAGACTAATTCTAATCAATTATTAGACCAGTTTCGCAGGTAACTCGATTGCACTGAGCATGTGCAATAAGCCGTTAAACCTCTAGGTTACCCCTAGAGGACGAGTTTTATCTCGTGAGGGTTTTCAGTGGACTACACCCACAAAATCCATAAAGAAAGAGAAAAAAGTTAATATTTTCGAAAAGCATTTTGAAAAGAGAAAATATTTGAAGTATATTTATGAGAGTTTAAGTAATCTATAAGTTATAGGAATATCAAAATTTTCATTCCTAAACTTAGTCTCCATTCAAAAACATGCCATCAATCAAAGTAAGGAGTCAAATTGTCTTTCTCATCTAGTCTATTACTTTACCCTGAGTCATATGCACCATCGTGACTGTGAAGTTAACTAAGGGTTCTTTAACATTAACTCTTATACCTTATTTATATTTATTTTTGATGGAATTTATTTCTCAAATTTCATTAGGCTTTCTAATCTGCCCATGTAACGAGCCTTTAGTCGGTGTCACCCAACCGGACAGTTTTAGGGCACCAGGTGAGAAACACCCCTAAGGACTTAAACACTCGAGCAGACAAGGCCACGAAACCAAGGTTTTTATTTATAAAATGTACTCCTTTAAGCGTGAATACGTATGCTTCATGAGGCACAAATACCCAGCTTAATCAGAGGATATATATATATATATATATATATATATTATATATATATATATATATATAATATATATATATATATATATATATATATATATATATATATATATATATATATAATATATATATATATATATATATATTCAAACTTATCTAATTATTTTTTGCATAAATACCAAGGCTTGCTTAGGCCAAAGCACCTAGCTAATCAATAATTAGATTTGTTTATTTATTTATTTTTTTTCATATAATTTTTTTCTTTTTTCTTTATAAGGCATAAGAGTCTTTATTTTTAAACCCTAAGTGTGTAAGTGTATAAAGTGTGCATATTTCATCAAGCTAAAGATCAAGACTAAATAACTTTCACAAATTTTCTTCCTAACCCTAAAAATCAAACAAGTCATCTTATTTTGACCAAGTGTAAGAAATCCTAATTATGATTTTCCTATTCCATAAAATTGACTTAATTTCTTACAAAAATATATCAAAATATTGTTCTTACCTTTCAAAAAGTTTTTTTATATATATATATACAAAAAAAATTTACATTTTTTTTTACATTTTACATTTTTTTTTGAAGTTATATTAGTCATGTTAGAACCCTCCCCCACACTTATCTCATGCATTGTCCCCAATATATGAAAGAAATGTATACATGCATGAAATGAAATGTAAGAGAGGTGCATATATTATACAAAAATATGTACAACATCAAGTTTCTCCCACACCTAGATCTTTTTCGGTCTTATCCCTCTAGCTCTCTTCCCGTCATTCCAATGGGTCCTCTTTATAGGGCATAGTGGGGAGGCCAATTTTTCTGTCATTTTAGCTCTCTTCCTCCCAGTCTCAACTTCTTTAGATCATTCCTCATATTTCTACATTCATTATTCAAAAATTGATCACCACCATACTTCTCAGTTGAACGTCCTCACTATGAATGCCTAGGAATTCTAACTCAGTTATATATATCTCCTCAAAGCTTTGGTCAACACTTTCCCCTAGAGATGTGTAATTAACCAAAAGATCCCTAGTTGGTTCATCCAAACACATGAGTTCTTCTTCGAAGAGGTTTTCAAAGGGTATGTCAATCGAAGGTTCTTAAATTATATTCTCATGCGATACATTATTGGTTGGCTCATCAAAAGTGAAGATATTCAAATCAAATTTTCCCTTTTTAAAGGGTACTCTAACATTAGGATCTCCGACATATGCCTTCTCATCAAGATAATCGCATTCATTCTTAAATAATTCATTAAGAAACAGCGACTCATCTTCTATATCTTCACTCTCTTCATTACAATTATTTTCAACAAAGTTTACCTCAAATGTTTGATCTCTTATCTTACGAGGTTATTTTTCTAGGTTGAAGACATTGACTTCTCTAGTCATGTCCCCAAAAGTTAACCTCATGGACTCATTCCTACAATTGATGATGGCATTGGCAGTAGTAAGGAATGGTCGCCCTAGGATAACAGGAGTTTAAGCCCTATGATTGGAGTTAGACACAGGTTGTGTCTCTAGAACTATGAAATCAACAGGGTAAATAAACTTCCCAACCCGGATAAGGACATCATTAATCTCCCCTTTTGAAACTTTCACTGAACGGTCAGCCAGTTGGATAGTGACTCGAGTTGGACTAAGATCGCCCAACCCGAGTTGTTGATAAACTGAGAATGGAAGCAAGTTGATACTTGCCCCCAAGTCAAGAAGTGCACGACTAATCTCGGCTTGTCCTATTGTGCAGGCAATGGTTGGACTACCTGGATCCTTGTACTTAACAGGGATCGGACCCGATAGTAGCTCACTAATGTTAGTGGCTAAGAAGACCTTTTTAGGTACATTAGTCTTTTTTTCTTGGTGCACATGTCCTTAAGAATCTTAGCATAAGATGGGACTTGTTGGATGGCATCAAGAAGTGGCACATTTATCTTCACTTGATTAAAGATCTCAATTATCTTATTCATATGTGAATTTTGCTTGTTATTTTTCAGCCTATTAGGAAATGGTGCTATAGGCTGGTGTACATGACTGGTTGACTTATCTTTTTCAGTTTCATCAAATTTAGGAGGAGTGGGATTAGATGAGGTGGATGCTGAAGTGTGATTGTGCTGACTAGGATTAGGTGGTGTTGACACTTGGTTATCAACTTTCTTTCCCGACCTCAATATATGAACAACATTACATTGATTCAGTGATTGATCCTCAACCAAATGAGCTTGTTGTGAATTCCTGGGATTCATAATTGGTTGACTGGGCAAGGTATCCTTTTGCCTCTCATGTTGTGGGTTGGCTAACTGGCTCATTTGACCCTCTAGCCTCTGTATTATTTGCATGAGGGAATCTTGGTTCTTCATGTACCTTTCCATATTTCTCTCAAAATTAGTCATTCTTCTTTCGAGTTGAGGATTCTGGAAGGAAGATGGTGAAGCTTGGTTGGGAAAATTTTGTTGATAATTTGAAAAATTATTGAGAGAATTGTGAGGGTGATTGGAAAAGTTGGGTTGATAATTGGAAGAATTATTAGAATGATGGAATTGGTTGCATGGTTTGACCGTGAGTGGTCATTATTTTGTTGGCTCCATGAGAAATTTGGGTGATTTCTCCAGCCAGGATTGTACGTTGGAGTGTAAGGATTATTGTTCAGTCTTGAAAAGGCCGCATTCATCAGTTCAGAAAAGTGTTGGTGAGCTTGAAATACAGGACACTCCTCAAACACATGATTCATTGCCTGACAGTAAGTACAACCCGGAGTTGGAAATTAGTTCGGGCTGACTTGATTGACTGGACTTGGTTCCTTAGTTTCTAAAGCTTCCAGTCTTCTCGCTAGGTTAGCTAACTTAGCCTCGTTAGCTATGGATGATTCAATCGAATGGAGACCTCCTTTTGAAGAGATAGAGTTTGGATTTCTAGAGCTTTCACTAGAAAGTTCCCATTGGATGGTCTTTTCAGCTAGATTCTCATATAAATCCCATCCTTCATGCTCATTCTTCTGTAAAAATCCCCCTTGGCACATGCTTTCTAAGAGGGTCTTGGTCGAGTAGTCTAAACCGTCATAAAGAATTAGGCATTGTCGCCATTTCTCTATTCCATGATGAGGACATTGGACAAGGAGGTCTTTGAAGCGTTCAAAGTACCTCCAAAACAGTTCACTAGGTTCTTACTTGAACTGCATGATGTTTTTCCTAACGAGGGCGGTCTTGTGGATTGGATAGAATTTCTTCAAGAAGACCTTGATGAAATCATCCCAACATGTGATAGAGCCGGTCGCTAAGCTGTAGAGCCATTTCTTGGCTAAGTCCTTAAGAGCAAATGGGACAAATCTCAACCTAATGCATCATCTACAAGGTGTGGGATTTTCATCATTAAACATACTTCTTCAAATTCTCTTATGAAGAAATAAGCATCTTCAAACTCTAAGCCATGGAATTTAGGGAGTGTATTGATGAACTGTGGTTTAAGCTCAAAGTTGTGTTCACCAACCGATGGAAGTTGGATGCAGGATGGAAGTGATGTTCTAATGGGATAGAACCTATCCTGCAAAGATGTCGGTTGATCCATAACTGAATCTGATCTTGTTTCGAACTTGGGTGGTGATGTGTTTCTAGTTAACCTAGATGAATTAGGGTATCTTGACCACACTTGCATACACAAACACAATCACAAACAAGTTTACCAATAGTCAAGAAGAGAAAACAACCAAGCCTAGTTTAAGGTAACCTTGACCTAGACAACTCCTAACTGGTTGATTGTCCACAGGAGGTATAATGTAGACTTTGACCACAAGCTAATCAGCCAGGTCAGGGTAAGATTGGTGGGAGGTTATCCGTCAAAGATGTTCCTTAATTAAGTAACCACTAACCTTCGGGTTTTCAGCCCTTAATCCCTTTTCTTGACACTGATTTAGCAGGAGTCAAATTCCAACACCTTCCCCCTTAGGATAATCTCCTAATGAGTTCGAAATGTCCTTAAGGCCAACGTCTATCAGATTTTACTTAGGCTTAGGTTGTGCGTGCTTGGAGATGGTTTGTGGGCTAAGGAAGGGTAATGACTTCCCCACCTTATCTTGAATTGGGTTTTACCCTTAGAGTTAATTGTGCAAAGTGCGCAAGATATAGAAAGTAGCATTCAAAAGCAAATATCACCCAAGAATGTTCCTAAACTATATGCTATGCATACGTACCTTATCTCCAGCTCTCTTCAACAGTAATTGTAAAATAAACGTAATTAGACAAATGCATAGAATGCAAGTCTAAACGTTTTTTAAGCAATTAACAAACACTCAAATTACTGTTGGATTAAAACAGGGATGGTGGATAGCAGAAATAGCAAGATATAACGTACAAAAACTTAATTTTTTGCGAGCAATATATCCTGCAAAAAAGAGTTTTAGTAGTCCAATGAAATTTTAAACTTTTGCAACACAATTTCTTGAAATTCTGTTTCCTACTTTCGAGAGTAGGGGCACAGAATTTGCAAGTCTTCTCTTATAAAGCTTGAATGCTAGATCTGAATCTCGAAGTCCCTGAAACAAGACACCAAACTTGTTTAAAAAACAAATACACCGTTCCCTCCCCGGCAACGGCGCCAAAATTTGATTGCAAAAATAGAGTTTAAGAAATTACCGTGTAGATTCGGGCTAACGGGTCGTGTCCACGAGGAGGAATGCGATGAAAGCTTTTCAGTATTTCGTTTAGTAACAAAGAATTGTGCTCGTTTTTTAATTGAAAAGAGAATGGAGAGAAGAGAAATGATTAAAAGAAAAACTTAAAATTTGGAGAAGGCTTTGGAGAAGGTGATTTAAAAAGCTTGAAAATTGTTTGGTTGATTTTAATATAAGAAGGAGAAGATCTGGGCTCACTAATTTTTAACTCAACTATATACTTATCTCAAGAAAATTTGGGTTGCATCACTTTTATTATAAACCAAAAACCTTTAGTTTCTTTTAATGTCCAAGCAAAACAAATAAGATCGTTTCATTTAAATCTTAAGCCCTTTCATTACAAATCCTTAAGAAGTGAATATTAAACCATCAAGCGCGAAGAAGCAAGTATGGAATAAAAATAGTTCAAAGAGATTTGTGCTTTAAAGTCCAAGTTTAAAATAAAGAAATCCTCATGTGCTTTCAAGAACGAAGTTTAACTAAAGTACTTTATGATTCAAAAAGTGTTGCTTTTATGAGAATCAGTCAAGAGAGAGGTGATAGAAGAGGTCCATTAGTGAGCCCAGAAAGCGAATTAGCTACTCATTATGAAATGAAAACAAACAAGAGAATGACAAGTAAACTTGAACATACCGAATTCGAGTTGAGTTGATCAAGCAAGTAGAAGCTCCTTTGATTGTCACTTCAAAGACGAATTACACACTCAATTCCACTCTTCTCTCTGGTGGTTTGCACTGAACTACAAATTATAAAAAAAAAATATAACTTCTATACTATCTAACAAAGAGCCTAAATCCTTAAAGAATAAACAAAAATTCTAATCCTAATCTTCGCTCCATTTTCAGTACAAAACCCTAGTTTTTATAAGCAAAACCTCAGAGGGTAGGGAGTGAGGAGATAAGGGGAGCAAACGCTCCCCTTATCTCCACCAACAAGCCGCGGATCCGCGGCTTGGGCCGCGGATCCGCGGCCTGGATGTGGCCATTTGGCCACATCCAGGTAGAGGATTGGTTGGCGTGGATTAGGTCTCCCTTTTGTCTTGCTGGTTTCACTGTTGCAACTCCCAGATTTGATGAAACGATCTTTGATTTGTTGGCTTCAACCTCTTGATTCAGGAAGATTCATTTCAACCGGTTTTCAACCTCTCTGATTTGCCAAGATCTGCCCTGATTCCCTAATTTCGAATTTATTCTGAATTAAATCAGAATTTGATGGGCTTTTGGGCTTGTTTCTCCTTCCTTTCTTTTAGCAATTGGCCTACATTTAACAAAGAAGAAGAAAACTTATTAATAGGATTTATTAGCTAAAAAGTATGGTAAGGTGACAATGTATATGCAATATATGTGACTGAT
>JAVJIF010030104.1:0-241274 GCA_038442645.1 Agave tequilana
ATCAATTGTATTTACTTAACTCAAATGCAATTATGACAACAAAATCATGTTTGAGAGATGCGTTCGAGTCTGGTCCATGGACGGCATGACAAACACTGTGTTTGTGAACTCTGATGGAGTCTGGTCCATGCCCATCATGAGAAATACAACACTGATGGTTCTGTTATTCAATCTGTGTCTGGTCCATGCTCAGCATGATTACTCCTGACTAGAAGCAGCCTGATGTTGAGTTTTTGGACTCAAATCCAATTTGCATAATTACAATGACAATAAATATTAGGCCTCTTTTACAAAATTTCTTGTGTCAGACATTCGTTTCTAAGTTACTTTTATGATATTGGACAGTCCTCTAGGTGTCATGATCTTACTACTAGAATGGTTGTATAATATACTTCGACGAGTATTTCTGGTGCAAATGTGTTTGGGAAGCTTTTCTCTAGGAAGTATAGATTTTCCCAGGGGTGTTGTTGGTGCATGCATGCATTCATGTGGCATATTACAATTTTATTATTATTATTTTATACGAGTATGTGAACTATTCACTATTACCACCTGTGTCAATTTGGTATGTTATTATGTACACAACAAATAGATGAAAAGATAAATGACTTTAGGGATGGGCAACAGTCAGAGATCACGACAAGCAAATTACAACATGTTTGGGTTGTTAAAGTTGTCCAATGGTAGAAGTCTTAGAACTGACAAAAATGTGGTCACTCTCAAGTCAATCGAATTTCATTGTGAATTCAAATCAAAACTGAGCTGAACATAATGATTTTTGTCATATTACTTTTCTCATTAGGTTTTTTCACATTAATTTTATCATAATTAGAACTTGAGCATGAACAATGCACAATAAGGGTTTTTCTTGGTATTCTCAGGTATGTTCAGCATTACCAGGAGAAGAAGAAGCTGGCCCACAGGTACTGAAGTTATCATGCCTGCATAGAACTTTATTCCAGTAGTTTCTTTGGAGTTCATTCAGCGACTTGTGACATTTAGCACGCCAGATGGTTTCTGATTCCGCTTTTGAATAATTTTGGAGTGTAAACTCGTTTTATGTAAAATATATTTCTTCTCTTTCTCCATCAAAAACAATCTGAAGGTAGACCATATCATTTTCTTTTTCAACCTCATCAAAAGCAGCTGGTTGAGTCGACAAGTAGATTCTGTCTCCCCAAGCAGTGTTTTCATGCCACCATCTCATAGTTAAACTTGATATTTGTGCTATGTAAGTTTTTTTTTTTGGTGAATTTCAATTTTCAGTGTTATCTGCTGCTTGTGTTGCCTGCTTATTCTGTTTCCAGGTGCCAATGAGGATGTGCAACATGATTTTTTAATGTGTTTGCTTATAAACTATTTTCACTGGTTATGCATGTTTTTTTTTTTTTTTTTTTTTTTTTTTTTTTTTTTTTTTTAATGAGGGGGGCCGTGTTTTTTGTGTGTTGGCTTGGGGGTGGGTGGGGGGCGGGGGGGTACAGAATATACCATTAAGAGGTTAAGGACACTTGAGATTAAATTGTGATGCTAATCTTTTATTGCCGAAAAATCCATGATTTTGTAAATTTCTCGACATGTATATGCAGTAGGAAATCAAAATAATCATGTATATGCAGTAGGAAATCAAAATATTGGCTTCTAAGGTCTCCTCCATAGCCATCTACGTGATACCATCACCATGAGATGCCATATGATGCATGAGTTTATTTGATTCTCTCTTTTATTTGTATGCTGGACGATGTCATGTTAAAACTCTTAAATGTGCAATCCAAATCAGCACATGTATCTAGCTGTATGATCATATGATGCCTTGTTTCCTTTAGTTTTCCTTTTTCTCCTTTTTTCTGAGTTTTGAACATGAACTTCCAACCATCGGACAATCTTATCACTATTGAGCCATGTCGGTGTACTTTGTAATGTACAGTGCGTCTGGTGGAAGTGAGGAAGTAAGGAAGTGAGGAATTGGTAATAGTTCCCTTTGGAACTTGAGAATTGGTAGTAAGTTTTTCGGTGTTTGGATGTTATTAGAAAGTGTGATTTGGAAAATGTTATGTCTTTTCTGGTTTGGATGGTAATGTGAAAGTGAAAGTAGAAAAGTGACCATAAAGTTGACCGCAAAATAATATTAAAATAAAAATTAATTAAAAATAGATTGTAATTAGAATGTAAGTGAGATTTACATGATAAAAAAATTAATTGTTTTGTGATATAACTTATTATAAATGAGATTTATATGACCACAAAATTAACTGTAGCACTTTGGAGGTGAGGAAATGGTTTGTGTAAAAGAGAAAAGAGAGAAGGAAAAAGAGTTTTCTTATTTCCTTTTCTGATGTTTGGATAGATAGGGAAGTAAGCAATTATACTTCCTCATTTCTTTACTTTCGCCCACTTCCTTGCATCCAAACACCCCCGAAGATGTAGTAAATTATGAGACTACCCTGCAGGTGCAAATGTTTTCATCAACTTGGCCTAGTGGTCGTGCTTGTATTATTGAGCTCCGCTTCACAGTATGTCACGAGTTTGAGCTTTGCGCACATGGGACATATGAAAACAAAACAACCCCCAAAAAAAACCAAAACAAAAAAGCAAAAAAAAAAAAAAACTAGGGGAAAAAAAAAAAGAAATTAAGAGTAGAATGTAATCTCTAATGAGTAAAACAGATGTTAAATGAAGAACATATTTGGTGAGAAGGCTTGTAGAAGCTTAAGAATTAGCCAGAAAATTGCCAGCACGTGCACATTCTAGCTAATGGGTCCGCACACTTTCCTCATCCTGCTGTTCTCCTTCTCCCTCGTCATTCTTACATTTTATCGGTGAAGATAGAACGTGAAATTCAATCTGCAATAAATACCACGCTACGACAGAAGCTAACACACCTCATTCACAAACTGCATGGAGAATTTAGTCGGGTCTCACAAAATCTACTTGTGAGTTCATTATAAATTTTAAATACTGAAATGTAACCGACTTCAAAGGATTTACCACTCAGAATTTATTTACGCCAACCTCCCCATGCATAGCCTCAAATGTACATCACGAGGTTTCTTGCCGCTTGTGATATCTCCATTAGTACTCTCTGGGTTTTTAATCATTTTCTTTAATATCTATTAAATCTTAGTCTCATAATTTTTATTATTTCATAAATTACAGTTGAATGTCTATGTATTCATTCTTTCAGATTTACATTTTTTTATGTTATGAATGTTCAGACTATGTTATTCATGTGTGTTCTTTTATGTTGGGATTAACAAAAAAAAAGAGTTTCAATCTTAATTACCTGTTTATTTTTGAATTGGTATACCAATTACTTACTAATTTTGACTTGTTGCAAGTCATTTGATTAAAGTATTTTGAGACGAAAACCCCAACATTTTGTGGTCTGCCCACAGAATCGTGGGAGCGGAAACTGAACCCGCCATAAAATCAGTCCAGCATCGGATCTCGGAGTTTTTCTCGTGAACCGAAGCAGATTTTTCTTCAATTTGTATAAAATATCGTGTCCCAGCTCGCTGAAGCAATCAGGGATTGTTTTGCGGCGCAATCACACTGGATTTTAAAAAAGCAGTTAGCTATTGATGAAACACTTCATCTGGCTTAAAACGATTGTAGATGGCACAACGAGGCAGCCCACCGCTCACGGGGCCCACAACAGCCAACCTCCAGGCCAGGAATCGTGGTTCGTGCTGAGGGATGGCTAACGGAATGAATCGGATTGGTCCGTCTTGCTCGTGAGATGAATCCGCGAACCTGTCTCGTAACGATTCTAACGAGACAAATTGAATTTTTAGAGAATGAATTGAGTCCTTGATCTGATTCGCTACTCGAATTCGTCGAGACGAGTTGGACCCGTCATGTATTTCGTAGGTTAAAAAAAAAATCATATACAGGGTTAAAAATAATTTTTCTCTCTCTCAATGACAACTTGCTTGGATTAAAAATAAATAAATAAATTAGGGAGGATCAGGCTAAATTCGTCCCGTGATTCGTTGATGAATTCAACCCGTCCGGTATATACGGGACGGTTGACCATATTATATATGAATCAAATACGAATCGACCCGTATATACACGAATCGATCAACCCACCTCGATATCCACCCCTGCTGCTGCTTCCGCCGCCGCCATCATCGGGCATAGTTTTAATCTCGTTCTGATCTCATCCTCTCCCATGTGAGCTCATCTATCTCCACTTGATAGCTCGATTAATATAATATCGTGTGTGACGTCCTTTCTTTTCCGAGAAAAGAAAAGAAAAACTGACCCCCCGCTCTCAACTGCTGCCTTTCTTCAACGTGCAATGCACCATTTTCGGTACCGAGGGCTGCGAGGGCGGCGGCACGACGCGAAATAGAAGAAGAAGAATCACACTGCATATTCGTCACTTGACCTGCTCTCTACATCTCTTCTGCTTTTATTTAACCTTTTTCAGTTGTCATGAGATGAATGAATGTTTCTGATGACGATGTGAAGGCTGCGTGGTCCTCCAGTTTCTGTTACTTTATCCATTCTCGTTTCATCTTTTTGGATTGGAGATTATTTTTTTCCTTCTTTCTGTTGCTGCTCAAAGTGAAAATATTACACTAGTGATTTATTCAGATAACTTGTTTTTCAAGAAAAATAGATTTTTGATGCATGCAGAGACACGTGAAATGAAAAAAAAAAAAAAAAACAGTAACACTCCTCCAGAGGTTTAAATATTTGCTCTAGCTTTTAGTCTAAAAAGAAAAAGATTTTAATTGTTGAGATGAAAGTGAATTTTGATCTGTTAGAAAAGATAAATGGATCTATTGTTTTATTAATTGTTTAATTCATTTTAATTATTATAGCATGTTCTCATTTAAATCTATTATTTAATAACTTTTTGCGGACTTCAGTTTCAAAAGCATATGCCTCCAACAAGTCAACCACATCTTTTGTTTGTTTGTTTTTTAAATGCTTCTCTTTCCTCACAAGTTTAAATAGTTGGGATATTCTTTTAATTTTATGATAATGATTTTTTTGATAAACATGAAATATTATAAAGCGAAGTATACTTTTCGGTTTTGTTCGTTTTTCATTTTTTATCTTTTGTTAGCTTGATAAAGAGGCACCTAAACTCTCGTATTGTATCAGTAGATGTTGTACGCCTCTTGATAACAACCAATAAGGAAGCCTAATCAACAAAGAGAGACGCAGTAAAGAAGTACCCAAAAGACAAGAACAAATAACAAAGAGAGCAAGCCAACACAATATTTAATGAGATACGACAATTCGCCTACGTCCTCGGGGTAGAAGAGAGATTTTATTGATTCAACAATCAATACAAGTTTTTTCAAGGGATATAATTCATGAGGAGTCTACCCTTTTATTTATAACCTGAGAGTCTCAGAGTTTAGGAAATCACAATTGGATTTGACTCCTTTTCAGAAACGAAGTCCGAATCTGAGCAGGAGAAGCAGATTCACCCTGTTGGCCGGCCGACAAACCCATCCTTTCGGCCGACCGATCGGTCGACCGAACCCAACAGAAAGTTGGGCATGCTAGTCGGTCGACCGTTCTCCTTACTACAGTCGACCGGGCGGCCGACTGAGCTGCGCCTGTGCACGTTGTGCACCCCGGTCGACCGGGCACTGTTCTGGCCTTCATTTAGACTTCTACTCGCTCTTTCTAGACTCCATTCTCTGCGCTATCTTTTCCAATAAGTTTTTTCTCTTTTTTCTCTTTTTTGTTAACTTGATTAAGAGGCACCTAAACTCTCGTATTGTACCAGTAAAATTATACATAGAAACTACTTCTAAAATGTCACTCAAGTTGTATCAGATACACGTGAATTGACTTGGGAATCACTTATTATCTTTACCACGAATTGACACGTGAATTGGAACTCTTGTAATCTCTTATAATATGTTTGTGAGGCCCACACACATAACAATTATAAGAGGATCAATACACGTGTCAACACGTGATTGGTCCTCTTGATATTGTGTGTGTGGCTCACACACATGAACTGAACTCAATATTATCATATATTCACTACAAAGTGTTGGCTCGAAAAAAATATGTTCAAGAAATATTCCTCAGAATTAAATTAACAAACAAAGCAAAATAATATTACATTGGTTAGATTGTTCAAATTATATACCAAACATAATAATCCGATATTCACACGAATGTAATAGTTGCGAAAATCGTAGAAAAAATCATATTTCTTTGAAATGAGAATCGCCTCCTAGATACCAAACACAACCTAATAAATAGAAAAAAGTCAACTAAACTCAGAATACCTTAGGAGCAACGGTGCCCCAACCATCTCACCTATTCCCTTTCTACATATCATTCATAGCCATTATATTTTCATAATTTCAACCTTCGTGAAAAGTCTAAAATGTTTCTTTCTTCTTCCTCTTCCTCCCCCTCCCCCTCCTCCTCCTCTCCCCTCTCCGGCCTCCGCCCTTTCCTCCCTTCCCCTCCTCCCCGGCCTCCCTGCTCCCATCCCCTCCTCGGCCTCACCCGCTCCCACTCCCCCTCCTCTGCCTCCACCTCCTCCCCACACCCCCGATCCCCTCCTCCCGCAACTTCCCCTCCCTCCTCCCCTCCCCTATCTCCTCGGCCTCCCTCGCTCTCGCTCCCCCTCCTCCTCCTCCACCTCCCCCCCCCCCCCCCCCCAAACCCGATCCCCCGTCGAAGGACTGGGAGGAGGGGATCTGGGTGGGGGGAGGAGGAGAGGGAGCAGGGGAGGTCAGGGGGGGGGGTCGCCGAGGAGGGAGGCGGCTGGAGGGGGGAGGGGAAGGGGTGGCGGGCATGAGAGGGAGAGGGGAGGAGGAGAAAAAGAAGAGAGCATTTTGATTTTTTTTTTTAATTGTATTTTTAAAGATATTTTTATCACATTTGTGAGTGCCTTCATCAATTTTTGAGATAGAAATATCCGCTCCGACATGAAACATGATGAGAACTTTTTACATCAATATTTTAATTCCAACCGCGCGGGGTGGTGGTGGTCCTCTCCTCTCCTTTATTTATCCAATCTTCTCCAACCTTTAAGCCTTACAATTATTACATATATTTAACTATTAATAGTGATTAATGGTGGCGTCAACTGAAGGACGCACAACTCAGGCAACCTCATACTCTCTCATCAGCAGCAGAAGTTTCTTTGAGTGGTCCCAATCACTGGCATGTGGGCTGAATTCATTTGGCACAAGCTTCATGTTGTTTGCCAGCCATTTTGGCACTCTCCCCACACCTCTTCGGCCTTTGCTCTTGTCCCCCAAAAACATTTCCTATTCATTCCTCTCTGTGGGAAGGAGAAGGAGAATACATTCACTTCTATTGTGATCCTAATCCAAATCCTATCCATGCATTTTTGTTCCTCCTCACCTCTTGGGAATTATTACTTGTAGCAACCAACATGTGTTGCCTTGTAATAGACTTTGATCAATATCGCACGTACGTGTTGAGATTTCTTGAGGGGAAGAAATTCGAATGGAAAAACTATTTAGATGAAATTAAAGATGTTAAATGTTTATCTAGTCTCAAAATAGATTTATGAGTGGTCAAATACTTAATTAAATAACTTTTAATTTAAATGATAAAATAAATGTTAAAGCTATTAAAGAATTAGACACGTATAATAATAACATTCAATGTGAGAAATAACATAGATTCTGATGTTAGGTGTAAAATAACTTTTTAATTTTTATCTGTTAAAATATGTAGAGATATGTGAGAGCGGGACTGTGAAGCAACTGTTAGGGCTCAAGAGCGTGAATTAAATAGTGGAGATGATCACTGTTTAATGTAGGTAAATTGCAAGAAACCCTTTTTACTATCGAAATTTTACAGAAAACTTTTCCTATTTTATTGAATTCACCTAAAACACTCTTAATGTTATTGTAAGATTTGACCTGATTTTCTCTATATTATTAGATTTAGTGAAAAACATACTTATACTATCTAAGATTTGACAAAAAAGATCTTTGTATATTATTTTAGTTTTTGTGTAAACTATCAAATCTGCCGGCAGTGTAAATTTGTTTTCTTATAAATTCAATAAAGAATGAGAGTTTCTTGCTCCATTCAATAGAATAAAAGTATTTTCTGCAAAATGCTAATGATACAAGAGGGTTTCTACAATTTACCAATATAAAGATGTGTGGTGAAGCTATCCCAGAGGTTGGGCCCCTTGTATTCTTCTTCATCATCATCATGTTGGTTATATTGGGATAACACTTATTTAACACCTAGGGATCAACTTTATTCTCACACACACGGCATGTCTCAACAAGTCCATGGATGTATGGTTTTTAGATTTGTTGGGTTGGTTTGGGGTTTGGATTGTAATTTATTCGAGAAAATGTGATATTGATCCAATTGTTTGATTACAATAATAATTTGGGTTCAGTCTGTCTTGTTAAAATAGTGAGCAAAATGGGGAATGCAATCTATTAATTAAAATCTTGTTCGTGCGCGTGTATGTACAGTTTGGCTTGCACAACTTGTTCACCAATCAAATAAGGGCGTGTTTGTTCCATGAATTAAAAAAGAGACTCAACGATCTCTGATTTGACGCTGCATCTATTTTGTCAAATTTGGCTCATTTTCTACTCTCCCGCGATGATTTCTGTTAGAGAGCTACGGAGAGTTTTTGGTGGGCTCCCGGTAATGGGGCCGAAACAAATTTGTTTCGCGTAAAACTCCGTAATTCGTAAATGACTTACTACCCGGTTACAACTACGGCGTTTGTTTGGACCGTAATTCGTAAAAGACTTACGGAACTCAACTAACACTCACTTGCAACCCAGTTATCACTCACTTACAGTCCAGTTACAGTTAATTTTGTGGTCATACAAATTTGTAATATTTTTTTATATTAATATTAAAAAATTTTAATATTTAATTTTTTTTAATATTTATTTGCAGTATTAAAACTTTTAAAATCACCAAATAGTTAATTTTGTGGTCAACTTTTTCACTTACGACTTATACATTACAATAACCAAACACCGTAAAGTACAATACACTTTTCCACTTTACAATTTTATATTACCAATCAAACACCGTAAAATTTACATACATGTAACTCATTTACAATTGTAAAAGACTTTACCAATTACAACTACGAATTACGGCCAGTTACGACAACCAAACAGACCCCGTGATATTTTCACTGGAGATCGAACCGAACGCAAAAAAACAAAAACAAAACAAAACAAAAAAAAAACTAATGTAATTGAAAGTTGTTAGCGACTTACATAAGGAATCCGGTCTCAAATGAGAACAAACATGCCTTAAGTTTAGCACAATGCATTCAAATCCTTGGCATTGTACGATTTAATGCATCAATTATGTTAATATTGTCACATCAAATTAATAATTATTAGTTTAATTTTTTAATAAATAGTGAAGATTTTTGTCAGATTTTTGTCAGGACAGGAACAACCCATTGTAGCCCGAAATTTGAAAGCACAGGAATTAATCAAGACTTCTGAAATATATTATAGCTTATAGCTAGTTACTTGTATAGTCAAGTATAATCCTGATAAATCATTCAATTTACATGATTTCTATTTTACTTTCACTGGAAAAAGAAAGAAAGAGAAGAGGAATTAGAGTTGCATCATGTTAGTTGCAAATGACACATGGCATATTGTAGTCAATTTTGCTGTAATTTGCAGCTATAGTTATCATTTTCAGTGATCACATTGCACGCCAAACATTAGATAAAAATTCTCGCTCTTTATTTGCTGCAACAGACTCGTTTCCATTCTTTGGATTGCGACCCCTAGTCTTATAACTCGGTATTTTAATTTAATTAAGTTTCCTTTTGTGAAAAAAAAACTATAACACCATTTTCAACTTAAGAACAAAAAAGGAGAAAGACCAATGATTTAGATTTTTCCCTTATTAGGCCAATTTTGAAATGTTGCAAAATGCAAAATATTAATCACGTTCTTTACCATCTTCTTTTCTTTGATTAATCAGTTTCATTTTGGTGCTGCTTGGTTAGAGGTAAAGTGAGGAAGTGTAGAAGTAGTAATAGTTCTCCTTGAAACTTGAGAATTAGTGAGTTTTCCGATGTTTGAATGTTGTTGAGAAATATGGTTTGAAAATGTTATGTCTTTTCGGTGTTTGAATGATAATGTGAAAGTGAAAGTGAAAAAGTTAACCAAAAAGTTGACCGTAAAATAATATTAAAATAAAAATTAATTAAGAAAAATAAAAATTAGATTATAATAAGAATATAAGTGAGATTTACATGCTCACAAAATTAACTGTTTTGAGTTACAACTTATTACAAATGAGATTTATATGACCAGAAAATCAACTGTAACACTTTGCTAGTGAGAAAGTGAGATTGTGTAAAAAGAAAAAGAGGGGGAAAAATTCTCATTTTTCTCTTCTGATGTTTAAATTGATAAAGAAAATGTGCAATTATACTTCCCCATTTTCTTACTCCCGCAGACTTTCTTGCACCTAAGCACGCTTCTCAATTCCTTGCCTCCTCCCTCCTAAACTTTCAAAAAGCCATCAACAAATTACATGACCACCTTTTTGTATGACAATACTTTTAGCATAGAAAAAGTAGCAAAAAATTAATAAAATAAAATGGAAAAGGCACCGGCCAAGTCCAATCCATAGCCAGCCTCACCCCAAACATGCACGCACAAAGCCCATCTCTGATTACTTCATCCTTTGCCTTAACGAGAAAGCAAATATCTACACAATTAATCTCTTTGCCATGTCACACTAATTAATCAATCAATCAATTAAATTAGCTAATCCCATATATATATATTTTTTAACTTTATACTATTATTAAAGGAACCGCAGCTTCCTCTATCTAGTGTTATTATTTTATGCCAACCTTGTTGCTTTTCGCGGACCCTTGTCGAGCTAGAGCTAAATGTTGAATTGTATGTGAGAATATATAATATTTTTTGTGTAGAGAGATGGAGTGTACTTTGTGTTTGTTTCTTGGTGGGAAAGTTGTTGCATGTTTGTGGTTGCCCTAACACACGTCGGGTTGTCGACCCGCCGATGTGTGGTCTGTCTCACCATCTACCCAACACAATCCCCCTTTGGTTGGGCCATTCTTGCATACATCTTGCCCTTAACAAAGGACATGCATGCATGCATGCATTTTTGGAAGGGTATAAGCCTTACCTAATCCTAAGCATAGCCAGTACCAAAGGCTTTCGGGCTTACACCCCAGTAGCGCCCACCGAATCTGAAGCCGTCTGAATCGTCGATAGTTGGGGATGTGGGTAGGGCTTTTGTTCAACGCTTCTTTAATTTCTTGTTCCTGGGATATTAATGAAGCTTGCCCATTAGAGCTTAACAGCACATGTGCTATCAATTAGAAAGAGCCATTTTCCTGTCAGGCACAAAGATGTAGCAAATGCACTCAAATCAAAAACTCTGAAGTGTGAAATAGTCGGCTTTCTCTTGTACATTTCTGATATGGCGAGAGAAAACCAGGTGCAATTCGCTGCAAAGAAGCACGCAATTGTTGACTGTTCGGCTTTCACTACATGAAAGACCACGTTGATAACGGATCATTTTCATTGATTTTGATGATCTGAAGAAAGATGATGGTCGATCAAGATTCGTTCCCTCGATCAGTGGATGCAGCCTGATGGCCCATTTGGCGTGTTAATTCTTTCGACGGGGCTGACTGATTCGATCGGTAGATCCAGTCGAGGTGGTTTTCATTTACTAGCACATAGGTGGTCACTGTGTCTTTCTGGCCCCGGTGAACATCTTTTTTTTTTTTTAATGTATTATTTGAGTATAAGCAAGTTTATATAGTTTATATTTGTAAAATGTAATGCCAAGTGGGAACAAGGGCAACTAAAATTTGAGAATAAGCAATAACTTTTGGAACTAGGTGCTGCTTACTATGTTGTATATATGAGAGGTATAGACTTGTCACCTTACTGATATTTACTTGCATAGCATGCATTTGGTTGTTATAAGATCACTCTTTGAGCCTTCATATCTATTCCATATGTAAATTATTTTTCTTATTTCCTCAGAGTCTAGTAAGTCTCAGACACTTTGATTCAATAGTTAAAGAGTAAGATGTAGATTATAGATGCCAGCAATATTGGTCTTTTAAAGAGAGATCGTGCAATTATAATACAAAGTTTAATTTATTACTACAATGACCAATAGACTTCGGATTCGCCATGATTGTCCCCTCGGTTTCTCAGGTCTTATAATGCCAAGAATACTAATTAAATTTGAGATCTGTATTTTTTTTTTTTTTTTTTTTTTTTTTTTGAACAGAGACAATGAGATTTGAACTTCAGACATCTTGTCTCTATTTTATTGCAATTTGAACAGAGGAAATCAAGAATTGTTCCAACAAACTTTGAGGAGGAACGAGGTCGTCATTTTATTTGCCAACGTGCAAACTTTTGGAGATAATAAAACAGAGAGGAAAAATTCTCTCAATTTCTTTTTTTAAGTCTAAATTCTATCATGGACGGAGTTCTCGCACTTGTTCCCTTTTGGGCCTACGTGGAACTGTGCTTTCCCGACGCATTATCCTTTAACCTCTGTGGGGGCCCACCAATTCGGGGACTGTGAGGAGGCAGCACTCCACGCCATTTTTTTAACTTAAAACCCAGCCCTGTCACCAAGAACCCGATCCGATTCCATTTTTCCCATTTTTTTTTTTTTTTTAAAACTCGAATCCTAGCCCTAAAGCTGGAGACCCATGTGTCTGATGATGATTGTTAAAATTTTAAGACTCAATCTCAGAACCAAATCACAGTGAACCCAAATAAGAAATCAAGCATGTTTAACTTTTCAATTATAGTTTGTATATTGACAATAACAAACATAACAAACAGATTATAACAACCTAATGTGACTCATTGACAAGTCATTGAGTTTGCTCTTTAATGAACACCGGTTCAAATCCAATAAGGAATAATATTTTCTCAAGTCTCGAAATATTTTCATCACAGTTAAAATTTACTAGTCCTCTGATATATCTCTGTACTAAAAAAATTAATAAACTGCACATGCGTCACTATCCCACAGAGAAGAGAAAGAAAATTGATTGTACTACTAGTAATATGACAAGTAAGACAAATAAGGTCTACTCTAATGATTGCTCCCACTTGTCATACTACTAGCAGTATTCCTACTAGTAGTATGAATAGCATATACTACTTGTAGTATGAATAGCATTACCCGAAGAAAATAATCGACAGTTTTTTTTTTTTTTTTTTTTTTTTTTTTTTGCACAATCTTTGCAATCCGCTCCCGTGTATTTATCCCTCAACTCCCTTCAACTATAAATATGCCCCAACAATAGGCCCTCGTGTTTGTTACTTGTAACCAACTTCACAAACGCAAGCACAAACTCAAACTCCTCTGCTCTCTCCTCTCTCTCTCTCTCTCTCTGTTCATTGCAAAATCTCATCTCAAAATTTCTATGGAAAGTGAATGGATTCGCGGTGGGTGCATCGGCAAAGGATCTTTCGGCACGGTCAGCCTCGCCTACGACAAGTCCGGCGGCGGACGTGTCTTCGCGGTGAAGTCCGTCCCCTTGAATCCACCCTCCTCCTCCTCCTCCTCTTCAAACAACTCGATTGCTGCAATCGAAAACGAGATTGAAATCCTTCGGTCTCTCAACTCGAGCCACGTAGTCTCCTACCTCGGCGACTCGACGACGCGAGGATGGCGCAATCTGCACATGGAGTACGTTCCCGGCGGCACTCTGGCCGACGTGGCGGGCACGCTGGAGGAGGCCGAGGTCCGAGCCTACACCCGCCGCATCGTCCAAGGCCTGCTCTATCTCCACACCGTCGCCGGGGTCGTGCACTCCGACGTCAAGGGCCGGAATGTGCTGGCGGGGCCCGCACCGGGACTCGCCAAGCTCGCCGATTTCGGGTCGGCCCGGAGAGTTTCAGGCAACAACAGACCAGCCCTGATCGGCGGCACACCGCTGTGGATGGCGCCGGAGTTACTCAGATGGGCGCAGCCGGAGCGGGAGTCAGACATATGGTCGCTCGGGTGCACCGTCATCGAGATGATCACCGGAAGCCACCCCTGGAAGAATTCGGGCCAAGACGATTTGAATTTGCATTTGCTTCATGTAAGTGCAGGAAACCAGCTGCCTGAATTCCCCTCGAAGTTATCAAAGACGGGCAGAGATTTCCTCGACAAGTGTCTGCGGCGGCGGCCCCAGGAGCGGTGGACCGCGGAGCAGCTGCTGCAGCACCCTTTCTTGACCGACGATGCGGCGGCGGTGGCTGAGACAGGGCGAGGGTCGCCGAGGAGCACACTGCATTGGGCCAATTTGGAGTATGATGAGGAGGAGGAAGCAGAGAGCTGTGGTGATGACGTTGTGGGATTGGGGAGGGAGAGGATAAAGGAATTGGCTGAAAATAACAATAACAGTGGTGGGATTTGGATTGAGGATTGGGACAGTGAGGGATGGGAGGTGGTGAGAAATTTTGGGGGAGAAACAGGGGAGGAGAGAATTGGGGAATTGGAAGTGGGGAATTGGGAGGCGAGTGGAAGTGGGCGGTCCAATGAAGTGAGTTCCGGTTGCAGTTGCAGCTGCAGTTGCTGTGACTGCAAGAGAGAGATTGGCTGTTGGGTTTGAGTGAAGTTTTTGTTTTGTTTCATGCCAATGCAAATCCATTCTTTTTTTTTTTTTACTTGGGTTTTGCAGTTGTATAAATTTGTTAGACTGACATTGTTACAGAGTTTGTGGTCTAAGTACTGGCAGTCTATCATGAGGACAGCAGTTCTGTGGGGATTAGACTCATAATTTTTGAATAAAAAACAAAAAAAAATTACTACAAATATACCTTTTCCAATCACATTGTGATCAACACCAATTTAAATTGTAAGTCCTTGTGCAAGACAATTTTTGATTTTTTTTTTGTTACATTTTGTATGAAGAACCTAACTCAGTCTCAAACATGACATCTTTCTTAACTCAAACTCTTCCCTCATCACTAAGCAAAGTCTCCATGGGTTTCTCATAATTTTCCTGGACTAAGGCACATAACTATTCTGAACAACCACAAAGGCCATTTTTCCTTCTGATGATACCCTTTTTCCAGATGATTTGTAACAATCGCTATAAGTTCTGAACAATGCCTCCCATATTCTGCCCAGCCTTGTTCAGCACTGGGCATTCACATTCACAAATAACAAATTTCACTTGTGAATCAATTGTTGTCCAAAGCACAAGGAGACATTTACCTTGTCCTAATTAATTTCTCGATCAGGAACATGATGAAACATTACTTTGTACAGTACCAAACCAGATTAAAAAAAAAAACATCGACGATAATCCGGAAAAAGTGTCAATAAACAGGCACCAGGTCTATTAGGAATTAGGAAATAACTTCGGAAAAACCAGACAGCAAATAAAGAAAGAAACAAAGGCAAAAGATCAAAATGGGGTCACATTTCCCAAATTACCTTGCAAAATGAAGGCCACATTTAGAATGAATCAGATATTGGAGAAAGCTTGTCAAGCAAAAATCCACTGAAGTTTGTTGTACCGTGTTAGCCATTTGTAGAGCTGCAGGTATAATCAATAGAGACATTTCAAGAAATAGCATCAATAAGACAACTTAAATAACTTAAAACTTGATCTCATTAATTAGTAAATTTCCTAATGTTGGAATAATCCGGTGTTAACGGCCATCTTTTGGCCGTTCTGTCAAGAGTTACATTGACCACCAACATTCCCAGTGTACTGGGAATGATTAGAATAAAAAAAAAAAAAACCGTGAGAGCTTGGCCAAACGGACATCGAAGCCTTTCACGTGTTGAACCAGCATGCTGACGGCAATTTAACCAAAATCGCCGTAAAAGCCCACCTATTTATAGCTGCATACAAATAAGAAACCGTTACACTGAGCTTTGAAATTTGTCTTCTGCTAGATCCTGCGACATTGCCTTCAAATTTTAATATCAAGCTTTGGATTCCTGTTGCCGTCACAAAATTTTCTTCAAATTCAGTCTTCGGTCACAAGTTCGTCTGCCATAGCAGAAATCAAAGATGCAGACTGGATTTTTCCAGCATGCTCTAACCGCATCAAAATGACTCCCCTATAAAAGAAATAAGTAATCATGAATCATAAACAAAGAAATACTAATAGGACATGGCAGGGAGAAATATTATAGACTCAAGCCCGTTTGGCAACAAGAGTTGGTAAAAGAATTAGGCTAACTCTTGCCAAATGAGTAATCATAGTGAATTAGTGAAATGACGGTGTTTGAGTCACCTAGTAATAAACACAAAGACGATCTTGGAAATCCCCCCAACTATACCCAACTCAAAAAGTACTATTTCCACTCCAAATATTCCTTTCCTCCTGTCTGTGTCCAAACTTCTAACTCCAGCAAACTTGATTCCTTTCCAAATAACTAATTAAATCTTAATTCTTAGCTCATCTACTCTTCATCCCCAAAAACTCATAAATCTAACTCTCTAGCTCTTGTTGTCAAACACGCCTCAGTCTTCCAAATGCTAAACTTTTTGGCTTTGAACAATGGTACCTATTAAAGTTCTACACTGCACTAACAATTTGAAGTTGTGGTGAGGGTTGCGGAAATATTTTTATATTCCAATATGACCCCTTAGGTCGAGTGCCCTTTTTATGGGTCTAACCCTGAGCTTTTATGCAGTAATATTTTTTTGTTTTTTGTTTTTTTTTTTTCAATCTGTCTTTTTTGCTCTAAATGTGCACCCAGTGCCCGGTGGGAATTGAAGTTGGGATGCTCTCATATCATAATAGAGTCCATGCCAATGCACAAAAACTTTGAAGTTGTGGTGAGAGTTGAGAGTAATACTCCTATATTCTAAAAGTATCAAATATACGAGAACAAGTATGGAACATGTGGTATGTATGCCCTATTGCCCCTGGTGTGTATCAGCTCCCTAGAAGATACTTTGGGATACTCGGTCCTGACAAATCTAAAAAAGTAGGCATGATTTGTGTCTGCAATATCTATAGTAAACTGGATTCAACCAAGAAGATTAAGCCGTAAGTCCGGGGGCTGTTTAGTGGGGGGTTGCTCTGTCGTTAAAGGAAGAGAAGAGAAACTAGGTTGACATGCAAAATACCAATATTATTGCAGCCTTCCAACAAGCTAAGATACAACTTAGCAGTCCTTATACTGGACAGCCATATGCCTTCTTTTAAATTGAGCTTCTCTATGCGCCACAAAGGTTGTCTTTGGAAGATGTTACTTACGAAGTCAAAAATATTCCTTTGACGGTTCTGGTGCAACATCATCAATGTAGAACATTTATACAACAAGCACTGACATTCCTATCCAACCAACTACTTCATCCAACACTGAAATAGATTTGATATATAAGAGATTATCTCAGTCCAGAATAAGTAATTTAAGCTAAAGAACAAATAAGTCAAACAAAGCTAAGGAATATATGAATGAAACAAAGCTACAGATTAGGCACTTAGAGAATAAAATGAGCATTGTATCTCAAACAATTTTAAAAATATGAATGAAAGTCTACAAATATGCAAGAGCTTGGGTAGTTTTAGCATGTGCGACCTCTTAACTTTGTGCTGCATTTGGACCAAATTCTAGTACAACCAAATACAAAACATCAACCTTTCACAAAGGACTGACATTAAATAAATAGTTTCTAAACTTATGGGAAATTGAAGGAAGAATTAAAAGACTCTAATTGTAATTGTGCTGAACATGGCGACTAAATGAATTAATATGAATGTTTAAATCTTAATGGAGCTTTTCTTGAGTACCAGCAATAATTCTCTATTTTATGATAGTGAATTCCGGCCCTTTCTGAAATATGGGAGAAAAATATTGAAGGGAAAGTATCATGGAAAATCATCATGATTCAAGCTTTAGCATTATGGACAGGCATCCAAAATAGAAGCATCTTCTGCAGGTTAGTTTACCTGGCCACGCGAGACTGAATAGATATATCTCGGACCTTTATTCTGTTTATGGTTCCGCTTTGGCTAACTAAAACCAACTGTTCATCACTTTCACCATCCTCTGCATAAAAGGCGAGAAAACCACATGTCTTAACTTCTTAGAAGACATTTTGTGAGAAGATCACAAAGAGATTAGTCAAACAGAACATACCTGCCAATGAAAACCCAACCACAAACACTGCAGCTAGTCGACCATCTGGGCGAAGCTACAATTAACAAAGATGGATAAATAAGAAAGCTGGTGCCCCTAATTAATAAACAAATAACCACAAACCATAAAACAACATGAAGTAAACCATATAATAGATAAAGATTTACCTTGTACCCTCTCAACCCCACTCTATTAAACTTTGATTCACGGAAGCTACTAAGAGGCACACGCTTCCCATGACCACTTTCTGACACAAAGAGCAGCCATGGAGGTCTGAGATCCCTACCCCTACAGATAATTTGTACAGGATATCTTAGCCAAAATAACATTAAGGTAATCATGTGTGTGCACTGCATCTTAACATCATCAAAATAATAATACTAGTGGTGATTGTTGTTGCTGTTAAGCTTGGGAGAATAACCAGCCAACACAGCATCAACTAGAAGGGTATTCTAGGAATTCTATAGACATTAGGAGCCTAGCAGCGCAACTCACCCAACACTACTTCGATGTCTTTGAAATTCAATACCTAACACCTGCTTTGTCCACTTTTGTGAAGAAACAACATGCTTGAATGTTTATATACTCCTATTTACAAAATGCATGTAAAAGCAAAATCTTTCATTCCCTTTTACGTGATGAAGCTTAGGTACAACGTTTCATGGACACACATGTATCTGCCTTCTACTCACTGAAGCAATGAGCAATATTTTGTTGTGGATAAGAAAGTTTTGCGTGTGTGAGCACATAGAGGGACACAGGGGGACAGGGGCGGGCCAGCCTACTGATAACACAATGGGAGAGGTTTCAGATTCAAGCCCCTCAATTATCGATACAAACTCAAGTTTATGAAACACAAATTATTGAAGATCCACCCCATTCAAGTTGATATACACCGTTAGGAGTGGCCAGAAACAAAATAATCAAGAATTTTAAATGCTTTTATCCTATACAAGGAGTAGACACAAAATGGACGGCCAAAATGGTGAGTTGGCTAGTGTAACAATGTAGAATATTTGAAACCTAAGAAAATTTAACGTGTAAGAGTTTCAAGTGTTTAGATCATTATAAAATAGTTGGATGAAGAATTTGTATGCCCAAAGTCATAGATCTAAACAACAAGCAACTTTAGGCCGTCCATTTGTGCCTTATAGATGCATAAGAAAAAAGAGGGGGGGGGGGGGGGGGGGGGGGGGGGCACTTCAAAACACTATTTCTCTTTTGTTTTTCCCACTTTAATGATGTAAATCAACTTCAAAAGAGTTGATCTTCAATTTGAATGGCCTAACATTGAATTTGAATGAAAAAGTATTTGAAAATCTAAATTATTAGGAGTGCCCAAAAACAAAAAAAATATTTTAAAAGTTTTTCCCTATCAATCAAATAGGTAAAAAATGGACGACCTAAATTGAGTTGATTTGAAGATGGTGTGCTAATCCATCATGCGGACAAAACTTGTTTTATTCACAAAAACAGTTCAATTTGCAACCACATGATGGATGGGAAAACAATCTTCAAAAAACATGATTGTTCGTCCACCACTCCTTTAGGATCTGTAGATGAGCAGTGTGGAGCATCCACACGGGCGAAAAGCTCCGGTGCATATAAATTTATATGTACTTAAACACATATCCCCTCTAGCTACACACACACACACACACACACACACAGAGAGAGAGAGAGAGAGAGAGAGAGAGAGAGAGAGCAGATAAACTAATAAACAAACTTACGACACAAGTGTTACAAAAAAGAGTCTGAAAACATACTGGCTTCCAAAATCTTCAGTTGATTGTTTCAAATTTGTATGCATGGAAGCAGGTACTATGTCCATTGATGCCATTTTGTCCCCTTCCTTCAACCTCATGGAAACAACACCCCTTGTATTTCTACCATAAGCTCGAAGCTGGACAAATACACGTAAACAATTAGAAGAGCAGCATAAGAAGAAGAAGGAAAATCTGTGAAGCAGATCAGACAGAGGAACCGGTGAATTACAGAATTAGTGACTTATAAACATTAGTTAGAACATCCATAATCAAATCATGGACCATTGGGACCTTGAATAATATTGAAAATAAGCAGGTTTAAATAATGTGTTGCCTTATTTATTTCAAATAAATGAGTATCGTTGTAAATATACAAGAAAGAATAATAAATTGTTGCCCCGTGCTCCAGTATCGAAATTCAGTAAACAAACATTAATTGTCTCCATAGTTGCCTGAAGGAAAAAAACCGCCGTGCGTGCAGAAAACAAGTTGTCTTAATACTAACAGGAAGAGTGGGATTGTGCAGTGCAGGGCCAACAGATGTGGATCCTGTAAGAAACTGCTTAAAGAATTATCATCAGGATCAACCTCCTGGGTTGTACAACTTGAAAGCTGCTGTTACTACCTAAAGTTAACAAGTTCAACACAGTTTGTCTCTTTAAGACCTCATTATAAATGAAGACTTTACTGGAGAAAAAGAACACCACAACCTGGAAAGTGGTAGGCATAATGATTGTGTTCATGGTTACTGTATCAACAAAGCTAAAATTGTATGAAGCAAAGAGACATAGATGAGATAAATGACTAAGTTTGTTTAAGATACAAAAATGTGCGGAGAAAAACACATGAGATACAGTATTAAAAAAAATAAGAATAGAGTCAAAAGCTAAACTTTTCCTATCATGATGGGTTTGATCAGACAGCAAGGATAAATTGTGAAAGCTCCATAAAAGACACTTTTTGGAGTCAGTCATCAACCTAATGCCAAACCTTATAAGATTTGGTGTCGAGTGCTTGGCTAACCATTAGCAAGAGAGGGCCTTATCACTAAACAAACAAAGTCTGTTGGTGGTTAGGGAGAGGGGGAAGAATCCTATGTTACATAATTTATGCATGCAATCAAAGAAAAGCACCTTCAATAAATAATTTTCAAATATACTGGCAGAAATTTCAGGTATAGATATAATACAGCTGAACCACAGTAAAGGGTAACCTTTAGAGTTTAGATCCATACAACATAAAACTAAAGTTGAAGTGAATTATTAAAGCCATTTCCTTTCAAAAGAAAAGGTTAACATCTCATTTGATCGCGTGTTAACGTGAAGATCTGAAACCAATGAAGCACGGACACGCGCCCAGGGCTACCGTGTCCGTGTCAAGTACGTGTTGGACACGGACACGTGCCCGACACGCGCATGACACGTGTCGGACACAGTCAATCCGTGTCGGACACGAGTCAACTGTTTTGACACGCCCGACACGGTCAAACTCAACCTGAACACAGCTCGGACACGTTTTGGTCAAAGTTTTATTATTATTTATTTGTACCTATTTTGTTACAGGTTATACAATTTAATTAAAAAAAATCACTTTTTATGACGGTTCAAAAAATAACCACCGTTAAAAGTATGTACAGTCAGTGATTCTATTTAAAATTGCCATGAAAAGTCTATAAAGTCATACTTTTTTAAGGTGGTTCTATTTAGATTGATATTTTAGTTATTGATTGATATTTTATAAAGTTATCTATAAAATATATATATATAATAATAATAATAATAATAATAATAAAATATTTCTTGTCGTGTCCCCATATCCTAATTTTTTAGATTTTGCCGTGTCATGTGTCTATGTCGTGTCTGTGTCCGTGTCTGTGCATCTGCATCAGAGTCTGAAACAACATTCAGATCACACCCTCATACAAAAGAAGGGGGAAATATAGATATTAGCAGCTAGCTATATTTGCACTGACGTAAAAAGACATGGTTTAGGATGTTAGCATAACATGCCATATAACAATTTCTATCCATTATGAGATCTTCTTGAACCAGTTTCTTAATTCCATTTAAGAAGCATTGAATGAAGGCTAATATGAACAAGTCCTGAATAATTTAGCTTTTAAAAATTCTCTATCATATATAGTTGGCGGAAATTATGTTTTTGATGGCTTTATAATCACATGATAAAAAATCATAGCTTATCTTGTTCATAAACTACTTCACTACATTCATGAATCATGTTCATATTATTTTCCAGTCTCATTCCTAACCAGAAATCATGTGTTCTTACCAGATAAGCTATCTTAAAGCAAACTATTACTAAATATATCTTACCATGTTACATGAATTTACAATGACCATCCCATTTTGAGAAGCTATCGCAACAAGGTCATCATCTGCACATCGGCGTACCCACTTCAATTCATCACCAGGAACCTGCAATTTTCGAATAAAAGAGATTCAGATCCACAAGCAATTTTGTTTCAGTAGGCCAGAAGTGCAAAGAGTGAAGAGGTGAAATGAACCAGTTGTATTGCTATAATTCCTGTTGCTCTGATTGCTGAAAAGGCATTCAAAGAAACTTTTTTGATGTATCCATTGACGGTAAGCATTAGTAGGTATTGATCTCCAGCAAATTCGCTAACAGGGATGACAGAGGTTACTCTTTCTCCCTCAGATAATGATAACAACTGTGTCCAATGCAAGTTTGGGGGGGGAAGTTATTACATGCTAATTAAATCAACAGGCACTAGAAAATATTAAACTCCATTTGCCAAAAGACACCTGGACCAATGGAGTGCCTGCAGCATTCCGAGTACATTCAGGTATCCGATATGCACGAGCAGAATAAACTATTCCCCTATCACTGCAGCACAAATAACGATGGTCAATTTGGATGTTAAGCTTCGAGAGAAAATAGGATTCTTCAAACAAATTGACACCAAATGCCTCAATGAATTAAGTATCCATGTGAAATTTTCCACAGAGCCAATGTGTGAACTTACGGGCTGAAGAAGGCAACATATCAATATTAAATACCTCCTATGCTCAAACAGAACCAAGAAAGCAATGCTGTTTAAAGGAGTTTCAAGGTATAATTAATGTATGAAGCGAGATTGGAATTAGAATGGAGTGCTCCTAGTTGCTTACTCTTAAGTATTGTCAGATAATAACCTAACGCGGTAACCTCTCCATGAAGAGCTACCCAGTAATAAAAAGCAGTCGTGTCTGTGTTGACAGGTATCTGAACTTTTTGCTGCTCTCAAGATGAAAAGATGAGGGGTTAAAAGGCTCTTCATAGATGTGTAATGGAAAAATATGGTCTATTTGGAAACCATTTTTGCGGTCAATTCTAAAAAGAAAGGTATTGTGACGAAACATTCTCTTTGGAACGAGATGAGAGGAAATAAACAGTCAGTTTCTGCTACTATACTGGCTACTACTTCACAAGGAAACATATACATACTTACGAGTATTATGCCAAGTGATTTGGCTCAAGCAATTTCAGCATCTCTCTTTCTTTGTTTCTGCACCAGCCTAGAAAGTACTGCTACCATTTATAAAAAACTCCCCGAGCCCTAGGTTAATTGTACTTTGGTTGACGGACTACATCTACGGCATAGAGTCAAGCCAAATTCTTGTTGACTGGTAGGCTAACAAAAGCCTTGTTGTATGACCTTTTCTACTCGCTGGCAACAAGCAAGGAAGCAGAATGATGGAGAAAGGGACTCCAGCAGCCTCTGCCACTTGTACAGCACGCCAACATCAATATGCATTAATATGTAGTGGCTCCACTCTCCACATTGTTTCAGCAGCATGGAACAATGCATTCCTTTATCAATTCATCTTATGTTTGTGAAATATTCCATTAGCCAACCATTTATGATTGTGGCCTACTTTTACTCATTAATCGTCCTTGACGAGCTAAAGGTTGAATTAACTACCCTAGTGTTATCCAGCAAGAGATTTCACCAACATCTAATGTTGTATGCATATCAAGCCAGAACTAACCTTCTTAACAATTATTCCATCAAGAACTCATTATGAAATACTTTGTTTCATTACTTTGTTTACTTCATCATGTGCCAAGTACGGACTACTCTATAAAGTACACCTATGTTTCTTAGAATCTAATTTGAGAGTGGTAAAAATTAACTCCGTACAAGTATTTTGTCTTAATCAAACAATAAACATACATGACGTTGTGACATTTGCAATCGTTATAGTGTATGATAAATAAACAACTCACATCTATTAAACCTATATGCACACGTACAACAAATTTGAGCAAATTTCTGATGCCCCTCATATTCCACATCTTAAAGTAACTAAAAACTAAGGCATGCATATATACATTTTATTCAGGTTATGGCAGTCCATCAAGGTATACACTGAACAGGCGGTCCAGGCAATCAATTCCTAACGGATTTCTTCTCTCATGAGAATTACAGAGATAGAAGAGGATTCTTGATTAAAAAAACGCTAATACACCACAGCACTTAACTCCACTTCACTTTTAAATGAGCTTTTATCTCAACATCTTGAATGATATATAGCTATATCAAGTAACAACTGGTGCTCAATCTGTGGCATTTTACAAGCTGAAATTTCCTGAATACACTATCAAATTATAAAGCTTCAAATATTTTGATGACAATCTTAATGCAGATTCACTCAGAAAGGTTACCTAAAAAAGCACCAAATAGTTCCTTTACATAAAAGAGCCATTGTATATAGGGCTTTGACTATAGTGTGTATATAGGGAGTTCTGTCCAAGCAACGTCATGGATGATCTCCACGTCCATCTGGATGTACTCATCCAGATTAGTGTAAAAAAAAAAAAAAAAATCAAGAAGTTTTGAAACTATTTACCCATGCATCAAGTGTTTTTTTTCTATGGCTAAATTAACATGTTCTTTGCAATAAATTTATGAAAGTGAAAGAACTTTTGGAACCATTTGATCTCTCGTTTTTAGACTAACTTAGATGTGTTGGGGGGGAAAAAAAACAGTATGAATCATCCATGGGATGGCCCATAATGTAGTTCTTACCGAAGCTCTGATCTCAGAGTTTCCAGGAAATCCACTCCCCCAACTGATGTGGGACGGAAGGAATTTTAGGCATGTGGTGGGATTTGGTGGATTTAGAAGGAAAAAAAAGAACTAGGTAGGGTTTGAAGAAAAAAATATGATCACGGATCGCAATCCAGATCTTAGCTTCACCGCCGTTGATTCAATCCATGAGATCAAACCAATACCCAAGTAAATAGCTTATCAATTCATCCATAATCTTAGTTTGCCTATTCAATTACAAGCCTTGGCTTTTTATAGGCCCACACAAAGAGAATTTCCACATCACAATCGATATGACTAAATAAACTAAAACAAATAAAGGTCTAAATAAAGAACTACATAAAAATAGCTATAGTACATGATCTCCGTCAATTCTCCCGGCTTGAAAGCATTCATCTCTGGTGAATGTGTTAGGATTTTGCCTTATTTTTTCAAAAAGAAATGATGGTCCAAAAAAATCTAATTGAGTTGGAGAAGACGATGGCTTAAAACAGAAGAAGCAAATTAAGATGAAGCAGTTTCCTTTTCAGGCGAATGCGAGTTTCCTTTTCAGGAGTATGAATAAGATTTAATCCCTATTCAATGAAGGTTTGTTTCTAAAGATTAAAAGATCCAGAATCTTTTAAATCAAGGAGATCAATTTCTAAAAGGATTTATCAAGATTCTTCAACCATCCAAAGGCCAAGATCATCTCACAGTCCAAATAATATTTATATTGTAAAATCCTATAAATAAAGATTGTAGCCAAGCATTGTAATTGCCTCAAACCATGAAGTCTCAAGGAGTTTCTACAACAGAGAATCTCAAATAAAGGAGACCAGAGGAAGCCAAGAAAGAGAGGAGCAAATTGAAGGTGCATAGAAAGAAAGTAATACTCTTGTAATCTAGGGCTAGATTTAAGTGGAAGGTGAATACTCTCGTTGCATCAAGAGGAATGTTAGATCTCTTTATACCAAGTCTATTAATAAAACTCTCTCAAGTTCTCTCCCCGTGACGTAGGACAAGTTTAGGCTAAACCATGTTAAATCCTTGTATTCTTTCTTTATTACTCTTTTATCTAGGTATTGCTAGTTTGCTTTACATCAAGCCTTCCTTTTGCAAGTATTGATCATATTGCCAAGTTTCGCTAAAGTCGATCCCGAGAGTCACAACAATTGGTATCAGAGCATATCAATTTCGCAACAGAATGCACTGATAACAAATGGCAAGCATAACCGGGTCGACTGAACAATTTCGCATGAATCACTCAATCATGCCAAGGTGGTGTCGTGGCAACAGCACTAGTGCATCACGTCAAGACTATGGTGATGGAGGTGGAGTTGTCCTCCATGATGGGTTAAAAGATGGTAGCTCGATCAAGACACAGATAGTAGACAGAGAAGCATCATCCCTGCTGAAGACGGAGTTGATATTAGGATCCATAACATGTCCAACTCATCACTCATCAGAGCAAGCCTCCTCAGAACTCTAAAAGAACATGTGCGTCCAGCGTATGACTTCCTCACAATCTCAGGGTGACTCGTAACAATCTCCTCACAATCAACTGCAAATTCCTGCAACATACTATATGGATATACAAAAAAAATTATACATTTCTTCGCAATTTGCTAATTGTTGCTAGATATCATCATGTGCAACAAGCAAATGCAATACAGTAGGCACTCTAAGCAAAACTCCTTTGAGAAAAGAGATATGTGGGATGCCTAGGATGACACACATCGAACCCCGCTAATGGTAAACTGGACTGAGGGATAAACTCTAAACAACCAGTAAAAGAAGCATTAGAAACCACCTGTTGGATCATAGCAAGAAACTCTGATGACTCACTGGAAGATGACTTGGTAGGAACGATTATAAAACCATAATCAGCACGAGGGGACTCAGATGGCCCACCAAATGTAATGACGCTAGAATCAACTGTCTCATGATCAATCTCATCCTCTATCAAAGGTGTGACAAATGAATACCTAAAAATCTGACTAGAGACACTAAACTCCACTAATTCAGACGCAAAATCACTAGTATCATAAACATGGACATCATAGTTAATGGTGTACCAGACCCGATTATCACATCCACTATTTCACTAGTACCCTCATAGGAAGTGTAACCCTCATCAAGAATTAGTATGTCAAAAGCAACTGATATATCTTCAATTATCCTAGTAGTCTTAGAAGTAATGTGGACATCCTCAACAACCTTCAAGTCGTCAATATCATTATTAGATACAATACTAACATGTCGACTCTTCAAGGGGCACTGATAATCATAGTGCTATATCCCTCACACTTAAAATACCAGGCCTTGGCATTGACTGATATTTTGAAAGTCAAGCCTATCTTTAAGGCAACATTAAAATTCTCTTCAACGATGTCCAAATCATAAGAGTCAATGATCATAGCACGCCTTATTTTGGACTTTAAACTCCAAACAAACCTAGTTATAGTATGAGAACAGTTCTCTCTCACGCACAACGAAGGGTTAAATCATCAAATTTAGCCTATGTAATTGAACTGACATATCACCCTGATAGAGATTGTGTAACTGATCTAAGAGACGGTTCGTATAATATTCGAAAAGGTACTTTTTCTTAAGCTTTTCCTTTATTTCTTTCCAAGACTCTATGACAACCATATGTCTCACGCAATCTCTCACTTTCGAAGCCCAGTAAATTCTAACTGACCTTACGAGTATCCTCCTGGCAAATAGGACTCTAACCGCTTCGAGAAACATATACCAATTAAAGTAGCATTTCATATTGGCTAGTCAATCACTAAAAACACTAGGATCACAATAACCATCAAATTTAAGATCTAGTTTAAATCTACGTGTTATTTCCTCTTTCCTAACACACCAATCATGGGCACAACTATTCTCATAGTCACCTCTAGTGCAAGCCCTATACTGATAACTCATGTTAAAATATGCATCAATCTAAACACAAATGCAAAATCACATAAACAAGCGAATGCAATGAAGACTCTTAGATTCAATCAAAATCATATGCATGCACTAAATGATATCTATGCACAAATGCAAGATCACACAAACAAGTGAATGCAATGAAGACTCTTAGGCTCAATCAAAACCATATGCATGCACTAAATGATGACAATAAAATTTTCTAGAGGTTCAATTTCTAAATGCAACAAATTCAATCCTACAAGTGATGAGAATAACAAACAATGATGCATTCATTAGAAAGAAGCAAATCACAAATACCACTAGTAAATTATTGCAGTCCACTAGTATTGCAAGAATAGACAATCGATAATTCAGATCGAGTTAGAGTGCACCTGAAGGGGTTAGTCGTTCACGGCCAACGCAAAAAAAAATCCTCTTAGAATCCTCGAAGAAATACCCACACTGGAGAGCTGAGATCACCAACAAAAATTCTAGATAACGCTAATAGGGTTTGGAAGATGGCTGCCTCGAGAACGGCGCAAATCGGGCCGTAAACAAGCTCAAATCATGCTACTGGTCTGCAGCTGGAATAGTACTGGCACCAAAAAGGGACTTGTGGAGGTCGGATATATTGTCGGAATGGTGTGAAAATCTTCCTAGTGGCTCTGAGACTCAATTACGGATCCAACGCTTCAAACAGAACTCAAATAGACTTTGTAGTGGCCTGAAACGGATGTTGCATTGTTGTTGCTTTGCTGCTGGCTGAACTGGCTCGGTTGAGTCAACTCAGACCGAGTTCGACTAAGTCACAAAACTGAGTCAACTCGGTCGACTTGGCTCGGGTCTGAGTCGTGAATCGGGTCGGCTCGTCGAGCAGATGACGTTAGCATGAAGCTGATGATGTCAGCAGCGGCTCAAGTCGGGTCGGAACTTGCGCTGGTAGAGGATCAGATCTAACTTAATTAACTGGAATTAGGACAAGTCACTTCGCGAATCAAACAACTTAAACCCAATAATGAATTGGATTCGGGTTTAAAGGTTTAAACCCACAACCCGCTTCACTGCTTCTCGTCTCCCGATCACTGCTAGGGTTCGAATCCTGGTTGGTGGTGGCGGTGGACGACGATGATGGAAGGCGATGATGGCGTGACGAGAAAGACAGCAAGCGATGAAGATCTTGACAGCGAGGAAGATCGGCGAGGAATATCAGCGAGGTCGGCAGGGGTTGCGGTCAGATTTGGGGTTGCGGCGAGCGAGGTTGCAAGCGAAGACGGAGGTGACGAGGCGAGGGGATGTAAGAAAGCTATTAGGTGGCGATGGCGATAGAGCGAGCTAAGGCGGTGCTTGTCAACGGAGATGTGGTCAGCATCAAGGGCTATAGCTTTGGCATCGAGGGTTGACGGAGATGAGGCGCTTGTCGGCGTCGAGGGTTGTGGCTAGGTCGATGAGATGACGAGGAAGATGGAGATCTCGATGTCGCGAGGTATGGCGACAAGGAGGAGATGAAGGGAAGAAGACAAATACTAACAAATTTTTTTATATTTTTCTTTTCTTTTTTGATTTTTGAATCCGATCTAGGGTTTCGGATTTTTTTAAAAAAAAAAAGCTAAACTTGAAGAAGATGGAGAAGAGCAGATCTAGGGTTTTATGGAACTTTGTGATTTTTTTTGAAGTGAATTTTGTGAAAGTAAAAGAGCAGAAATTTAGCTCTAATACCAAACTGATGTGGAACGGAAGGAATTTTAGGTTTATGATGGGGATTTGGTGGATTTAGAAAAAATAAGAACTAGGAGTTTAAAAAAAGATATGATCACGAATCACAACTCGAATCTTAGCTTCAACGTCGTTGATCCAATCCATAAGATCAAACCAATACCCAAGCAAATAGCTTATCAATTCATTCATAATCATAGTCTGTCTATTCAACTACAAGTGTTGGTCTTTTATAGGCCCATACAAAAAGAATTTTCCCTCACAACCGATGTGGAACTAAATAAACTAAAACAAATAAAGATCTAAATAAAGAACTACATAAAGAGAGCTATAGTAGCATGATCTCCGCCACAAAAAAAAATGTGTGTACGAAGAGACTAAAATACACACTTCATGTTCACTCCTAAAAGTAGGAGTAAACATATTGCTTAGCGATATTTGTTCTAGGGGATATAGGGCAATCAAAATTTTAAAAAGAGAGGAATGAGTGGGAAGTAAAATAATGATGGGGCAAAAGTGGGTTTGTGGTGTTGAAGAACTACCTTTAGACTGAATATGTGTACATGTGTGATCAATTAGACTGAATATGTGTGCATGTGTAATCAATAAACCTGATACTTAAACTCGAAATGAAACAGATTAAAATCTACAATAGTATAGGCATCTGAACCCGAAAAGATTAAATTTTGTGCTAAATTAAAATAATAATTTATGGTCAGATCACCTAGGTTAGTCACCTTATATATTCTTACCAATGAAGGCTTTCCATAAAAAGAGTTGGATGTCCTGTAATAGAGGATTCATAGATCTTAGGACAATATACACTTTACGAGTATTTCTATTTATTCTTTAGGGAGAGGATAGAAAAATTTTCTGCACCGCAAACCAACGATAAATATCATACTGAATTCAACTCAAGACTAACTATTACCCAAGTAAAAAATATCTATCAATTTAAACATTTCAGTCTTATAATTTGTAGTTATATGGCTCTAAACAGATTTGAAGTGAATTCAGATTCATACTATAGAAGATTGATTTGATGTTTCTAACTGTTTATTAGCTCCATTTGACTGGTATTATACCATGAACTTTATGGCAAGTGCTTGCAAGAATATATAAATCAGTTAATTAGCAGAAAACTTCCGTACTGTAGAAACAAATTCATTCAGTTCCAACTAGCCATTGAAAGACAAACTTCCTTCTGACCATACAAGTGCTTAAATACAAAAGTTCATACACCAATAAAGTTTGAGTTGAACTTCAATTTTGTACAAGAGTAACACCATGCTGAGCCACATGTTGCTCAGTCATCAGCTACACTAAAATGTGAGCTAAAGTTGCTCCCGGATTCTTCAGCGACATGTTTTCAACAGTCTAGAAAGACAATTTTAAGGTACAATGGAAGTTATAGTGAAAGGTAACAGCAAATTGATAAATGAAGTTACTCACAAGAGGTTATGGAAGAGTTTCTGTGAGATAATGGTTTTAATCCAGTTGAGAAACATGTTCCATGATGGGATCATATTTATTAGTTATGCATTGTTCTAAGCACAACAAATCCAATATAGCAATGCCTTCAATATTAGAATCATCCGATAATATTTTTTATTTTAAAAGGAGTAACTCACTGGTATTGGGAAAGTTTGCTTGTAATTGTTAAAGTTACCTGAAAAAAAGAATATGATCATGGGCATGACAGACGAGGAAGTCAGACATTGAATCGTTAACTCGCATCTTTCCAACAGATTTTCCAATAGTACCACGATTTTGAAGGTTAAAGGTGTTAGGCTTCATCCGCTTAACATACCCTTTTTCACTGAATGTCTATCAGACAAATACCAAACCTTGTTAGTTTTAATGCATGTCAAGAATTAGTAGGATAAGGATAACTAATCCATCACAAACCTAAAGCATGAAGATAGAAACAAAAAGAGGGGAGAAAAACAAATGATATACCAGAAGCATTTCTTCATTTGGAATAACATCTATATCCTCGAGTTGGCCAGCAATAGCATCTTCCAACAATGAGCGCCTCGGCGTTCCAAATTTGTTCTTTATTTCCATTGCTTCCTGCTCTATGAGCTGCAGAAAATAACAAGAGATATGTACCACTTTGTCTAATAATGTGTGCAATTCAATAAATAACCATGACATAGATGTTCCAGGATAGCTAAATCTTAGGATAATTTCCTATAGATTAGGCAGACAAAATAGAAAACGAAGAAAGAGGAAAAGCCGAGAACAGTGCAATATGAAATGAAATGGAGAAAAGAAAATATTACGTTATAGTACTAATCACAAACTTAGTGAAGATAAACCATAGCAACATTACTTATGTGGAATAAATGGAAACTTTGAAACAAGCCAATGGTAATGTATATACCATCAAATGGCAAGATACAAACAGATGTCACTTTTTTATTACAAACATCTGTTATTGAGATAACAGCTCCATATGTCTTCTAGTTACTATAAATTTGACTTTCTGATATCTATAAGATTCTCAAGTGATTAGGCCTTACATATAAAATGATTTTGCTAGAAGCACAATCAAGGAACCAATAAAATTGAAAAAGGATTTCCACTGCCAACCACATGCTTCTTTCGTCATCATATAATCAATGTTAACTGGACATGGGACACAGGTGTCAGGTGTATGATGTGCGAAATTGAAAAGTAATATGCCATCGTATTTAGTGGAGCAATATGCCCTTTTTAACGCTACTTGTTTACATATCATGACAGTTCACGACAGATGTTTGGATGACAGTGGGAGAAAAAGAAAACTACACACATCAAAACTTCTTGTTTCTCATTCCTCCTTTCCATATACTCTTTCCAGTAATTTCCCTTTTTTCTTTTGGTTTCAAAAGAGTATCCTATTTCCTGTTTTTACATGAGCCGTTTCCAAGTTGTGAGAAACAGGTCACCAAGTGTCGTGTCATTGTGTGTCCGACACAGGAAAATTTTAGAAAATTGAAGTGATTTCGGGTAAAGTTGAGTTGTCATTATCTTCAGGTAAATGAAAAGGATCTAGTGTAAAACTAGCATGGATTTTACATGAAGGAATAAATTGTTTTCATATATCATTTAACTTTATGCTCGTCTTCCTTCTTTCTAACTTGTCAACATTCCTCTCCGAATGGTGATAGAACATCTGGAAAAACCAATAAGACCTTCAGCATACAATATCTGAATTCCAAAGCCTCAAAACTTCAATTATAATTCAGAAGATCAGAATTATTATGGGATACCACACCACAACTTTCCCCAAATTGTTATGCAAAGTTATAATTCCGAAGCAATACCATGATGAATATGACGCCTGGATAAATTAGTATGCCTAATATCGATTGTAACTTTCTTTTGAAGCTCGGATGATGGGAATGGGAGTTCAATACAGTAATCACAGTGCGCCCTATCTGAATAGGTAGCTGCACGAGTTACCTTCAAGATTTCTTTGATCTTAAGGTATGGAAAGGCATATTATTTGAAGTATTTGAAATTTAGTTGGATATCTTTTACGAAAGTGTGTAGAAAATAAAGTACATCACAAGCAAACCTAATCTCATTAGTTTAAAAAGATAAATGTTTCAAAGCCTTTCACCAAATGTCAACTTTGCCATGTTGCAAAACACGGATAACTTGCCAAGATAATTTTTTAAATCATATACAAAAGGGGGCAAACTACATTGTAAAATTTGCACAATAAGAAACAGAACTGTTGAGACTGCAATGCCTCTCAAGCAAGGTTTGAGAACTCGGTTTCCCTTCAAAAAAAAATAGGTTTCAACAAGTTTTGGTAGTTTCAATTTAAGTTTCGTTTTCAGTCTTACCCTCGTATACACGCAAATATTTGTGATTCTGTGTGTATATGTTTGTAATTGTTGAATTTTACTAGGTATATCAATATTGAGGGGTTAACTCTAAATAAAACTTAATTTAATAGGGTCTCATCGAAAAGGGCCAAGCCATGTTATTGTTATCCCATCTTAATATTTGAGGTCAAGTTTAATGTTCCGGTCTTAGAGTTTCGAGTCGGGTCTCAATATCACAAGTTATCATATGGGTTTAATGCAAAAGATGGAAGATCTTAATATTTTGTGTTGGGTTTTAATGTGCATAGGTGTATACGGGTCGAATTAGATCAGATCATAACTTAACCTATAGGCTACAAGATACATATTATGTAAGCCTATCATACCTCTGCCCTATCTCTCTATCTCAAACTTTTTAATCTTCTAACTTTTTCCCCTTTCTTCCAAACTTTCCGTTATGTTTTTGGATTTCTAGATTGCAATTTACTGATTTATTTTTCTCTTAATGAGTGCTAGCACATATAAATTTAAATCTACCCAATAAAAGCATACTGGCACATACCACATTCTGTAACACTGGCATTTACAAGGCATAATCATAAGGATTCTAGCTTCACTATGGACATTGACATATATGAGGAATAAAGCAATTAACTAGGCAATACCATGCAGAAGAATAGAAACCCGTGAGCAACCCAAAAAAATCTCAAGAAATGCATTAATTGCTCAACTTACATTATGCCCAATAGTCTGGCCATTACAACAACAACTAAGCCATTTGTCCCAAGTATTTGGGGTAGGCTACATGAACCAAAAGAGAATTACGCCGGATCGGGCACATGTATCAGCTTTCTCCACTCATTCCTATCGAGCAATATGTCTTCACTAAGACCTTTAGCCTCTATATCTTGTCGTATTACCTCCATCCATATTTTCTTCGGTCTCCCCTGCGCTCTTATAACTTGCCCTAAATTAATACGCTCTACTCGCCGGACTGGCGCATCTATAAATCTACGTCGCACATGACCAAACCATCGTAAGCTGTTTTCTCTCATTTTCTCTTCTATAGAGCCCACACCTATCTTAGTAAGAATATCCCCATTTCTCACCTTATCGCTCCGCGTGTTATCACACATCCAACGAAGCATGCGCATCTCTGCTACACTAATCTGCTGGGCATGATATCCCTTTATAGCCCAACATTCTGTGCTATATAACAAAGCTGGACTAATAGCAGTCCGATAAAAACTTTCCATTCAACCATAACGGAATGTTACGATCACATAAAACTCCTGTTGCGTTTCTCCATTTCAACCAGCCGGCTTGGATCCTATGGTTGACATCACTTTCGATCTCTCCATCCTTTTGGATAATAGAACCCAAGTACTTAAAATGACTGCTCATCGATATTTCTTATCCATCTAGTCTCACAATACTATAATCTCGGATTCCATGTTTACTGAATTTACACTTCATATACTCTGTTTTGCCCCTACTTGATCTAAAACCTCGAGATTCTATAGTTTGCTTTCATAACTCCAATTTGACATTTACCCCAGCTCTCGTCTCATCGACTAGGACAATATCATCAACAAATAGCATACACCACGGTATCTCATCCTGAATAGCTCTAGTAAGCTCATCCATCATTATGGCAAATAAGAATGGACTCAATGCAGATCATTGATGTAATCCAACTGTGATAGAAAAATCACTTGTTATGCCCCCACAAGTTCTGACATTTGCCACTACTCCATCGTACATATCCTTAATTATGTCAATATATTTGATAGGGACTCCCTTTTCATCAATGTCCACCATAATACCTCTCTTGACACCTTATCATAAGCTTTTTTTAAATCAATAAAGACCATATACAAATTTCTCTCCAATAGTCTGGCCATTGACAACATAAAAGATTTTCCAACAAGATCAGGTCCAAAACACACGTTAAGAAACAGAGATAACATAATACCTGGAACATGAGCTTTTTACTCAACAAGAGCTCATTTAACTTGGAAATTTGCTCCATCAAGGAGTTATGTTCTTCCACGAACCTTTTTCTCTGAAAATGTGCAAAAGAACTTGTTATTCCAATGGACCAAACAATCCAAGTAACTGAATGTCATTCATAACTTCACAACAGAAATATGCATGTCATAAACAAGATCCTACCTCAAAAGAAGTAAGTTTCCTTAGGGTAATATCCAATAAGGCTTCAGCTTGCTTAACGGATAATTGATATTCTGCATTTAGAAGGGAGAACGAATTTTATCCACATGATAGAAGGGCTCAATTATCAAATCACGCTAATAATTGTAGGGGTCAGCATGAACGAAGTTCATACATACATATTCATTGGCATGAATCTAATTCACAGACACAAATAATTGTAACTTAGGAGTTGCCCAGTATTATCCTACACTGAATGGACATGACCAGAACTTAATAGGTACAAGTGGCTGTTAGTTCCATTCTGAAAACAGAATAGCAAACACTGAGTAGGTTACTTGTTCTTGGAATAAAACCACCAAGTAATTGAAGCATATTGCACATCCACCCATCAAAAGAATACACATATGAAAGAGATTTGAAAAGATTAATTGAAACAGTGAGAAAAGAATAAAAACGTATGTCCAACAGTCAATTCAGGAACCACTGGCCACAAAATTATTAAGGAAAAGCTTATAACTTGATCCAAAACCAGATCAATGCATCAGAGTTGTCAGCATCTATAGCAAGCAAATAATATATCCCCCTGATAAGTTCAGAATGAGTGAAGGGGATTCATCCCATCTGCACTACTCAGATACCACTTTTACATCTCTATTTAAAAAAAAATCAGCTAGAAAATACAAGCTTGTGCACCAAATATTATTATAATTCATTATCGGTGATGTGGCCTTATGGGTTTTTTTTTTCCTTTTTTTTAATGTGATGCACAATGTGTGAATTGGTTCTGGGTCATGTCATAATAAAAATATATTAAAGCAACAAAGGATGATATAGATCGACCCTACTTCATGCCTTGTAAAGACACAACATGATGGGAAGCAAGAGGACCCTATGTGCTTTGAAATTTTAACATGATAATTAGTACTACATAAATACAATGACATACCAAACATAATTATAATAATAGTAAAAGAAAGACAAGTTTCTGTTTTACATTGTAGTTTATGTCCCTTACAATGCGTTGCTGACTTAATTGAACACATGGTAATCAGTAGGTTAAGTAATTCCTTAATAAATATGATGAATATGTGTAGCTTGTGCTTGTCTGCTGGCATATTGAATTTGATCAAAGACACTAGAATAGGCAAATTCCTGAAAATGTAAAACAATCAAAAAGTAGCTTATGATTATTCCTATCATGTCCTCGAATGACTTTGGTTTTTTTTTTTTGGATGTCAATAGTCTGTCACTTGTTATGAGATAGGTTTTGCATGTTGTTTAAGCACTCTGCCAATTCCCATTATGGGCATTGCATAAACAATTTAACCCTTGCTGAGCTTCTAAAGGTCCGAATATTTTGCACGACGAAAAGTTAAACTTAGGAGTAATAATGAATATAAACTCGAGAAATTCTGAAAATTGATTCAAGATTATGTCATTAGACAACTATTTGGGCAAAGGAGACAAGTTTTGCAGATATGCCGGTAGGACATAAACCAAGGATTGATTGGATATCGCGGTATTGTGTAACATTAACAGAATGCATGCCTCATTTATGTGGAAATATGCAATAGCTAACAAAGTTGATTGCATATCTTTTGATAAGGCTTTTAAGATTTGATTTCCATACAAGAGGTTACACCGTAAACTAATCCATCACATATCCAAAAAGTCCCGTAAGGTCTAATGATAAATATATGAATCTATGCTTATCTTGTGTCATGATCAGAATGCACAAGATGATACCTTTCATCAAAGCAGCTGTCGCCATTGCATTACTTGACATTTCCTTGATTATACGAATAACTCCATCCAAATTATCAAGGCCCACGATGATGCCCTGTAAATACTTGACTGTGTGATTATAGGCCTTCTAAGCAATGCATTCTTACAGAATTCTGTCAGTCACATACCTCTACAATATGCATCCTGTCTTGTGCTTGTGAGAGCTTATATTTGGCACGTCTTTCGATGATGGAGCATCTAAAATCAAGAAAGGCCTGCAAAAGTGAACAAGAAGAACATTGTACAGAAATATAGATTAACAAAATGTTCTTAACAAAAGTGGACACAGAAAGAATCACACTAAAACCAGCAATTGTATTTTATGTGTGGCAGGAGGGAGATCAAAAATATAAAAAATACAGCTAAAAAGAAAAAGGCTACTCGTCACTTTTTTTTCATAATCCCTAATGATGAATATAAAGAAGGTAATGAAGCAAAAAAAAAGGAAGCCAAGGGCTGAGCACATCGCAAGAGTAACTTTAACCTGATAACGAATGTGAATGAAACAGATATAATTATGAGCCCAAGAGATTTCACGGTTCCTACATGGAGTAGTTCTTATATTGCCGCTGCTAAACATCTAGTGAGAACAACATCAAGTATTAATCCCAACGCTAGGAGTTGGCAATATGAATCCATTCTTTACATTTGTTGTGTTAAGGACAGTCTCCCGTTACATTAGTAACCATTATACCTTTCCTTCTTAGTGTCAACTACACCCCACACATGTCCAAACATCTCAAAACAATTTGTCCATCTCATCCTCGACTGAAGTTACATCTAACCTCACAAGAATGAACTCGGGCCCAAAACTATATTTTCCTATATTACCACTCATCCATCTCTCAACTCATTTCAGCTACACGCATATTAAGACATGTCCCTCATCGACCAGCATTTACATCAAAACAGCACCGTTATCTCACAGCCATCTTACAAATATTCCCTTCCACTTCAGAGGCACTTTCCAGTTATATAGTACAGCTGAAGCATTTTCAACTTTAATTTAAATACCATCCTGCTTTAATTCAATAAACCACAACCTCCTAACCCCACCTTCATAATCAATGACAAATGTATTCCTATGTAATGAAAATAACCATTCTTGGGTACTTACTGGCCATTGATGTGAACAATTCCCTAATTTCTCATTGCACTCTTGCTAAACATACATCAAATATTCTTAGTCGTGCCAGCTAAAAATATTTCAGATTCTAAGGTCTCCTCTCATATTCCTACCATAGAACTGTATCATCACCTAAATACTTTTAACAGACAACAAGTACCAAGGAACCTCATCATGAAAGTATCTAATGAATTAAAAGTTGACATACAAACACAAGAGAGCAAAGAAAGAAGAAGCCTCAAAAAACATAATGTTAGACAACCAAAAAGGATTGAGAATTCATGATCTGTATACATGAATGGTTTGTAGTTTGATGCAGTCACAAAGTTTTGGAGTTCAATACAAACAAGAATGCCTGACAAGTTAATAGTGAACAACCTACACAAGGACACCATTTTGTATCTTTTCTAAGTGTAAGTGATTGTGTATAAAAGAATAGGTGCTTGCACGTGGAAAAAATTTAAACGTAAAAATAATGAAAAAAGAGTAAATATATTAGTCACATTATTGGGTACAAGGGTAAAATGAGTAACATGCTTAACATGTGATTTCATATCAGGTGCATTCTTTCACCGAATAAGAGGCTGACATGTTTGGTAAAGAACCAAATAAATGTTGTGCGTTAGATGGACATGTGTGTCATGTCTGGCAAGGCATGGACAGGACACCAAATTTAACATTTCCAACAAAAATGAACTAGAAGTAAACTAATTCAAATTTAATTGATCATGATGTAACTTAATCACCTCATGAATAAGAGGTTTTGAACTCTAAGCTAAAAGGAAGGGTTGGCAATCTTAATGACTAGTCCAAAAGGTACTTCTAACAAACAATCCTAACAGATACAACAATTAGGATCCTTAGTACATAGCCACGTATACGGAGGACCTTCTAGAAGAAACTCAGCTCTTGTCTTCCTTCACTGGTCACAGGACTTGGAAGTCAGTTTTTTTGTACCCCATAAATAAGTAGCAAACAAGTGAAGTCTTATTCAAGGTTTTAAATATAGGCCTGTTATGGATCGGTTTTACCTAGATCCGATCCACAAATGAAAGTAACAAACACTGGGTCATAAAATTCAGAACAATTAACTCTAACTAAAGCCATCCTAACAACAAAATTAAAGTACAATTAAGGGGAAAATGTAAGTACCTCTCTCTCTCTCTCTCTCTGTGTGTGTGTGAGTGTGTGTGTGTGTGTGTGTGTGTGTGTGTGAGTGTGAGAGAGAGGGGGGGAGGGGTGGGTGTGGGGGGGCAGTGGTTGCCAGTGATCGAAGAATCGGCCGAGTCGGATACGACTCGGCCGAGTCGTATCCGACTCGGCCACTGCCGAATTGACTCGGAAGCCCGAGTCGACCGAGTCGAGTCCGAGTCAAACCCGATCCGGGTCGACTCGGCACCCGTGATCCAGCGTTTAAAGGGGCTGAGGGGGAGAGAGAGAGATCTGATCTGATCTCTCTCTCTCACGCTGCCCCTTCCCTCTCGCGTCCCCCCGCGTCGCCCTCGCCCTCGCCCTCGCCGTCGTCGTCGCCGTCGCAGGTAATTCTCCCTCTCTCCCTCTCTCTCTCTCCCTCTCTGTCTCCGTCTCTCTCTCCCGCTGTGTCTCTCTCTCTCTGTCGGACTCTCTCCCTCTCCCTCTCAGTCTCTCTCTCCCCCTCTCCCTCTCTGTGCCTCTCTCTCCCTCTCTGTCTCCGTCTCTCTCTCCCGCTGTGTCTCTCTCTCTGTCGGACTCTCTCCCTCTCCCTCTCAGTCTCTCTCTCTCTCCCCCTCCCTCTCTTTGTGCCTCTCTCTCCCTCTGTCTCTGTCTCTCTCTCTCCTCCTCTGTGTCTCCCTCTCTCTCCCTCTTTGTCTCCGTCTCTCTCCCTCTCCCTCTCCCTCCCCCTCTCTCCCTCTCTCTCCCTCTGTCTCCGTCTCTCTCTCCCTCTCTCTCCCTCTGTCTCTCTCTCCCTCTGTATCTCTCTCTCTCTGTCGGACTCTCTCTCCCTCTCAGTCTCTCCCTCTCCCTCTCTCTGTGTGTCTCTCTCTCTGTCCCTCTCTCTCCCTCTCTGTCTCCGTCTCTCTCTGTCGGACTCTCTCTCTCTCCCACTCCCTCTCAGTCTCTCTCCCCCTCCCTCACTCTGTCTCTCTCTCTCTTTGTCCCTCTCTCTCCGTCCCTCTCTCCTCCTCTGTGTCTCCCTCTCTCTCCTCTGTCTCCGTCTCCCCCTCTCTCTGTTCCTCTCTCCCTCAGTTTAATTTTGATATCTACATTTTTTATGATTTGTCATGAATTTTTCATAATTTTTTTGGCGTTCTATGTAGCGTTTTGCGCGTATCGTCCGAGTCCGATCCGAGTCGCCGAGACCGATCCGTCTCGGTGACGGCCGAGTCGGCGGCCGAGACCGAGACTTTGAACCATGGTGGTTGCCGGTTGGGGGGTTGAGCGGGATGGATGCAGAACAAACTTGAGTTCCCTTTCTTCAGGCTGCTCTTGGCTTCCCCGATTGCAGCAGTGTGCACTCACTACCACTCATCTCTCCCCCTACTTGGGATATCATGTGCAGTCATAAGTCTTCAAGAGCTAGCATTTTCGGTATTGCACATGATAAATTTCGTCTTAACGCAAACCAATTTCAATGATATATGTTAAAGACAGTTTGCGATTTGAATTAGGTTTTGGTAATTGAGATTTGATGATCCAACCGAGATATCACAACTTTTTCTATTCAAATCACTCAAATTAGTTGATAGTAAAAGTCCGCTGATAATTGGCTATAAATTTGAGACTGGGCTGAGCCCAATCCCTGTTATAGTCTTCTAGGTTAGAATGTAAGTTTTTAACCCATGAAATCATACCTGTTCTAAAAACTTTTCATTTATTCTTCTAGAAGTACCATCATAGATTTTTCTTCTCTACATTCCCTTCAAGCCAACATTAAGACATTTGAGCGATTAACACTTAAAGAAATCATTGATTACACTAAACAACTAACCATCATCACTAAATTTTTTTCATATGAATATATTATCAACCAAGTAATACTCTCTAACTTTCATAATAGCTACAGTCAATGTTAAAAGTAAAACAACAAAAACTTCCAAATGACACAACCAGAACTGTAGAAACAACATCCCAAGTCGGAAGTCCCAACAGGGGATCAAAATCAGAAACCAAGTTTTCAAACCTTGCTCTTATCTAACAAAATGAACAAAACAAGATCATTCCAATACTATTAAAAAAGATTAAATGTTTGAATCACATTAGCAAGCTCTTCAACTATTTACTAGAGAAAAATATTACTAAGAAAAATATTAGGGTCGCAAACTGGTCTCACCCGATGGGTCAAACCCGAACCTGACCAAAATTTTTGGCTATGGGGGTCAACCCTAATCACGTTCAGGTAGAAATCAGGTTGAACCACCAAACCAGGAAATTGATAGGGCCGAGTTAGGGTATGACCTCTTGACCCGATTGAACTGAAAACTATTTTCATACATTAGCTACTTAATAGTTACAACTTGAACATTGAGCAAAATGGTTAGGATTCACTTTGTTCAAGTGGACAAGCGATTTGAACCTTGGGAAAGGCAAAATTTTGATCTTTTTTCTAGTTTCTTTTTACTAGAAAAGTGCATGTGCCATGCACATAAAGTCTTTTTTTTTCTTGAGCAATCCCTAATTTGATATGGAGATCTATTTAATATTTTTTTGACCTATTTATTAAGAAAATTGTATAGTCATCTATTAAACATAAGATATAACTAGTTTCATAAACAAATAGAAAACAACTAATTCTGTATGAAGAAAATAATATTCCATGAGAAATAAAGAAAATAAAAAAATCTTTAAAAAAGGAAAACAAAGTAAAAAATAAATGTACAATCAAATAAACAAGAAGTAGAATAATATCTAAAAAAGAAATTAAACATATATCAAAAATAGAAGAAAATAAGAAACTTTGTAATAAAAAAGAAAAAATGAAAAAAAAAAGAGAGAGGATAGAAAAAGAAACGTAAAAATCTAGGGGGGAAAAGCAAAGGAATGATTTTAAAAATATGTAGAGTAGAATTGGAAAAAAGTCAAGAAAAAATGGATAAAAAAGAAAGAAGAAAAAAAAAAAGCTAGAAGGAAATAAAAGATTGATAAAAATAAATGAAAAAACTTCAAAAATACCTAGAAACAGAAAAGAAATAGAGGAGAAAATAAAGTAAAAGAATAGGTGCATAGAAAAGGAACCCAAACAAACATAAAAAAAAATAAAAATAAGAAAAAATATCTTGAAAAAATGAAAATAAAAATTCAGAAAGAAAGAACAATAAAGTTGATTAGAATCCGAAAAGAAAAAAAAAAGAAAACTTGGAAAAAGATGACAGAAAGAATTGTGAAAAAACAAAGGAAGAAAAAGAAGTAAACTATCTCAAAAAGTAGAAAGGAGAATTTACGGAAACAAAAGAATATAAACCAACTAAACAAAATAAAATTTAATGAAAAAAAGAGAAAAGAAGGATAGAACAAAAAATTAGAAATACTAAAAAAGGAAAAGAAAGAATTTATAAAATGTCACAAAAAATAAATTAAATTATGAAAAAAATTAAAAACAAAATTAAGAAAATTAAAAATCTAGAAGAAAAAGTGAAAGGATAAGCACAATTAAAAAACACTTGAAAATAAAAAGAAATAATTGAACAGTTGAATATTATCTCAAAAAGAAAGAAAATTTTAAAAAAGAAATGAAAAATCTTGAATAAAATAAAAAACAAAGAGAGAATGAAACCTAAACATCTCGACGAAAACAAAGAAAAAAATATTAAAAATATGTAGAGTGGAATTGGAAAAAAAAGTAAAGGAAAACTATGAAGAAAATGATAAAGTAAAATGAAATAAAAAAAGAAATCTAGGAGAAAACTGAAAACTAATAAAAAAATTAAATGAAAGAAACTTCAAATGGAAATATTCTATAAAAAAAACAGAAAGAATATGAAAATTGTAAGTAAAAAAGTAGAAGAAAGAGAAAAGAAAAAATGTAAAAAAATAAAATAAAACAAAACCATAAAACAAGAAACAATGATAGAAAAAGAAAAAAAATGCCAAAAGCATTGGGGAAAAAAAAGAAAGAAAAATTAGACGAAAGAAAAAGAGTCTAGAAAATATGAAAAGAAATAATAAGAAACAGGTAATTAGAATAAGCAAACAAAAAAAGAAAAAGATAGAAATAAATAAAAATAAGAAAAATATTTTTGAAATTAAAGAAAAAAGAATTGGAAAAAGAAAATTAAAAATGGAGAAAAAGTTAAGGAAGCAATTAAAAAATATATTTGAACAATGATGTGAATCAAATAAAATATTGAACATATTCACAAACTACAGAGAATGAAAAAAATCTAAAGAAAAAAAAATAGTGTGGTGTTGTATATCCCATGTCAAAATCAAGAAAAATCCAATTAATAATTCGATCAGATCTTGCATTTTCCATATTACATGTTCAAGTCTTAAAGTAAAAGATACGGAAAATAGAGGGGGGACAAAGGGAGGGCAAGAAAATGCGCAAGTGTTTTCTATTTGCTTTTAGGAGTAGTTGTAGATTATTATTTTTTTCAAAAAAATTGAACAAATTGGTTGCTATACCGGGCACCAGGTCAGGTTCAGGTAACCCAATTAGGAGTTGGGTTGGATCCGGGACTTAATCACTTGACCCTAGGGGTGTCAATGGGTCGGGTTGGGTGGTTTAGAATAAATTCTAACCCAACTCAGAAAATTAAATCCCTCACTTAACCTACCAAAACCCATTGGGTAAAGGAAGTACTCAACTGAAACCCTGCCCATGGGTTTTCGGGTGGGTTCGGGTCAGGTCGGGTAATTCGAGTAAGGAAGGGTACGGGCGAATCATTACAGTATAACCCGAGTTATAATAAACTTAGCCACATGAACTATAACAACAGGAAAGATTATCCTTACTTTAACTATCAACATAGATAAATTATCAAACTCACATCATATTGTCATTCAATAGAATATGATCAGATAAACATGCAAACATTACAAATATAATTACAACTTTATGTACATCTTTTGGAAAAGAAATCAAATACATTATTGTTTTACATTGCCCACTCATGCTTTATTAGTCAATAAACAGTAAAAAGATGTTCTAGTTAAATTGAAGAGAACTGCTAAGTAAATCAAAATAGATAAACTTTACAACCCAAAATATATAGCATCATTGTCAAAACACCAATCTATATATAAGTTAGAAGTTTTAGAACCCAAGAGTAACCATAAAAAGTATGCAAACATAGAGCTAACACATAAGTTAGAAGCAAAAATACATAAGTTAAAAGTAAAATACAACTTAAATACTTCCCATAAACTAATGCATTCTATTAAGTTGTTCCATAAGTTTGGAGATGATATGAGTTATCAATCTCATCTTGATATTGATTTTAACCGTCCATTCTTAAATGAATGGCCAGCACTAATTTTGCCCTCTGGTCTGGGTTCGAATTGGATTTGGGTGGGTTAGATTGTGATACCCAAACCCTACCCATAAATAAAACCCTTAAAATTTTAGAACCCAAACCCAATTAGGTTTTCATAAATGTAAACCCATACCCAGTATTTTCAAGTTGGGTTGGGCCGGGTTTGGGCAAAACCAACCCGGCTGACACCCCTACTTGACCCGATCAATATTCGGGTCGAGTTCAAATCTAATATATATGGGTCAGGCAGTGTTTTAAATGTCGGATATCAGGGAAATGTCGGATGTCATAATCGGATGTCGGATTTCAGATTTCGGAGATATTTCGGGGACATTTAGTAAATTTCGAACGCCATGACGGATAACAAATATGTACACTAGATGTCTTAAATAATGTAATTTAAAATGCTTATCAAGATAATACATACACAACTTATGCAAAACTATATAAATATGTTTAGGATATGTATAATTAACTTAAACATTTTACATATATTCACTAATCTATTATTAAAATTTCTCAATTGCTCCAACTTCTAAGACCAATCAACATAATGGGTTTTTCCCAAAATGTCGGCCAACATTTCGGGAAAATGTCAGCCGACATATCGGATTTTTCCCAAAATGTCGGCCGACATTTTCTAAAACGCCATTTCAAATGCGGGTGGGGATGTCGTGGCGGTCAGGGCTTGAAAACGAAATGTCGGCCAACATTTCGGAAATATCGGCCGACATTTAAAACACTGGGGTCAGGTCAACTTTTGACCTAACTGGACCCAATTGCCACCCTTTACAATATGTATCCCGACGTGTCAGAAACAAAGAGCTACAGAGGAAGTTAGTCTATGCAAATCTAAAATGGATGAAGAGATACCACATATCTTTCAAATATACTTGTCATAAATCCTTTGAGAATAACATGTTACTAGAGGGCAACCTACAACTCTTGCTCCTCTTTTTAGGTTTAAGGGACAAAGGTCTTACAGCAGATAACATTATGGGTACATCTAGTTGACCGCACTTGACCAATGAGAATACATCAATATTTTCTGGATGTTAACTACAAAGGATCACATATTTATTGATACTCAAAAGAATCACAAAATATGTTACATAGAACCATGGGCAATCCTCTCCCAATATAGACTCAATACAAAAATCAAATCCTACTCAAACTATGACTCCTAATACTATTGGGGCTCTATAAAACTCCAAATACTATAAGGACTCTATAACCAAATACCCCTACTAATTAAATAATCACATATTATATCTGACATCCCCCTCAAACTAAGGATAGTAGACATAGAAGGTTTCGCCCAACAAGAATATGAAAACAAATGTTGAAATTGTTGAAGTGTAGAAAAAAATAATGAATTGCTAATACCAATACTGAACACATGAATTGTTGCTACCAAACTGCTAGTTAACCCAAATAGTCAAGAGCTTATACTAAATTTGGTTAATATTATGAATTACTGATGCTAATGCTAATCTGAAGAAAACTAATCCAAACAAACAAAAGCATCCTCCACTAGGATCTTAATCGAAACAAAACAACAATCTCTCTGACCCTCACTTGGGATCTCACATGAACTCAAACAATCCTCTATTGGCACCGCAAATTAGGGGTGAGCAGAGTTCGGTTATAACCGAAATAACCGACCAAAAACCGAAACCCTAACCCGAACCAAACCGAACCGTTCTAGTTCAGTTCGGTTTCGGTTTTGTGTTTTAAAAATCGAACTCGACCGAACCAAACCGAATCTCTCACCCTATATATCACCCCACCCAAATTCAATTTAATGAATCATATAGTTCATAACAAAAAATGGTAAAAATTTATCTCATTACTTCTAGCAATACCATCTTTTTTATGTTGAATATGTGAAAGTTATGTTAAGTACACCATCACAATTAAGAATAATATTTATATTAATATAGTTCTTTTTTTTCATTCTTGTCATTAAAAGTTAGTAATAATTATGTGAGCTTTGATATAAGAGCCCAAATATAGCGTAAACGTTTTAGAATATGAAACTTTAATTCACATTACGTTAGGGTCTTTTTCTTATTTCTAATTTGGGTATTGAATATTTGAGATTAGAATATTAAAAGATGATAATATAATGGTGATTAAAAAATGTAAGAAATGATGAAAAAATATTGGCCTAACCGAAAAAACCGAAAAACCGAACCGAACTGAGTCAGTTCGGTTCGGTTCGGTTGCTAAGTCAAATCGGTTCGGTTCGGTTTTGCAAAAATTAGTAAAAACCGAACCGAACCGACCGATGCTCACCCCTACCGCAAATAAACTCAAATGATCCTCTCTAGTTATCTTGATCTTCCATTGGGATCTTACAAAACATAACTTCGATAACTGGAAACCACGAACCAATACCGAAGTCATAATCTCCTCTAATCACCTTAAATGATGATGATTTGCCATTACTAGCTGCTAATGGGCTTAAAGCTCGAGGCTCGACTCGAGATCGCTCGGTAAAAGCTCATTCCGGCACGTTCAGTATAACTTAAATGAACCAAGCTTCAAAAATCTAAGCTCGGTAAAATAAATGAACAAGTTTAATTATAATTAGGCTCGGCTTGGCTCGTGTTCGGCTCGTTAGTGGCTCGTATAGGCTCCACTCGAGCTCGGTTCGGGAAAAGCTCAACTGGTATTAGGCTTGGCTTTTAGGGTTTGGATCAATTTAATTGAGTTTCTAATATTTCAATTTCATCATAACTCCAATGCAATAATATTCCCTCTTTAAGAAAAGAAAAATTATCTACTCTAAAGCCTACAAAGAAGAGGCACTCTTTCTTTCTATGTATTTTTTTCTCTTTTGCTTCTCACTGCATGAACTCTAGTTTTGGCAAGAGAAATCATATTTATCTTCTCGCAACAGTAAGTCTCTATATTACCTCTTATTGTTTTTCTCCTCTTCCTTCTCTGGAAAAGATGTTCTCCTTCTTCTATTTATGAATTATTTGTGTGTTAATACAAAGTTTTAGCAATATGTATACTCATTAATAAAATAAGAAATTGCTTTGCTCTGGGTCAAAGTTGTAATTATTGTTAGGTTGCAAAAAAAAAGTTTATAATTTTAGTATTATGCTTATATTTACTATTCAAAATGATATTGTGTTCATAAGTCATGAGTTCAATTCTTAAAGATTTAATGTTTATATTATTTTCACTATAATTTTAAAATATATTTTTAATATTTGTTTAGAATATTATATAAGCTCGAAAAGCTCGAGGCTCGGCTCGAGCTCGTTGGAGGCTCGCTCAGGCTTGTTTGGTAACCTAAATGAACCAAGCTTGAACAAAATTTTATGTTCAGGTACATAATTGAACGAACACGAATAACCAAAAGCTCAGCTCGTTTGGCTCGTTTGGCAACCCTAGCAATTACCTATCCAAAACTGATCCATCCAAGAAAAAAAGTCCAAACATGACTCACTAACACATCCAGCATGCCCAAAAACCTAGGGATAGAAAACCCTGCATCACAAAATTGACCGTGAATACTCAAGTCTATGGGTACAAAAATCTAGATTTTAATTCTGAACGAGTTTCAACTATGAGCCAAATTTGAATTTGCAAAGAAATTTGAATCTAAAACTAAAATTGATTTTGAATATGAAACTCCTTGATGAATTGTTAGGACAAATTCCAAAGAAGGAAAAGATTGTGAAAGAAGAACTAACGAAAAAGAACTCCCAAAGGCCAAAAAAAAAAAAAATAGATTGAAGGAAAATCTAATAAGAGTAACCAGTGATGAATAGTTCTCACAAAAAGGAACTGTAATGAACAGTATTAGTTTACAGTACCTGTGAACAATAACCATGGTGAATACATTTTAAAGATGAATTCCTATGAGTTTCAAAAGGAAGAAGTAGAAGATGTAGAGGAGAAAAAAATAGGAAAGAAGAAGCAACTGAGAGAACATCGGTTGAAGGCAGGAGAAATGTGGCTGCCACTTAGGATCACGTCTCTGGTACCATATTAAACCACAAAGAACTACATATTTATTGGTAGTCAAAAGAATCACAAAATACAATTACATAGAAACACAAGCAATCATCTTCTTACATAGTCCCTGTTAAAAACAAAATCCTACATGAACTATGGCTAGTAATACTACTAGAACTCTATAAGACTCCAAATTTTATTAGGACTTTTTAACCAAACAACTCTATTAATTAATTAATTACATATATATCTAATGTATCTAATGCACCAACTTATGTATCCCAAAATTTGAAACTCCCCTTTGCACATCAAAGATTCTCCATCAATCTCCAAAACATTACTCATCATTATAAATTGAAAAGTATGAATACTACTGTGTACATACAAGGAATGCCCCACAGGACCCATAATATTAGATTTATTCATAGCTTTAGTCTCCTGATGGTAAAATGATGCCCGAACGATGGGGTACATGATTGATTCTAATTTCTGGATGTAATTTTATTGTACTTAGCATTCCACCATCATCATCATAATCCAAGCTTTACCACATAAAAACCAGGGTCAGCTATGGAGGCTCAAAGCTGAGGTAGCTAAGAAGAAGAATGACCAAGTTTTACAAATGAACATCAACCTGATATCAACACCTTTTCAGTTGGAGAGACGAGAAAGCAATGTGCAATAGGTAGGCCTGTAGTAAAAACCTTGAGGACTTGTTCTCAGATAGGAGACCTAGCTTTGACAAAGCTTCATAGTTTAAGCTCAGACAACTGAGTTTCTTGACTTAGGAAGATCCTAACAAAGAGATAAGGTGGTAATGAGCCAAATGGATTGACATTCATTACTGTTGAGATACTTTGTATATTAGTTTAGTCCTACATTACTTGTGAGACTGGATATATTGTATATTGGTTATTATATATAGACCAGGGACATGAGGCCTAGACCTCATCTCTCTTTCAAAATCTCTGATACTACTTTATCATGGTATCAGAGCCACTCAAATAAACCCTAATCTTTTTCTGTCTCTTCCAGTGTTTTAAATATCGGATATCGGCGATATACCGGTCGGCAAAATTATGTACCGGATACCGGATATCAGGTGATATATCGCGATATGGTACTAAATACCGGTTGATATATCAATAGTAAATACATATAAGACATTATTAAAAAAATAAGTTATTATCCAAACATCATATAAAAAAATCTTTGAAATACCATAACAAACATAGAATAAAATAAAACAATCTCTCAAGCAAAAAATAATAATTATTATCCAAATAAGTAACTATAAGGGCCGATATATCGGATATTTCATCTCGGATATCGGCCGATATATCGGCCACGTGGCGATATATCGGCCAATATCGGTCCAAAACGATATCCGGTAAATTTTTGCACTTATCGTATCGTTTTGGAGAAAATACCGATATCTCGGCCGATATACCGGTATATCGGCCGATATTTAAAACAATGGTCTCTTCCAACAAAAAAAAAACTGTTCATCTTCTTCCTCGTCCACAAACCCTCACAAATCCTAACCTATCTCCGTCACCGTACTTCTTCGACCACCCACCCAACGCCTTCGCCGCCTCATCATTGCCTCGTTGCCCTTTACGATCTCGTCCAAAGGTCGGATCTCATCGTCGCCTTCCTCTCCGACGCCATCTCAGACTTCGTCATGTTCTTTCTCGTCTTCGTCCTTGCAGTCGCCGCCTTTGTCTTCATCGCGTCATCCCATCCTCGTCGTGACCTTCCTCGAGTTTCGTCTTCGTCACGACGTCGACGTCGTCTTCAACTCGTCTCTGCAGTAGGCGCTGAAGTGAGCTGATCGCGCCGACCGGAGCCGACGCGAGTCGTCCCGAGCCGATTGAGCCAACTCGAGCCGACAGCGCCAATCGAGTCGGCCAGCTCTGAGCTGATGCAAAGCTAATGCAGTAAGGTGTTTTATTTTGAATTTTCTGAGTTGATGCAGTAAGGTGCTTTGGTTTGGATTTTTTAAAAAGTAGGAATTTTCTGAGAAGGATTCTTGTCCAATTTCGTTTGTTTCATGATGGTCGACTCTACTGAGACAAAGACAGGTGAGTCCAATGGGACGACGGCTCAGACGAGAATTTCGGAGATAGTTTTTCGGTAGGATTACAGACCGAAAATTTGATGGGAATAATTACCTACAGTGAAAACGAGCAATTGACATTTATGTGGCCGATCGAGAGAAGACTAGTCATTTGTTGGGGGACTCTCCTACCCCAGTGACAGATGCTTGGACACTGGACAGTTTGGACGACAACATCATACTATTTCAGATGTTAATCACGATGGAGCCCAAGATTCAAGACTTGGTTCTCCATTGCATGACTGTTAAGGAGTTATGTGATTTTTTTGCGAGATCTCTACGAAAGAAGCAACAACATCAACAGGGCTTAGGATGTTATCTGGGAGCTATTTTGGGAAAAAAAAAACAAAATGGTCGGCCCATGGACGATCATTACAGTGAGTTTAATCGCCTAGCAGATGTACTTCGGTAGATATTTCCATTCATGTCTGATGTGAATCAAATGCAGAACTAGTGGAACAAATCGATAATACTGACATACTTGGGTACTCTTGACCCTGTTTATTCTTCGACCAAACCTCAGATTATGGGAAGCTCTGTTGTGAGCTCTTTACCGGAGACATCACTTCTTGAAGACTTGTTCCTGAGATTCAAGCAGCCTCGGATCAATCTGCTTCAGAAGCACAGGAGACATAGACCGCTAGTGGATGTGGAGGAGATCGTTTGAACATGGACGGACGAGGGGGCTACACTGGTGGACACCTTAGTGGCCGTAGTGGTGCCATAGGCGGAGGAGGAGGTCCTCGAGGAGGACGAGGAGATGGTTCATTGGTTTATTGCTATTGTTGCAAAGAGTCGGCCATACGAAATATCAGTGCCCCTTTTGAAGGGGAAACCAGCGAGAGATGCACATGTCTCTGCCACTATTCTATATGACAAGCAGTTGTAACGTTAGTTTGAGCAGTTTCAAATGTTCCAACAGCAACAAAACACACAGGTTCAGTCTTCCTCTTTCTCTACCACTCTCGCTCAAACAAGGTACTCTGATATCTTATCTTACATCGCCTGTGTCTCATACTTGAATTATAAATTCAGAAGCAACTAATCACATGACTGGAAACCAAGGTGTTTGTCCTTTTTTACTCTTTCTTTATACTCTAAAATTGTAATCTTGATAGATGGCTCTCGCACACCTATTCAAGCTATTGGCACTGCTACTACCACCCCTACTCTTTCTTTATCATATATTTCTATTTACCTTATTTTTCTTTTAACTTATTATCAGTAAGATTACCAAAGTTCTAAATTATACAGTGACATTTTTATCGACACATTGTGTATTTCAGGAACTTGGAACGTGGAAGATAATTGGCATAGGACGTGACCGGAAGGTCCGGAACAGACTGTATGAATTAGAGTTGGCATCCGATCAAGTGGCTTGCATCGTACTTCTCCAGCGTCTGAATACCACTGTCGGTTAGGCCACCCTTCTCTACATGTACTAGAACTTGTTCCCTCTTTAGGTCAGATTTCCTCTTTAGAGTGTGAGTTTTATCAATTAGAGAATCATCATCGTGTGTCTTATCCTAGTCAGGTCAATAAGAAGACTGATAAGTCATTTAATTTAGCTCATTTCAATGTATGGGGTACATGTCCATTACCTTCAAAATTGAGTTTTCGGTATCTTGTCAGCTTTGTGGATGATTATTCTCGAGTTACATGGATATATTTGCTAAAATCTCATTCTGAAGTGTTTCTTTGTTTAAAATTTTTTATTCAGAAATAAAAAATCAGTTCAATTCTAATATTAAAATTTTGAGATCTGATGATACTAAAGAATATATGAATAACCACTTCAGTCAATTTTTAGAACAAAATGAAATTTGCATCAATCCTCCTGTGTTTACACTCCTCAGCAGAATGGGGTAGCTAAACGTAAGAATGGACACATTCTTGACATTCCTAGGACTCTTCTTTTCATACACATGTAACAAAAGAATTTTGGGGTGAGGCTATTTTGACTACTTGTTACTTGATAAATCAAATATCATCATCTGTACTGCAAAATAAAATCCCATATTTTTGTACCCAAACATGAATTTGTTCCCTCTGCCTCCAAAAATCTTTTGGGTCTCTCTGTTTTGTCCATAATCATAGCTCTCATAAGACAAAACTTGATTTTAAGTCTCTTAGAGGGATTTTTTTGGTTACTCTAAAACTCAGAAAAGTTATAAATGTTTTGTCCATCTATAGGTGATATATCTTATCAGCTGATGTAACCTTCTTCAAGTCTAAACCGGGAATTTCCCCATATCCTTTTACGTCAGAGGATGACTATGATTATTTGTTCTATCAGGAGACATTAATCAATAGTAGTGAGTCAACATATGAAAATATAACTCGTAAAAATCCACTTCGGCTTAAGGATTTGATTAAGAACTATACACGACAAACAGCTCCTCATGTGCCATCGCTAGCCTCAGTACCAAGTCATGTAAAAGAATCAAGTGAGAATGTCACTGCTCAATTACCTGATACTTCTATTTTTGATAATCTTCCATTGCACTTCGAAAAGGAAAATGTACTTGTACTCAGCATTCTCTTTCCAATTTTGTTTCTTTCTCATTTATCAGCTTCTTTAAAAAAAAAATCTTCTTTGGACTCCCACTCGGTTCCCAAGAATGTATCAGAAGCGCTATCTATTCCAGGTTGGAGTCAGGTGATGCAGGAGGAGATGACGGCCTTTGAGGAAAATGGGACATGAGAATTGGTCACACTTCCACCAGAGAATAAAGTCGTTGGGTGCAATTAGATTTACATTGTCAAGTTAAACTCAGATGGATCTCTGGCTCGCTTAAAGACGAGATTGGTAGCCAAATGATACTCACAGGTGTATGGACTAAGTTATGTGCAGACCTTCTCTCCGATCGCGGAGATGACATCTGTGTGGATCCTGGTGTCATTAGCAGCGACATACCAATAGCCACTTCATCAGTTGGACATCAAGATTGTCTTTCTCAATTGTATTCTTAATGAGGAGGTTTACATAAGGCAACCATCAGGTTTTGTTACTCAGGGAGAATGTGGAAGGTTTGCGGGTTGAAGTCACTCTACGGTCTGAAACAATCTTCGAGCGCCTGATTTGAGCACTTTGTATCAATGATTTAGGAGTTTGGTCTCTATCGGGCAGAGAAATATAACTCTATATCTTTTCGCAGATGCAGCAGGGAAAAGGGTCCTACTTGTTGTAAACGTGAATGATATTGTGATCACAGGAGATGACACAGAGAGAACTGATAGCCTGAAGAAGTACTTGCAGAAGCAGATTTAGACCAAAGATCATCGATCCCTGAAGTACTTCTTAGGCATTGAGGTGGCCAGTTCCAAGAATGTCATTCTTCTGTCACAAAGAAATATGTATTTGACTTGCTTTCGGAGACTGGGATGCTAGGATGCAAGAATATTGATTCTCCGATGAATGTGAATACAAAATTGCTACCAGATCAAGAGGAGCTTCTTCAGAAATGAGGATGCTAGAAGGTACAGTAGATTGGTGGGGAAACTGAACTGCCTAACGGTGATCAGACCGGACATCACATTCGCAGTCAGCGTAGTGAGTTGATTGTTGTCAGCACCGAGGACTACCCACTTAGAGGCGGTAATGGGATTTTGAGGTATCTGAAAAAAGCTCTAGGGACAGGACTTCTCTATTCAAATTATGGACAAACTCGAGTAGCAAGTTTCTCAAATGCGGACTGGGCAGGGTGCTTTTTTGATAGGACGTCGATCACAGAATATTGTGTCTTTTTTAAAGAAAATCTTGTGTCATAGAAAAGCAAGAGGCAGTGTAGTCTCTCGGTCCAGTGCAGAGTCAGAGTACAAGGCGATGGCAAATGTGACATTAGAGCAAATCAAGATTTATTGATGGAGATTGATTTTCCCCAAGAGTGTCCCATGAAAATATATGGTGACAATAAGGCAGTAATACACATTGCTGACAATGACGTGTTTCATGAGAGAATCAAACACATTGAGATTGATTGTCATATAATTCAGAAGAAGCATGAGAAAAAGATTGTTGTGGCAAAGCATATATCAGAGGACACTAGTTAGCATGTCTTCTTATCAAACCACTTGATAAAACAAAGAGTAGATTTTATATGTGACAAGCTGGGCATGTATGATATATATGCTCCAGTTTGAGGGGGGTGTTGAGAGACTGTATATTAGTTTAGTCCCACATTGCTTGTGAGACTGGATGTACTATATATTGGTTATAATATATATCAGGGGTATGAGGCTAGACCTCATCTCTCTCTTCCAAATCGATACTACTTTATCAATTACCAAGGCACAAAAAGCAAAAAAGCCAAACGGATTGCACTTCTCCTATGCCCTTTTATGAAAGAACTGAATTAGGGCGGCATAAGTGATTGCCAATTTATGCAAGTAGAAAACTCACAATATATAATGCCCAAAACCTATTTTGGATTAATGAAGCAACAGCTGCAAAAGTGTAAAATTGCCTTTTCGTATAGAGTCTAGGTATGCCTGCAACCAAAGGTCCAAAAGACAGGACAGAAAATAACTTGCTCCCAGTGAACTAGCCAAAATTGACAGAAACTGTAAACTGTCTTCTTTGGGTTTTTTCAACTCTGTGCAAAATCAATAAAGTGAATTTCAAAAGCTTATATCAATCACCCATACACAACATAACGATATCAAAGTAGACTGAATTATAGTAACACATAATAACATGACTACAATATAGCCTATTATCTCAGTCGTTACGGCATACACCAGTAATTCAATAAAGCTTGTATACACACAAGTTTCTTATATGATAAAAACGTATTATCCCAGTAACTTGGGAAGGGCAAGGTGAGTTCACAGCATTCAGATGATAAAAAGTAGAACTCAAAAATTCACGGGCAATGAATTATTACATGAAAAGCTGACAACTGCTAGCTCACAAAAAGTCCTGGGACTGCTTGAAGATGTGCAAAGTAAACAAGTACAGAAATGCAACTAAAGGCTAATGAATACCTGCAATATTTCTTTCAAACCCATTAGCTTTGGCTGACCATCGAGGATACTGTCAAAGAGATGACGATACAAATCAAAGTTTAAACAAAAGCAATTGCACAGCCTATATTAAACTACTAAAACCCGTAATCTTCAAATAACTTGCTAAGAATGAACTCAGAAAGTACTCCAATAAAGAAAAACACCTGTCATAACCAAAGTCAAAGATTACCCCCAAAAAAATACTCATTCAAGAACTGTGACTTTTACAAAAGAAAATGCCTTGGGTGATAAGGATTGGGCTAGTGCTAGAGAAATAAAACCACATAAACCAAGTTATGGTGGCACACTAATATAATCAATAATAAGAAATTTACTACAAATCATTCAAAACTAGAAATTTGTCAAATTTACCATGATATGCCATTTCTTATTTCAGGATACATGTGTTTGATTAGAAATGATCTCCTTGCAAATCCAATATAAGCAGTACAACGGATTGGGATTAAATATACATGGATGTGTATAGCCAAACAAAACAAGATGCAGACAGAAATTTCTAGGAAACTAGAAGGTGAAAAATAAGTTCATGAACCATGCTGTAAAAAACAGGTGTTACACATAAAACCAATGGATAATAAAACTAAGAAATTTCAAAAAGAGAAAAGAAAAGGAATGTAATAACATAATTGAAAAATGGCATTCTGCCTATTAATCAGCATAAAATAATTAGTTTCACAGCTACTCACCCTACCATGTTGCAGCTAAAGCTTGACTGAAGAGCTGTATGGCGGAAAAGCTTATTGAGGACTATTGATGGATCTGAGGCCCTTTTTAACTAACAGAAAAATAGAATCAAGACATCACTGTACTAGTTCAGTACCTGGCTGATGAGAGCAAAAATTAAAGTTCTGCATGTAGAACAAACCTCAATAACAATGCGCATCCCAGAACGATCACTCTCATCACGAATATCACTAATGCCTTCTACGATCTATACACAATTGGAAAAGGAAAACATCATAACCAGTACACATATAATGGAAACAATAACATGTATTGTGATTTTTCTGCTGTTATTGAGTAATATGCCTTCAACTGACAAGAATAATCAAACCATGCAGTCATGCACAGCCAAAAAGAAAGTAAAAAGATGCTTTTGTAGGTTAAATGCCTATTCAATATACAATGGAGAACCAGTGTGCGTCATACTTTAAGTATCCCTGACCATTTCAACAAAGATAATAGGAGGGATATGTTCGAAGTTGATAACCACCTTCAGTAACTTAATTTCCATAACAAGCTTCCGGATATAGCTCTAAAAAAGAACAAACAAGTTCGATGACAGCATGTTCCCACATGAATAATAATAATAATAATAATAATAATAATCATATCATCATCATAATAATAATAATAACAACAACAACAAGAGATAGACTTGGGTCTTTAGGTCTTTAGGGAAGAATATGGAGATGAATCATTCACATTCAAATTCAATGTTAGGCAATTAAAATTGAAGATCCACTCCGTTGGAGTCGATCTACATTGTTAAGAGTACTTAAAAACAAAAGGTCAAGTGTTTTGAATATTTTTTGCTTATTCGTCAAGTAGGCGCAAAATGAACGATGAGTTGGTTGATTTAATGGTGTCGAGTATTTGAAACCTAACAAAAGTTGGTGCGTGAGCGTTTTTAAATGTTTAGATCATGATCAAATAGTCGGATCGAGAATTTGTATGTCTAAAGTCATAGATTTAAGTAATATGCTACTTTTAGCCGTCCATTTTGTGCCTACTTGATGCATGGACAAGAAAACTACAAAACATTAGATTTTTTTTATTTTTAATTACTTTAAATAATGCAGATCAACTTCAACAGAGTGGATCTTGTATTTGAATATCGCAGTATTGAATTTGACTAGGAAGGATTCATGCTCAAATCCTTCCGAAAGTAGCCAAGTCTATCTCATAATGCTAATAATAATAATAATAAATAATAATAATACTCTCAAAGCAACCATTCAGTGTATAGAAAATTGTGAACAATGTCAGCTGCACTTAAAGAAAAACCGTGTTCTTATTTTATAATAGTTATCAATGCCATCTAATTAATTAGATAAGTGTACCAATAGCCAGTACATTTAGCATGAATCTAAAGGCTAGCCGCCTATACTTAACATCCTCATAGAGGTGATTAAATATATAGTACCTTATCTTCAACAAGCTCAGCAATTTTTTTTACCAGTGAGGACTTATTGGTCTGGTACGGAATCTGCATCAAAAAACAATGATTTAATGGTAAAACCAAATAATATTGAGAACATAATTTCGGAAGAGAATAATTTGGCAACTATATGAAATCATGAAAATTTGATATTGACCTCTGTAATTATTATGGCTGTGTGTTTGGTTTTTTCATCTAGCACTTCCACATCAGTCTTTGCCCTGACTATTATGCACCCACGTCCAGTTCTATATGCGTCTAAAATCCTTTTAAAGAAAAACAAAAAACAAACGAGTATACAAAATCTCACAAATCAGTCTAACTAAGCTTCACAAAAGTAGTCAGCAGTTTTAGCCAATTAAACTGCAGTATTACCCAATATTCCCCATGATCAGTCCTCCGGTTGGGAAGTCAGGTCCAGGCATGTATTCCAACAATTCTTGGAGCTAACAGATGCAAAGATTAGGATTCCGTGAACAGCAGTATGTTTAAGGGACGTACTTTGATTGCATCACAAACAATGCTGAATATTATCTACTAACATGAAATGTGGATGACACATCAATGCTCATCAAAATGAAGGGTGTAAAGAAAAACATAGAAGAACCAAATTTAGAAAGATACTTCTATTAGAAGGCACTTACAGATTGCTAATATGCTATCGACTATCATTTATTGCAGATTATAATAGGAGTAAAGATGTTGCAGAAGTTAAAAAAACTGAAGTTAAATCTAATTACTGTGATTGCTCTTGGGACCTCTAGTAAGCAAAGGTGTGATAAACCTAAATGAACATCAATTAAGGCCATTCAAAAAGGATATGATAGCTGTTAATGTTACAGAGCAGATGGCCCTTAACAGAGCTGAATGGAGAGAAAAGAATCACGCAGGTAATCCAAACACTTGGGGGGTAAGGCTTTGCAGTTGCTTATGCTGAAATTAGCCATCTAAGTTGTTAAACAGGGAGTGGGGAGGAATATTACTCACCTTTGCTCGCTCTAGCTTCCAGTAACTATATTAAGAAAATAGAAAAACAGAAAAGGGGAGTGCTTACTGTAGCATCAGGATTATGAATCAAAGCAGAAAGTGCATCCACAAGCTCCCCGAGATTGTGGGGAGGAATATTAGTTGCCATTCCAACCTACAAGCAGAAGGATTTGGGTGATGAGCAGAAAATCTATACCACAATAGGAAAAAAAATATGAGCATAAGGATTTGAGCCATAAGCACTAAAACAATAAAAATACTCTGCTATCATCACACCGGCAAGATTTTGGTAACAATACTTAAACAAAGACATGCATGAACGCAATAGATTTCTCAGATAGGCCATACCGCAATTCCAGAAGACCCATTTAGCAACAAAGTTGGAATGCGAGCTGGTAACAAAGATGGTTCATTTTGTGAACTATCAAAGTTCGGAACAAAGTCAACCTGCGAAATAATGGTCTAGAAATGTCAGAAAGCAAGGTTTGCCATTCAACAGATAAATAATTGTAAGCAGAATAAGGCCTACCGTATCCAGTTCTAAATCAGTTAACAGCATCGCTTCTGTAAGTGCCTGTCAAGTGATAAATAAGTAAATGAGAAGCCCGTAGTACTCAAAAGTAGTACAGAAGGTACAAAGGAAAAAACATCTGATATAATAAAACTATTAGAATAGTGGGCTTGAAAGTAAACCATAAGGGAAATCAGAATAATTAAGTCCTTGGACTCACAACTCCACAGAAATTAAAATAATAATGATAATATATGTGTCAAGATATTGCTTGAAAAGAGCTCCATCGAGGTTTTAACTATAGATGCAACTGTTTCTCTGTTAGAGACTGCACAAGCTACTAGTTAACAAATATAAGCTATAAGGTATGTAAACAAGAGTTGAATTTCACAAGGCTATCGTCACTCTCGCATTCATATCAACAATTATGCAAGCATTCAAAAGTTACTTCAAACAAAACATCTAAGTAATGAACTAGTGAATGTCTTGCAGAAGTTCAAGATAGTAGAAGATATCAACCAAGTGTAAATTACAAAAGTAACAGTTTCCTGATGTATTGTAACGGGTATTTAACTCCTGTTCTCCACAAGAAATGAAACCATGGATATGTTAAACCAACCAGAACAGAAGAGTTTTATATTAACTTTTGGATGATAAAACATAAAAGTTAAAGCATAATTTTCATCGGAACTGAACTAGTCAAAATGACAATAAGCATGGAAGAGAACGTTCAATTGAATTGTTGTTGTAGAGAAACAAAGGATATGAAAATATTAAATTTCTCAATTTCATGGTCCAACAAGTTTCAGTATTAACAGATATAATAAGATAAAATCCACAAAAAAGAACCTTTTAAACCTACTTCCAATCTGCATTCTGTGTATCGCATGGCGGCAGGAGGATCAGCATCGATTGATCCAAAGTTTCCATGCCCCCGAATAAGAGGGAACCGCATGGAGAAATCCTGCAACAACACAATAGAAATAAATCCATTAAAGTTTGCAAACAACATGAAAAAAGGAATCAAATGGAGAAAAGGAACTGAACACTAAATAGAGGCATAAACATAAAGAGAAAAGCATGTTCCAGCTTTCGGAAACATATCGCATAAGAAGGAAAAAAAAGAAATAGAGATTCTTGATGAACACTCCATATAAAATGTGCCTAAAAAATAACAAGTGAAAGAAATTTCATTGCTGATATGCATCAAAATTACTGTCTCCAAGACTCTTGACGTCCTGAGCTGCCTACAGACCATCAGAGTTGGCAACTAGTGCTTGCACATCAATAGCAGAAAATAAGTTCATGCAAGGAATCACTGTTCTTATCTCCTTGTTATGTAATTGTTGCCTTTCAAGCTACCTATATAACACAAAGACAAGCCCTAGTAAGGGTGATGACTCAAATAGCCAGTTGTCAAACTGGGAGGCTGCCTAGGTTTGGCTGTTACTATTTACTTAGTTTTGATTGTTACCAGCATAGTGATGATTGTTACTAAATTACAGGTATTAAGCACAAAAGGTGAAGTTTACACATAAGACCGCTAATAACCAGCTTCGGACTAAATCAGCATAGGCATCAATTGGGATCTAATACCAGGTCAGAATGCAGGTCTATGTCGACGTGTCTGATGCAGATGTCTGGTGTGAAACATTAAGTACATATGTCCAAGTGTTGGATGTATGTCAATTACAAATACCAATTATAGAGATGCATGCATAGTCAAATGTACAGATATGAGCACATGTACCAATATAAAATATTTAGTTTTGACAGAATCATTTTCTTACAGAAGTCATACCATGTTTCCGTACAATTTTTCTGCATCCTCTTTTTTGGGGGGTCATGCAAAGAGTACGTTTAGGCTTCTAAGAGTACCCACTTATCCCTTGGGAACGAAATCCCTCCCCTCCCTACAGGTATTCTCAGTACTAGTGAAATATAGATAGTTTGGATGATGCTGACTACAAGGGAACATCCCTCAGGCACATGATACATCCCTTTAAGAGAGGGTGGATTAGAACCCAAGTACTCCAGAATAATCATGACTTGACCATCTGACCGATCCTCAGTGAGTAACTACAACATAAGTTCCTTACCTTATACTGAATTCTCATGCTATCCCTTTTATTTTATATTTAGCAAAAAACTTCTTTGTGAAGCCACCTCCACTTATCTTGTTCCCATTTATGTCATCTAAAAGTTAGTGCCGGATATTACGACACATAATAGCAAAATCCCAAATCCTAACTGCACTCTAAGTACAGATCATTCAAGAACCAACAGCAATATAACAACATGGCATCATGACCATCGTAAAGAGTATCATAACCCGCAGATCTTATAAGGAATCTTTTAAGCAAGGCATACTAGAAGTATGAAATTTTGAATGACATCCATAAAAGTTAGGAATATCCTCCCTATAAATTTTGGTCATTTGGTTCTAATTTAAACTCATAGAAGGTTGTTCTACATGTCAGGACAATATACAGTTTATCCCCATAGCAGAGAAGGCCTAACATGTCAATGAACTAAGTCCAAGTCAAAACACATTAGCTGGTGGATGGGGAGAGCCTGAGGCTGATCCAAATGAAGCAGAACCAGATGAATTCATCAGACTTTCCAACAACATACACAATTTATGCAACTCCAGATGCTACCGATTATCCAGAGAAACCCTAGAGTAATATGCTTTTAGTCAATAACATTTCAGCATGTACGATTCCTACATTTTCTTAGAGCCATCATCTGAAGCCCTTAATCAACAAAATAGGACAATAGTTTGTGGTCCAAGAAAGATGCATTTGATGTCACCAAAGGTATAACAGGGTAATGATTTATAAGTTTTGAAGGATGCAATTAGATCCATGAGGGGATATCACCTGTTGTCTAGAAACTACGAGGACAATGCAGCTAAAATTCTAATAACCAGGGCATTTATAGGTTTATAATGATTAAATAGCAAATAGTAGGTATTCAGATTATAGAATAGATATCAAATCAGGTTAATAAAAATGGCTTGGTGGTGGTACATAATTTCACCAGAGAACATAAATCAAATCTGATTATGATGCAGGAAATTCTGCGAAAGATTTAGCAGAAAATTAGTTGGTAAAACAAATTAATGAGATCAGTCACGAATAGAGTCAATTGGTGTACCTACAATTCTACACGGCAATAAATTTATGAATTTGAGAACTATTAGTATTTTGAGTGGAGAAAATGGAATTTTAGCTAAATGTAGTTGATGGAATTGAGAAATTGAATGAAGGTAAGATTTTTATGGAAGTAATGCTACCATTATGCAAGTACAGCAAGTCAATTGGAAGATGAAGAGGAACAAGGTGACACTGGATTAATGCTAGTCAATAGCCATTATGTTCTTCAGACTGCATATTATAGTTGCAAAAACAAGAAACAAACACAAGCTTCAGTCATGTTGCTCTAATTACAGGCAACCAAGTAGCCACTTCCTTACTTTCTGAATGGACAAGTAATACAATGTGTGTGGTTAGGCTCAATCCAGTCCAACCCACTGAAGTTGGCATCATTAGCATTGATAGGACTTTAGCTCTATGGCTTGCACAAACATGAATCTAACGTACCTGATTTTGTTTTGTACTGTGCTTGAAGCTGTAATATAGGCAACCAAACACAGCATCTTAGTTACTACTGAATAGACCATCAATAAGATGTGTGTAATTAGATTAAATCCAGTCCAACCCGCTTGACTTGACTTTATTAACACTACCCAGGCACGTGTGATGCACTTGTTATAAAAACTAATTATTTCCTATAACAAATGATTTGTAATGATGTAGTTTGTGCCTACCCATCTTCTTCTTCTTGTCTTTTCGTTTTTAGGTGTAATATATTATGCTGCTTTAGAAAGAAAATACTCAAGGAAACATGCAAGGTATGAGCAAAAAAAAAAATGCCTTAAAAAGTGCGTGAGCCATGATAAAGTCTCAACAAAAATTAAACCGTTAAAGAGGCTGACATAGAATACTTCAAATGAAAAGTTAGATGCTTCGATTGTGTGAAGTTATTATGATTGCTCTAATATGCATGGTTAGGATTTAATAGGAAAACAACATGTATACCTGACATGAGTCCATGATAATCCCCATGAGTTTGCATTATAATAGTGTATATTTATAGGACTTTAGCTCCATAGCCTACATAAGAATGCTGGAGTTGCGAACACTCCAATGAAAATACTACCAATTTCCCTGAAATGCACATTCAAAACAATTTGCATGTTTTCGGAGTGAAGTCTTCCAAATGCAGTTTTAATGTTTCATCACTTACATCAGAACAGATGTAAACTTAAGGCTGTAGAGATTCAGTTATCTTTTTTCCTTTCTCTTATAAGCTGCCAACGTTTCAATTCTGATGTTGAATCATCAGAATGACTAGTCCTCCACTAGCTATTTCGACACATAATTTTATCCATCTCACAGCATAACACTTCTCGTTAATCCACATCTGTATTTACCAAACAAAGATGAATATGCTCCTATATGCACAAATTTTACAAGAATATGATATCTTAAAACACTCTAAATTGAAACAATAATGAATTGGATGAGCGAAGCAAAGCTCAACCGTTGATTAAGAGCATAGATATCGTATGAAACATCCAAGATTGTATTACCAAAGTAATCATGTTCCATGCCACATTAAGCCCATCTTGCATTAGATAGAATAAACATAATTTTAAAATTAATATTTGCAATTATCGGATTCAATGCCTAGCAAATGCTTGATAACATTATGAATTTAGCAAAACTACGCATTCATAATACTGATAACAGTTAAGCTTCCCCAATCTGAAGATTCATCTACCGAATAGTTGACTTAGTTAATATTTGATACTGATAATAGTTAAGCTTCCCCAATCTGAAGATTCATCTATTGGATAGTCGACTTAGTTAATATTTGAGGAAAGGCCGAGATAGTTAAATTGAAAGTGTGATTGTAATGCATTGCAATTCTATTCAAATATCCACAAGGTAAATGAGAAAACTAGAGTTGAAGATATGAAAGTTCCTTATATTTACCTGTGCCATTCTCACCAAGATTCATATACAGCAGTGTCTCCGTGGGGATGGAATTTACCCAAAACCTGCAAGTATAACAGGGTCTGATTGTAATAAATTTGCCATCAATGCAAAGACAGCTTCAATAAGAGTAATCCTGAAAACTAATACAGAACTAATTGTAACTTTAGAAACGTAACATAGTGCTATAACACATACCTCTCCTACAACTCTAGCACATTTTTGAATGGCTTTCGGGATGACAGACCCAGTTCATGCATGGCATACCTGACAGACAGCTAAAAGTCTAAATCGTAGGAGGAAAATTGATATGAAGAGTCTACCACAATACATCATTTCTTGACAATATAATAGATAAACATAATGTTCTATTTGATGAAAGCTAGTGAACCAAAACCCAATTACTCCTTGTGGATTTTTGAATAATAGAAAGAGAGAAGAAATTAATCTAAACCAACACTTGTCATATTTTTGCCCCAAATGCAGCTAAAGCTAAGTAACTGAATTCAAAATCACAGTACATTGACGAGTGACCACTCAACAAAGAAATCATTTTTCTTACAGTATCCGTCTATGGACCGGCTTCAGCCCATCTCGAACATCGGGCAAAGCTCGTCCCAGCAGCACAGACATCGCGTACGCCATGTAGGCCTCAGTCGCCTCTTTGTGGAGCTCGGCGTGGACGATCCTCCCATCTCCAGCCCTAGCGCCCTTCTCCTTCACCACCAAGCCCCCATTCCCCCCTTCCTCCCCTTCTCCACGACCGCCTCTTCCTTATCTCTACGCTTTGAGGACCGAATTTGGAGAGATCGTCTAGGTTTGGCGAGAAGAATCGGAGGTTGTTGGGGGTGGAGATGGCGAGGAGAGGGATCGAGAGGCGAGAGCGGAGGACAGAGGAGCATGTGAAGCGGAGCATTGTGGAGAGCGCCATTTGAAACCCTATAATTTTTTAACTATGCCCCCTTATCTTCTATATTTGAGGGTTTCTTTTAGGCGGAAGCCATTAGAGGGTTTTGGCGGAGGTTTTAGGGGATTTAAGGCACAGAGCGAGAGATATAAGCAGGGGCAATCGGGCAAGCCAATTTGAATCCGACCCGAAATTTTGGACTCGGATCTTTTAAAATTGTGCGCGAATCCAAATCTTTAAAATTGTGTTGTTTGAGAAAAACAATTACAAGTAGGAAAATAGAACAGCGCTAACAAATTTAGAGGGGAAAACAAGCAAAGAAAAATAGCAAATTCGTTTCTTTTTAGGGTCTGTTTGGTTGTCATAATTGGTCGTAATTTGTAAGTCGTAATTGGTAAACTCTTTTACGATTGTAAATGAGTTACATGCATATAAGTTTACGGTGTTTGGTTGGTGTAAAACCCAGTTCCCGGAATACGTCCTTAGATACGTGTTCTGATTTGTCGATCGTATTTTTCAATTTATTTTCCGTATTTGTTTTGCATTATGAATATTTACGCGATCATTTTGCATTGTATCCAGATTCGTGAACTCGGAGTTAGCCCTAGTTTATGCGATTCTCGAATTTTTAATTTACAAACAGAGTTGATGAATTTCTAAATCTGCTTTCACTTTATTTCTTAGAATCACATTTTTTTTTTTACCTTAGTGCATTTTTAGGGATTTTTCTGAATTTATCAAAACTCGGTCGGATTTGGTGTCGGCTGGTATCGTCGGCTGATTCCACGATTTTTAATTTGAAAACGGGATTTTTTCTGAAAACTGATTTCGTATTATTCCTCAGGGTGATGTTTTCTACCTTTGGGTATTTTTAGAGATTTTTTTTGGATTAGTCGATATTTTTCGATATTATTATAATATTATTCTTTTGAAATCTTTCCTTTCTTTCCGTCTTTTCTTTTTCTTTTCTTTTTCCCCCAAACCGCCTGCCACCCCCACACACCTCACAAGGGGCCTGCCCCCCATCTCTTTCTCTCTCTCCCTTTTTTTCTTTTCTTTTTCTCCTCTTTTCCTTCTTCTTTCCTTCTCTCTCTTCTCTGGACCATCGCCGCCCGCCGCCAGCCCGCCGTGCTGACGACCCCCTGACGCGACCACCTCTCCGCTCTATTCTCCTCTTCTTCTTCTTCTTTTTATTTTTAGTTTTCTTTTTTCTTCTTTTTCCTTCTTTTCCTTTATCCCCTATTTTCTCTCTCTCCCTTCTATTTTTCTCTCCCCCTCTTGTTCGGGACCGTCGCCGGCCAGGACTGCCGCTGGCCAGCCCCCTCTCCCCCTTTCCATTCTCTCTCTCTTAGATTTCTCTCTCTTTCTCCCCTCCCCCACACTCTCTCTCCTCTGTCTGAGGACCGCCATCGGCCCTCTGGCCGGCCACCACTTCCCCCTCTTTCTATCTCCTGGTTCTCTCTGCGATTTTGTTTTCTCTCTCTCACATGACCTCTCTCCCTCCCCCTAGTTCCCTCTTTCTCTCTCTAACTCTTTCTCCCTCTAGCTCTCTTTCACTCTAGATCTCTTTCTCTCTCTAGATTTCTTTCTCTCTCTGGCTCCCTCTTTCTCTCCCTACATCTCTTTCTCTTTAACTTTTTCTCTCTCTAAAAATATCTTTCACGTGGTGATGGTGGGTGTGCCTGTGCGCGTGTGGCACGTGTTTTGGAGTCGGGGATTTCGCAGCTTTTCTGAAGAGATTTAGTGAGTATCATCGCCTCGTTTTGGGTTTTCCTCTTCGTTGGGTCGACTATGTATTTTTTTTATGTTTTTTGAGATTGTATTCATATTTTGTATTGGGTTGTACCCTTATATTTGTATGTGCCCGAATGCATAGGACTATATGTATAGTGTTTCTGTGATGAATGTTTGTACTAGTGTGTTCCATTCTTGTACAAACCATACTTGTGATATGTTTTTTTACTACTTCATACCATGCGTGGCCGATCCTTCGTGGTCGTTAGCCTCCAGGCTTAACCGCTATGCGGTTCTACATCAGCTTTCGGGTTAAACCCTCTGGATTTCTAACTTCGTCAGAAGCTTAGATAAGTCGTGTGACCATGTAATTAGTCTATTGGACATCTCGTCAGGCACGGTTTACTACGCTCCCGCTTTGTTCAAACCCCTGGGTTTTACTAGCTACATTGTGTGGGTGGGGACCAAACTTAATTGCGTAGCCTCATCAAGCATGGTTTAGCTACGTCCCCATTTTGCACAACCTCCAGGCTTAATCTATCTGAGGTTTATTAAAATCCTCTGGACTTTCTAGGTACGCTTGGAAAGGCAGCTTGGCGCTCAGTGTTTTACCACTAAACATGCCTAGGCGAAACTCTGCTAGATTTTAGACTCGCATCTTAAGCTGAGTTTCTAAGTTCCACCGGCGCTTTGGTGATAAAACTCTGTTCGCTGATCTTGTCACCAGCACTACTTTGCTCCGATTGGATGTTCGCTTGCTTACTTACCTACTTGCCTACTCGATAGTTTGATTAATTCTTTTATTAATTGTTGTGAAGAGCTTGAAATCTTATATATACTGTTTTTCAGAAACTGCATTATTTTCGATATTCGTACCGATCTCTTATATCGGTAGTGTTTTCCTGTATTGCTTAACATACTTTAACTTGATGTGCTAACATTTACGGTGCTGTCTCTTGACACCTGACTGATATCACCTGACCCCTGTTATGCTATCACCTGATATCCGCCATGATATACCTGATTCTTATAACTATCACGATACGGGAATGATGACTTGACGTCTTGATATGTCCTGATATATTTTAGTACAAACCGTACTTCTAATACACTTGTATTTCTGATACTCTTGACTTGTTTCAGCTCATTCCCATAATCTGATAATTATCTAATAAACTATAAAAAGGGACAACTTACATCAGGTCGGGAAAACTGACAGATATCAATATATATTCGTGTTTACAGTGTATTAGGTATGTTGTGCAATTAAAACTTCAGATTCGACCTGAGGGCCTCCAGGTGACCGAGGGAGCTGACTCTCTATCTTCCTGGTACCATCCTAAAAGGGCATCCTATAAGAACCTCTTGAACGCCTCGCGTTAGGTTCCGCACTCCAGCAACGGAACAATCCTGGGTTGTGGTCTTGGGTATGCACGGGACCCACTGTAAACATTGTTCGTTGATTCCCCTATTGGTTTCCAATAACAGCCTTACTTTACTCAAATGTGAATAAATGTGTGCTGAGACGCTAGTTCACATACCTAGGCAACTGAGTAAGACAAATAATAATAATAAAAGATGCCAATTAATAATTCATGGTGTGTTTTGCAATTAAGGTCGTATGAACTTAGTTTACAATGACGTGAGATATATGATATATAGATGAGGGTTTTCTTAATTGGATTATTCCTTCGACGTACTTATCTCATGAAACCGTAAACTGGTTTGTACCGCTGGTTTTGTCTTATTTGCTTTCATCGGGTTTTATTTTAGATTTCTGAGTTTATTATTATTACTATTATTATATTATACATGTATACATCATGGCTCACCACTTGTATGCTACCCCCACTGGTCTCCTACTCTTATCTTATTATACCATGTATGTTCATTGCTTGATATCACTTACTATCTCTCTGCCTACTCCTGTATGCTTGTGCTCACGACACATTTTTCAGTATATGCTCTTTTAATTCAGATTTATCGATACACGTGTGCTTGTCCCTGCGCGCCATTTGGCGTTCACCATACCACTCGTTGGGGAGTTTTCTGACTCCCCTGGATCCGTATGTCCAGACCCCTGGAGCTTGTGGATTCTCCCGGTTGCTGATTAGAAATGCGCAGCGGAATCATGAATCAACGGCAGACCGTCCAGAGCTATTTTCTTACAGGCCCCCTGCTAGGCTTTCGAGTTTTCCTTTTGTGACTCGTGAGCGACTTTATACTGTTCATACTTGTATATCTCTTTGTATTCTCGCAATTGTGCCTATCAGTGATGTAATATTCTTGTAATATTGTGTCACATTCTGTGTAACGCCCCGATCTCAAGGATGCGAAGACGTTATGGCGACGTACATACGCAAGGTGAAACAACCTCACGCGTACGTTAAGCCTCAGTACAGTACAATACCTCCATATAGATATGAGGTCCAGCATGAAAGCAGTACAAGAATACCTGCAGAAAGAGGTCAGCGATCATAACAGATATGAAAACAAGGATAAATAAGATAACAGAAATAAAACACTAAAATACCTATGAATAGTCCTGATGCGGAATCTCCCATGTGACTCCAAGGCACTTTCTGAAGCTATGGTAACTCGGATCTCCAATCTGGGCATGCAAACCCAGGGTCGTCAGAAAGCGACCTAGTGAGTGGTAAAATGAAGAAGGCAGGAATATACTATAATAATACAAGCACGATAATAAGATATAAGATATGATGTGGTAACAATAATAAGCAGTAGACAAATAAAAATATGTAATCATCGGGTCATGTCTCTAATCGTATCCAGTTTATATAATATATAATGTGATCTAGTAGTGACGAGTGTACATGCTAGTGGTGATGTGATAGTAGTGAACATGCAGATGTGCATATGCTACCTAACCAGTATACGGTGTGGTGCATAGACAGTAATGATGTATGCAAGGTATACAGAAAATAGAATATATGCACATATGCATGAATAGTATGCTACTACAGAAAGTGTAACTGTATCGGGTAAAGTAACAAATAAACATGTAACATGATATTGGATAAATGATCAGGCACAATAACAAGTACAACTAAACATGTTTCAGGCAAGGAACAGTAACAAGTAGTAAGCATGTATCAGGAAAAGAACAGTAACAAGTAGTAAATATATATATCAGGCAAGTCATGTTATTTATACAATAGTAGCAATCAGTACCATCTGTTATTTTAATTACTCTCTTCCAGTGTCCCATACCACTGGCAGTCCATACTGGAGCCCGCACTCCAGTCGAACCCATCCGGACATGGCCTACGGGTACCATTATCCAAACGAGAGAGTAACCAAATAACAAGTGTTCCCGATGTCACTATTGTGTATACTGTTTTATTATGTTACTTGGAAACCCATGGTCGAGGAGTTCTTATCGGGTGGATGTATCCCGTGCATACCCGGGATCACGGCCTTAAACAAGCCCCTGGCTGCCAGGACCAGGGCCCTCCGCTAAGAGGGGAGCATGAATCAAGTAACAAGAGCTCATGGAGCAATTGGTAGGCAGCCCTCCTACCGTCCCCTGCAGTGGGAAAACAATATGGATCCAGTACATCACCCGATAAGATCTAATCAACCGTCAAGTCTCCCCCATACCCCAGTTAGCTTTATGATCTGATATGTCATGTATACAATGTAATGAGAACCAATACAGTACATGATACGGGTAACATGATAACTGGACCTGAGCTCTGTTGATAGCATAGAACAATATAACGAGAAACGGGAACAATATAACATGAACAATATCACGAGAACAATGTAACAAGAACAATAGATGTGGGATTCCACATATCGCATATCAACAGCTCTCATGTCCAGTATCGGGAAATCCATATCAGTAACAAGAACCAATTATATATCATGAATACGGGCACATGGAACAATAATACATGTAATAATCATGGTGATCCATATAACAAGAAGATAGAAACAACACAGGTATGTGCAACTGTAATATATAAGTATGATATGAATGTGTATGATGATCATGCTAATATGAAATGCAGTAGCCCGTGCAGTGATATGCCGAGAATCCATGTAACGAGGATAACAATACATTACATAACGGTATTTCGTGAAGTGGTGTACATGAATACGAACGAGAGACGTGTCATCGTAACTGTGCAATATGTACAAGTAATACCTATGGGCAGTGTCTAATATCATGTACAGTGAACTACAGTATCTGTGTAGCCATAAATCTGCGTAGTACTAATATATGTAGGAACAGTGTCTAGCATGCATGCCTAGTAACAGTGTGGTGTTATAGCGTATCGGTGGATCAATATAAATGTAACGTAACTGTGATACAATACATGTGATAATCGTGTCCAAGCAGATAGTGAAATAGTGGCTCGAGTATCATTGCCTGTGCAGGTATGATGACTGTGTCCGCGTTGTCTATGTCTGTATGTCTTGTTACTATGATTACCCCATCTCATTAACTAACTAGTTATCAGGTTTTATAATGCCTTAATTGCAGGGATTACAATAATTATCATGATTTTCCGATAATCATATTTTATTCTTAATTAGGCAACCAATCAAGATATTAATCATGATAAAATATAATTTATAAAAAGAAAACACTCACAAACTGGCTACAGGATTGAAGCTCTCGTTTCCACGATCGCAACGGATCCAGAATCGTCCCAATCGGAGTCCGGATGCTCCCGATATCGCTCGAAGACCCAAAACCGAGAGAAAAGGTTAGTTACGTAATAACAGAAATTATTCAGGGGGCTATTTGTAAATTTACAGGGGCCTAAAAGTAATTTAAAATATTGCAGGGGCTAAAATGAAATTATACCTTAACGGGTCGGGTCCGGGTATAAACGGGTCGGGTTTGGGTTAAACCCGAAACCCGAAACCCAATTGGGTTTCTCTTTCACCCAACAGAGAAGCAGCAGCAGCAGCCATGGGCTGCTGCTGCCGCCCTTGGGCGCCCGCCGCCCGGCTGCTCGGGCGGCGCGGCCGCATCGCCGGCGCGGCCACCCCGCCGGCGCCGGCGCCGGCGCTGCTCCGGTGCCCATGGCCGGGGCCCCACCGCGAAGAGGAGAAGACAGAGGGAGGAGATGGGGCTTAGTGTTTCCCCCCTCCCCCACAGCCGGCCTTGCGCCGGCCGGGCTGGGGCGGAGCCGCCGGCGGTGCCTGCGGCCGCCGGCGGCGCCTGGCCGGAAGCGCCGCTCCCCGTCATGGCGCAGTGAGAGAAGAGAGATAGAGAGCAAGAGAGGGAAAGTTTTTGGGGGGGAAAGAGAGAGATTTAGAGAGAGAGAGAATAGAGGGGAGAGAGGAGAGAGAGAGAGAGAGAGAGAGAGGGATTTAGAGAGGGTTTAGAGAGATTTAGAGAGAGAGAGAGATTTAAAGAAAGGGGGAGAGAGAATAGGCGGTTGGGAACAGTAGGGCGGTGGGGTGAAGTCGCTGGAAAGAAGAAGAGAAAGAAAGAAAAGAAAGAAAAAGAAAAGAAATTAAAATTAATAAAATAAGATTATTTAATGCGGCCAAAAATTCGACTTGTCCCGAACGGTGCCGAAAAATTACAGAAAAATAGAGAATATTATCCTGAGACGTAATATGAAGACGGTTTGCAGAAACTCGCTCCGGTTTGCAAATTAAAAATCTCGGAAGATGTCGCCGATACGGGCGACACCGGTTAGGCCTGATTTTCGATACAATCAGAAAAATCTCCAAAAATACCCGAACGTAGATAATACGATTCTAAGACACACGGTGAAAGCCGATTCTCAAAATTCTACTCCGTTTGTGAAATAAAAATCGGAAGGCCGGTTATCGGTATCGGTCGACACCGACTACGGAGATTTTCCAAATTAATCCAGAAAATTTCCAGAAAATCCTGAAAAATCTAGAATATTAGAAAATAATTTTAGAAACTGAAATCGGCTCAATCAGACTACTACAGAGGTCAAATCAATTTTTGTACGTCGTATCGCGCACCGATACAATAATACGTACACTGGGGAGCAGGGTATTACATTCTGTGATAACTTTGTAACTGTACTCATATGTTGGAATATATAATGCACCACGTATTTTCGAATTCTGATTCTTACATGTACTGATGCTTAGCATATATGTGTGAGGGTATCTTCGACCTACGTATTTACGCGCAGTAACATCTCCGTACCCGTGGGATCGAGGTGTTACAGTTGGTAATATAAAGTTTTAAGTGGGAAAGTGTATTGTATTTTATGGTGTTTGGTTGTCATAATGTGTAAGTTCTAAGTGGAAAAGTTGATTACAAATTTAACCATTTGGTGATTTAAAAAATTTAAATATATCAAATAAATACTAAAATACTAAATATTAAAAAAATAATATTAATATAAAAATAATAAAATTTTGCATGACCACAAAATTAACTGTAAGTGAGTAGTAATTGGGTTGCAAGTGAGTGGTAATTGAGTTGCGTAAGTCTTTTACGAATTATGATCCAAACAAACACCATAGTTATAATTAGGTTGTAAGTCATTTACAAATTCCGGCTTTTTATAGACTTTTACGCGAAACAAATAACCCCTAATAGTAGGAGTAAGGAAAGCGAGAATGTGATGAACGCAGGAGCTGGGAGGAAGAGAGAGGAAGAAAAGGGCAGGGGCCAATGAGGGTTTGACGTGGCAGGGGCTCTCTCCTGACCATTTGTCTGCCGAGGTGAAGAGCCTATCTTCTGCGGCACTAACATGATAGAAGAGGGAAAGAGTTCTTTTCTCCTCAAAATTGCGGCGGAGTTAGGCTGAGGGTTCACGGATCTAAGGGAAGCTGGCAACGGGGAGAAGTAAAAAAATAAATAAAATAAAACAAAATAGGGCAGAATATTCCTCATTAAAATGATCTTGTTCCTCAAAGAAGCTGTTTCGATTCAAGGAAGTGTGCAGAAGTAAGGAAATCGGAAAGTGTCTTTTCTCACATTCCTATCTATCCAAACATGTAATACCCCGTTTCCAGAATACGTACTTAGTAGCGTATTCAGCTTTTCGATCGTATTTTTCGATTTACTTCCTATATTTGACCGATTTCAATTTCAAATATCATTTTCCAATATATTAGATTTTATATGATTTTCTAGATTTTTCCTGAATTTAAATGTATTTCTTCAAAACCGGTGTCGACCAGTGTCGCTGATCGATTCCTGGAATTTTAATTCTCAAACAGTTAGGAATTTCTAGATGGTCCTTTAGACTTTATTTCTTAGAATCATATTCCCTACTTAAATACTTTTTCTGAGAATTTTATGAATTTATGAAAATTCCAACGGAGTCGGTAGATAACTGATTCCAGGATTTTTAGTTTTAAAACTATAAAGTATTTCTTCAAACGGGTTTCACTATAAGTCTTCATACATTATTATTGATTTTTGGTAAAATTTACGAGTCGTTCCGAGATACTTGAATTTCGGACGATTTCGGTATTTTCCGAAATGTTTTCCGTATCTTAGACTTAAACCCAGGAACCTGTGTTTCCGATATTTTCATTTTTGGAGATCAAGAAAATATCTTCATTTATCAAATTCTTTTCCTTTTTTCCTTTTCTCTATTTTTCTTTCCTTCTTTCACAAGCCAAAGAATTTCCTAATTTCCAAAATTCCAACAATTCCAATTTTTCCACAAATATCCCAAGTTCCACACTCTTCTACCATTAATGCCCTCATTCTCTCTCTCTTCCATGGCCGGCCACCATTGGCCAAGGGAGACACCTCATCTCCCCTATTTGCACAAAACCCCCTCTTTTCTACATTATTTCACCTCCTTTACAAAATCAAACCCTATATAATCTCTTCCTTTACAATTCTTTTCTCTTTTCTTCACTTCAACAAGATTTTAGCCTTCACACTTCCTCCTCCATCTCAAACTCAACCACCTACTTCCAAAACAACACCTAGGTTTTCATCTCCATCCCAAGCAACCATCACTACCTTGGATTTGGATCGCATCTCACTTCGTCGGAAATATCGCCAAGGATCAAGTTGGTGATATCGTCGACTACGAACTCTTCGGAACTCGTATAAAGCTTCACATAACCATTCCTTGTGAGTATTTTTACTCACCAAGACTAGACAACTTCCTTGTTTACTTGTGTTGATCATTCATGTACACTTGTGCCATAAAAATCATATTTTTAGCCCATCAAACAACCATCAGAAAATCTGTTCTGTTACTGTTCTCCCCACGATTAGTCGACTTAACCTAGGGACCAGTCGACTAACCCACCTTAGCTGAAACTTAACCTTTTCTGATTTCACAGTTTTAGTCGACTAAGCCATATTACCAGTCGACTAGACCCCCTTAGTCGACTACATTTTTAACCTAGTCGACTAATCTTTCCCTGGACCAGAAAACACCAACTCTCGGCTCCAGTCGACTTAGTCTATTTTATTGGTCGACTAGATACCCTTAGTCGACTACAACCTTGACCTTAGTCGACTAATAATTCCTGAAATAAATCCCAACTCTCTGTATCACAGATTTAGTCGACTTAAGTATCTGTTAGTCGACTTGTAAGTTCACTGTTAGTCGACTAACCCTTCCACCTAGTCGACTAACTATTCCTGAAACAGAATTCCAACTTTCTGGAACCCAGTTTTAGTCGACTCATCTAGACTATTAGTCGACTTAAGACCCCTATTAGTCGACTAACCCTTCCACCTAGTCGACTAATTCTGACTGTTTGACTTAGTTGATTTCTTTTCTGAATTTGATCTTATCATTGATTCATGTGTGACATATTATTCCTGTTCATGCTTCATAACTGATATTACATGACATGTTACTTGATGGATCTCACCACTTGTTACTTCATGACTTGTTATTACATATTCTCGCTTCATGACTTGTTAAATAGTGAATATCACCTTTTATCATGCTATCTCTTAAACCAAGCATGATGCACTTGACTTTTGTATAAAATGGACCAACTTACACATGGGTCGGGGGAAACATGCGGATATCGATATGTGTTCGTGTTTACAGTGGCATTAGGTATATTGTACAATCATATTCCGGTCTGACCTGAGGGCCTCCAGGGGACCGAGGGGAGTGCTTGCTCCCTCTTCCTGAATACTGTCATGACAAAGGGCATACATAAGTCCCTCCTGATAGGCCTTGCGGCTGGTTCCGTCATCAAGCAACAGAACACCCTGGACCGTGGTCCCGGGCATGCACGGGACCCACTGTAAACATAGTTCGTCGATACAACCGCTGTTTCCAATAACAACCTTGCTTTACTAGGATATGGATCTATGTGCTCTGGGACGCTGGGTCACATAGTTAGATATCACAGTAAGACAAGTAATAATAATAAGACGTTAACTGTAGATTCATTGTATTAGGATTTTATCTCTTCATGCTTTTCATACTTGTTAGTTGATATTCCTTATAACTGTTTCATCTTTCCTTATTCATGTCCCTTAGCCACTTGGCTATAGTTTGTTTATTGTTATATGTCTTGACTCCTTGGATTTGCACATTCAGATTCCGAAGCTTGGAACGAAGTGGAGCCATCCACAGAGGACCAAGCTTACCTTAGTGAGCAGGCGGACTAGTTCCAGTCCCCTCGTGCCAGACTTACCTTTTGACTCACGAGATCTTCTTTCTACTTGTGAGCTTTTTGTATACATATTTGTATATATTTCTTTTGGACTTGGTTATGATGTAATACACATGTAATGTGTAATACTTTATAATATCCTGTGATAACTTTGTATGTGTACTTCTTGTGTTGGCACATGTATGAATACCACGCTTTGTGTCGTACTCTGATCCTTGTTGTACTTTTATGCTTAGCGTATATACGTGAGGGCATTTTCTGACCTACGTATATACGTCGCAGTGACGTCCCCGTATCCGTGGAATCGGGGCGTTACAAAACACCAGAAAAGGAAAATGAGAAAATCACTTTTCATTTTCTCTTTTTTTCATTTACACAATTATTTCTTCACTTTCAGGATGCTACAGTTAATTTTGTGGTCATGTAAATCTCATTTGTAATAAGTTGTAGCACAAAGCAGTTAATTTTGTGACCATATATATCTCATTTGTATTCTAGTTACAGTTCAATTTTTATTTTTCTTAATTAATTTTTATTTTAATATTATTTTGCGGTCAATTATGTGGTCAACTTTTTCACTTCCACTTTCATATTACCATCCAAACACCAGAAAAGACATAACATTTTTCAAATCACACTTTCCAAACCAATTCTCAAGTTCCAAAGGCTCTTTTTTTATCATGCAGCGTATTATCAAATCTAGTAGAATTTCTTTTCTTCGAGCAACACTATAGAGTAGTCACTACCAATGATGCTATAGTGCTGGTGTCGATAGCAATAGTGAGAGCATCTCGCTAATAATTTAGCAAACGGTTGTTTTGTTGGTTAAGGGGGTCATATAGTTGGATAAGAAAAAGTGCCATGAGTGACACATCCAGCTCGGCTGGCGATGGTAGCGAATATAGTACCAATTCTCGAATTTCCTAAAACCCAGATCCGACCCATTTGAAGCGGGTTTTGTAAGGTATTTTTTACCGTTAACCTGACCCAGGTCCGGATCTGTTTATAGTTTAATAAATGGGCCGGATTCGGTTAAACCTATTTTTGTGCATGTTTAAGATCTGACCAGTTTAAAAATTATGGCTAAGATATTTGTATTTAGATATTATTAATCTTGAATTTTGAAATAAGATCCTATAGTTCAAAATTAATAGTCAAATTACTAAACGATTAGTCTCATAAATAGTCACAAGTAACACTCATAAAAGTAGTGTCTAATTCTAAACACTCCTCTATAATTTGACAGTCTTCTCGACCATGAACCAATAATTCCAAGCCTTAGGTCCCCAATAACTTTATAACTCTGATATTAAATTCCTGGACTCCATTTTCTTCATTGCATCAATTGCAGCAAAAGACTGAACAAATTATTATACAATTTATCAGATTCAGTTAGACGGGTTAGACCCGTTTACAAAACTGCTTAAAGATTTGACCGAGTTCCTCCAGGTAAACAAATCCGGGTAAACGGGTCAAACCCGTTTCCAAAATGGAGAAGATATCGATGCACTTTCCTAAGGCCTGCCGGGGTAAACAGGTGGGATCCGGATCCGGTTATATTAAACGGATCCGAAACTGGTACATGTAAAATGGTATCCAACCCGTTTACATGTCTACACCACACATGCTGCTTCCGGTAATTTCTGCCTGCCCCTTCTTTGTTCAGATTTTCATCTAAATTTTGCTGAGCTAAAACAGATCCAAGAAAGCACAGCTTGCATGTTACTACTAATGTTTAACTTGAAAAGCCTTTGCAAGTGTCACTGTAGCATAATCGTAAAGACCTCTTTGCAGTGGGCAAAAAGTCTAGAGTTTCAATCCTGTTCGCATCAGAGGAAAAAAAAACCCCTTTGGAGGCCGTTTGTCCACTTAAACCCCAAAACTAAGATTTGCACCACCATTGCTTTTATAAAATAAAAACAACAAATGTTGTTAGTGTTGTCAGAAAAAAGGCTAAAAAACTTGTTACTGCCAGCCAAGAAAGGCTATCAACAGTCAAACAAGAGCCTCCTTCCCTCAGTAAATCCTGGAACCTTTTCATCAAGGACATCCACAATACTTGACATCTAAAAGATACTTCAAAATCTGATAAGTACAAGAAAATAACAATCAAATAAGCAATCTCTATAATTTTATGTAAAGTCTGAAAAGAGCAGAACAAAACCAAACAAGAACTACTCAAAATATCGAAAACAAATATATAACAATGAAAATTTGGATGGCGAACAAGAAGTACAATCAGACTACATCAGGTAGTTGTGGGGGCGCATATACAAATGGAACCCAGCCATTACCGTACAATTCAAACTGAACCAAGTCACCAACCAACCCTACTGTTTGTCACAAGAAAATCAGTAACCAGAAAAATCCTCATCTCAGCCTCGACGACAGGCAAAATAAAATTAAAAAATTGCTAGCTATAGAGAACATCAAGGAGATACGACTGATAATAACAACCTACAATGAAATTACACAAGTGGCTTATTCCACTTTTCCTTTCAGAATATGGCTGTTCCTTCGTCGAGGTGCCCCAACAGTACCAAGCAAAAATCCTCAACTTCATACCTTCGCGCATGTTTGCATGACTCTTGAACCAAAATCATCCTCCTTAATAAGTTCCCATGGGAGGCATGCCAAAGGGGGCATCGGAGGCATCCCCATCATCCCACCCATCGGTGGCATCGGTGCCAGGCCAGGTGGGCCTCCAAAAGAGCCACCCATCCCTCCTCCCATTCCGGGCATGGGTGGCGCTGGCAATGCAAGAGGTAGCAATTGCGCATACATGTTCTGCGTGAAACACATAATATTTGGATATATTAACTCATTTTTGTATTGTAGAAAAAGACACCGCCAAAAAAGAAACTGTGGAACATAAAAGAAGTATGTCAAAATTACCTGCTGAGCAACCATATCCTTTTCTTCCTTCTCCTTGGCTTTCACCTCGCTCATGGCCTCAAGCTTATCTTTCATGAGCTCATCCACTTTACTTGTGTATTCGCGAATAAACTGCAGTCACGAGTTGCCATATACATCAATAATGAGATAGTCTGATATATTTATATTGTGATAAACAGAACCAAAAATCAAAGATGACAAAATCCAACGCAGAAGGAAACCACATATATAAAATGTCTAACTGACCTGCAGAAGGTATGGGAAAGTAAAGTCAAGCATATTGTTGGTCCATGCAAGTTCAAGAGCAACATCTGGCCGAATCAAGTCGTAACAGACGAAGAGGCATGAAGCAAAGCATTCTTTCTTTCCCTGCAAATTTTAAAAATAAATTAAAATATGAGGTTCATCAGACATAATCTTTCAGGCATTGCATGCAGGATGAAGAGGAGTTAGATGGTGAGATAATGATTATTGTCAAGACTATTAACCAAGTACATAACAAGGTTCTTGCTGCCAGCTTGGCTTTGAGTAAGTCCTAAACTTGCTGGTTACTTATTGATCAACCTCAAATTTATAGATTCCATTCCCAAGTGAAAAATCATATAACTTTGTTCTTCCAGAATTCGCAGGGGCTGTCCTGGCAGAGCTGAATGGCCAAAGCCCCCAAAATCAGAATTAGACTCCATTGTTGTTGTCGTCATTATATAAAGCTAGTGCATTCGGAATATGGTTGAAAAAAAAAAATCTCAAAGGAAGATGACTCACTACTTCAAATCTCAAGATAGTTACTTCAGGAAAAAAAAAAAAAACAAATAGTCAAGTTACAGTAAGTGCCTTAGTAGCAGAAGAAAAAGGCAGCAAAAATCTACATAATTGATCCAGCAGAGTGGAAAATATTTTCTTCAAAATCCATGCATATTAAAAACTAAGCTGGCAGAGTGGAAAATCAATATATGATGGGAAAACAATCAGACAAACAAAAAGAAAAAATAACATTGAAAGCTGGCGACTAAGAATTGCTTGCTGAAGTGAAGAAAAGTTTGTTAAAGACTATATAACTAAGCAATGTTGATACTTTTCAGTCAGCATGTAGCAAATTCCTATAAAAGGGAAACTCATGGTAAGCTATCAGATGAGCAATGGAGAAATGTCAATGCAAAAGAAACATAGGAAGTTCATGTCATGCAGAAGGTAGACTGATAGAAAGTTGAAAGATGGTTACCTGCTCAATGAAATAAACAAGCAACTCCTCTGAGAGCTCACGATCACCAGATTGAGAGCAAGTCTCCATACAATCTTTGTACATTTTGTCCTTCTTAGACAGAGCAATGGATTGCTTCCATCTTCCTGCTTTCTTATAGATATACGCAGCAACCCGTCTCATTTCAAGAAGCTCATGCTTTTCGATCTGTTTGTTTTAAACCAAATTACCATATGTCTTATTTCTATATTTAACAAGCTATCCATGCTAATGCTACTATTTTTATTAAAATAAATAAATAAAAAAACAACAACAACACAATTACTTTCTGTGCAAGGCCTATCTGATCAAAGTTGTCATGCCAATCAATGGATTCCCTTAGCCTGTCATAATCCTCTTCCTCGACGTAGATTTCATTCAAAGCTTCATTTACAGCAGATACATTATTGCTCTGTACTGCGACCATATATGGTTTCACAAGATGCAAGTGGCCAGCCTGTATCCAGGAGAAGGGGAAAACAGGAAGAGGTTAAAGGAAAAAGATATTTAGCATTTGACTGTCAACAACATCTAGTAGGAAACAAGAATTTCCAGAAGCAGCCAATGAGAAATAAGATGCTCCAATTAGAAACAGATTAACACTGACAACTGAACACAAACCTTCCTCATGATGTCTACAACACGTGTATGATCCACACGAAGAGCAAGAACATTGAGAAGATCATTGATAAGATCGGGATGCTCCTGCAAGTAGAAATGAACTGCCTTATAGTAAAGCTCAACATTTGCCACTTTGACAGCAACATCTTTGAACTGCATGTGATCCCAGGCATCTGGAGAGTGGTTCATAATAGTCGTAGCAGCATTGTCGAATTCATCATACTGTATATACAGATAGGTGAGCTCCTTCCAATGCTGTTGCTCATCACAAGCACGGATAAGCTTGGGAATGTTAAGTCGTGTTGAAAACAGTTTGATATGCTCCATAAGTTTCTCCGGACGGTATCTAGCATACAAAACTCCCAACTCCGTGAAAATGCCCATATGAGCTCGTTCCAGTCCAAGGCCACTCTCCATAAGCGAGATCAGTTCATTGAAGCATCCTCTGTTCTGGTAATAATCACTAACTTCTTCCAAGTCATCCACCTACAATGTTGACAAAATTAGTAAAGCTCGGAACATATTAGATGTGCACTAGAAAGGTCTACAAGACGGAACAATAATAAATAGAGTTAGAACAAAATTGTGAATGAGAGTTGCAGGAGGGGAAAGATCACCTGTACAATAATATTCAGACCGCAGATTTGTGCCAAGCGGAACTCTTCAGCATCCACACAAGCAAAACAGACCTCCTTCCAGGTCTTTGAGCTGTTTGCTTTGCGCGCTGCATCAACTGCACCTTGGAACTGTTTGAGCTTAACTAACGTAACAGCCAGTTTTGCCCAGTTTGAAATGAAGGCAAAAATGATCTTCGCAGCTTCATAAAGGGCTTCGTCATAAAGACGATCACCAACATTTTGGAGATTGGCAACGTTTGGCATAAGGATGAATTCCTCTATTTCACTCAACCTGTCAATCTTTGCATATGCATATATGAGTTCGCTGTCCACCTTTGGCTCCTTCGCTTTCTGCCTAACCATCAACAAGTACTTCACCAAGTCATGGTATACATTCGCATTCTCAGCAGCCTGAATAACTTCCAAGAAATGGGTTGCATCATCTGCACGAATAAACGACTCAATCGCATCACTAACCAGCCCTTCTCGTAGCTGAGCCTTCGCTACCTGACTCCAAACTGCATCTTCTTCAACGCGGAAAGCAAACTCTACTGCCCGGTCAATGCTTTGAATGTTATCCAAAAGAACATTGACTGCCTGCACATTCAAGTTAAACTTCTTAAAAATGGCGAAGGCTTCCTCATACAATTGTGCTTCAACAGCAACCTCTCCAACTGCAGGCCCATCAAAGTTATCCAATCTGTTGATGTAATCCATAACCCTTGATGCATCTGCTTTGATGGCCGTTAATATAAGCAGGTTTTGCAGATTGAAATTTCCACTGAAGGCAGAATTTTGGAGCACAATCTTCTCAAGCAGTTCAATCAATTCATGAGGAAGATCAGCTGTCATGAAAGCTTTAACAGCTGCAGATACTTGTTCAGGGCTCTTGCTTTCAGGCAAAGCAGTAGAAACAACTTGATCAATAAGCTGTCTTCGGTACTCATTGTCAGGAAGAAGCACTTTCTCCCATAGATCAGAGTCCATCCTCTCCACAACATATCTGAAATTTGAAGAAGAAAAAAGAGAGAGATAAAAACATTATCAAAGGATGAAAAGGTAAAAGTTAAAGCACAATAGAAGAGGAACTCTTGGATATATTGAAGAATAATTCACACCTGGCCTGCAATTTGAACAAAGAGTTCTTGTTTGTCACATTTATAAGTTCATCATCACATTGTCCTCGCCTGTAAGCAACAACGGCAAGAGTTGGATCCCTCTTCTCACAATATTTACCAACAACACGTGAATCATAGTATGGGTTGGTGGTGAGAAAATGTTCAGGATTGTTATTGCTATCAATGATAATTTTCCCCAAGGCATTGTGAACATGAACATCTTGGCTTCCCTCGCTCACAAGATGTTCCAAGAATTGTGTGAGTAATCGAAGACGATTCCTACAGTAGACAAGGAAGAAAGTGAGAACATTAGACATCCAAGAGAGAAGATATCATGGTAGAATGAAGTGCTGTGTCACAAACCTCTTCTCACATTCATCCACAAGAGGCTCCACAGGGAGGAGAGAACGGACTGAAAGAATAAGACCTTTTATGAAATCTTCAGGGCACTCATCGTCTAGAAGTTGGCCAACCACCAAAGGCGCATTGGCTGGATTCACCTATAGAAAAGAAGTACAATCAGCTCCAGTAAGAATACTTGCATATTTTATGTAAAAGTATCTTCAATCAGGCTTCAATATCAAGAACTATCAGAGTTCAGAGCTAAAGCATATGTATTGATTTTATCTTTGAGGAGAACCGTACCTTCTGAACATAGCCTTCAATATACCGAAGCATGTTGTTCGTGTACAAGTAGTGAGTCAAATCAGGAACGAAACCAAAACGATCACAAACATTTATAAGGGGGCGTGCATCTGGAAGCTTGGCTTCCATAAGAAAATTCTTTGTCTTCTCAGCGTCATAGAAATTTGATTCTCTTGTTACCCGTTCAACTTCCTTGATCTGCCCAGTTTTAGCTGCTGCCTCAATATACTTGAAGTGTATATCTGGATCTTCACTGCAACGCATAAAAGGAATAAGCTAAGTAATTTGTTGGCTTTGCCAGCTCAAAGAATGAACATCAGCGATGAAAAATACCTGGAACTAAGATACGATCCCAGGAAAAAGTAAAGGCCTTCATAGGACTTGAATTGCTCAAAAAGCTTAATGCAAGCATCAACACCCAACTGCTCAGAATATTCTTTGGCAGTCTGCAAGACAAATTTATTAAGAACCTCAACCTCATAGACTCAAGTAATGGCACAGAAAAAGAATAAATGAAACAAATAAAGCAACCTGCACAATTATCTGAAGATTTCCTCTCAGGTTTACAAGTAAAAGATCTTTCATGCACTCAAGAGCCCATTCCCTTGAAAGAGTCCCAAAAAATTCCACAAGAGCCTGGCAGCAAAAGACATCAAATTTAGTTTTACAATAGTACATAGACCAATTGATATGGACAACGATAACAAACCTGTGGCTCAATCACATGAGTATTCACAATGACACGCTTGATATCGGGCAATTCTGTATAATGCTGCAGTAGAGATAATGTTAATTCCACACCCAAAACAAAAGGATTTTCAAAAAAAAAAAAAATAGACATGCAATGAGAATTCAACCTGAAGAGCTCGAATATACAAGCCAGCCTTTTCACAGAGCTGACCTATCCTAGGACGATCATAGTGACTGAACATCCCATTAGCTAATATGGCATCTGCAACATTTGGATACGTCACAAGATTGATCTCCAACACCTGTGCCATAGTGCCAGTGCAAAAATATAAGGATAATACTGAAAATGGTCAAAATAAATATTATAGGAAATGCAAATCTTAGGCACATCTCACCTTTGTTTGAAGGAAAGCATGTTCTGGCAAATTTGGTTTCAGGACATCCAACAGAAATGCTGTTGCCTCTCGGATCAAGTTTCTCTGCAGTTTCCACAAATATTAGAATATGTTACGACATATGGAAAACCTGTCTAGGGACTGACAAACATCATCCGAAGCTAAGCGCAACAGCAGTTAGGTACATAAAGCTATACAGCGACTAAGTTAAAATACAAAAGAATAATGAGCATAGTTAAACCTGAAGGAAGAGATCAGTGATGGTATTGTAATCAACCGGACAACCACCTTCCATTTGAGACATCATAAGAGCAAAATTCACAGCTCCCTGCGAGAAAAATTTAAGGATTGAGAATGAAACCCGTTCAGAATCCATAACTAACGCTACTCATAAAATGAATATCCAAGTAAATTAGTAAAAGAAAAAAAACAAAAAAGAACACCATTATTCCTCTCTGGAGGAAAGTGCCTCAAAAAAAAGAAACCAGTAAGTTAAATTGCAAAAAATATCAAAACTTTTATCTACATGATATGTTCAGAACGTGCTAGTTCAAAAGCGGTATGTGCACATTTAGTAGAAAGAAATGAAATTAAAATACCTGAGGATCTGATCTCAGAATGGTTTGGAGAAGGAAAAGATAGTCTGGTGTGTACCCAACCTGCATCAGATAATGGAACAAGTCCACCATTAGTCCAGTTTTCATGTATTAATTATGTGCATGGTCGGTACTGTGGTTCCATGACAAATAAAACAAAGAAGCCATCTTGACATTGACCAGGTGTGTACATCACCTGCTTTGAGTAGATGAGAATCTTGTCAAACTCCCTTCTCTCAGCAAATGCAGCGACAACTTTTGGAGTAGCCCGTGCTTTTATGTATATCTTCAGAGCGAGGTCATTATCAACCGTCTATGATGGAAGTAAAGAGAAAATTAATTAGAAATGATAGTAAAACACCAGCGTAGATACTGCAAGAACAGTAAGTGATTTAAAGCATCACAGCAAACCAACAAGATTATAAATGTGTAGCAGCAGAAAGCTAACTTTTCACCTTAACAAGATCACCCAGTTCTTCACTGCACTCAAGCTTGTCCTCAGCCAACCAATTTTCCAAAAGATTCTTCTTGTTCTGATTCACAACAAGACGAGATAACTCCAAAGATTCAAATGCATTGAGTTTTCCCTTTGTTAACAATGTCCCAAAGTACTGCAACAATGGTGGTGTTTGACCAGCTTGCACAGGAACACTCTGCATTACCCAAGACAAAAAATAGAAAATGAGGAGGAAAAATTTAAGTGCTGTTTTTCTTCAACAGAAAACTGCAAGACAATAGCCTGAGCTGAAGCATATTGACTTTTTCCTTATAGTTGCCACAATATATTTAGGATTCAATAAGGAGTGCAGCACACAGTATTAAAGCATCCTTAACTCAGGTGAAATTGAAAATAATAAGAATAAGAATAAGAATAGAAGCAACTGCTAAAACCATAACAAAAAAAAAAAGCAAGCAGAACAGCAATTTCAAAACCTGAAATTTGGCAACAGTCTCGGGAGTCCTTAGGATGCCTTGTGGAGAGTCTGCAGCAAGCTCAGCAGCCTCCTTGTACTTTGTCTGGGAGAAGAGTTCTTGAAATCTTTGGACAACCTAAATAGATAAAAAGACGAGTTAGAAGGCCTCTATATGAAGAATATTAATACAGAAATACCGCAAGAAGCAAAGATGTCCCAAATCTCATGATTATAGCATCAGCATCAATTAAGCTAACAACTTTGTTTATAAGCATGAAACAGCACTGTTTAAGTAAATACAACACAGTTTTTCAGCCTATGAACAAATGTATAAACACACACACACACACATGTCAAATATCAAACAGCATAAAAAGAATGAATGAATGAAAACATTGACAATGAGTTGTCAAAAATCCAAATTTAGTATAGAAAACAAAAATAGGAAAAGCAGCTCCTTTACCATCACATTTAACAAATGAACCTTTGCTTGTAGAAGGGGAAATTGCCAGAAACTTTAATTATTTCTTTTCAATTGAGAACACTAGAGACCTAAGTAAAACATTATTCAACAGAATATTGTACACTAGATGTTGTGCAACCTTATGAAATGCATGTACAGTTCTTGTATGGCTGTTGAAAGTCAATGTTAAGGTGCAAGCAGTTTTAATTCATATATGCCATGTTAGCATCAAATAAATTATGATGTCTTTGTTCTTTTTTCTCTCTTTTTTTCTTTTGACATTCAAGGATCAGGTAAACTTACAAAAGAAATAACTGTTGACGCCAAAGTAAGACAAAATAAAATTGATGGATAGGAATATGGATACATCCATATACATAGCAATATAAGGATATATGGAGCTCTAGTAGCTACCAACACAAATTGGATTATATTCTCAGTAACTAAAGAGATATCTGATAATTCATGCCTTGTACGACCATAATATTCTGACCCATCAAATTAATACATTTCTACGTGGAACAATGACAATATATAGCCTTCTCCCGAACACCAAGGTTTATGAATCCTTTTTGCCATTACTATAAAAGGAGATCTCCAATATTTATCTAGTAGCCATCATGTCTTCTTTAAATGCCTCACTTCAAGTTGATTTCAGTCTACCTCCTCCATTCAACGTCCTTCAACATTTTCCCTGCATACTCTTATTGACCGTGATCTACGTTGCACACACAAAGACACGCTAACATGAATATGACACACCGACATGCGGCAAATTCTAATTAGTACGCACATGTGTGGCCGACACAATATGGATTTAGCATAGGATGCTACATAGATTATGATTATCTTACATCGATGATACATGAACAGTTGTTTATAAGATCTTATATTCAATCAATACCCCTTCAACTTACAGCTCTGAAGACCCCAATCATAACGAGATTATTATGTTGTAGATGAATGTATACATAGTGCCTAAAGCTAGATCATAATTTAAAAGCTACTAATTCATCAGCTTTTATCACACTAAAAATGAATATGATATTCAATTACATATTTTTCATAAGAAGTGTCATATTGAACCCTCCCTAAAGAAAAGAGGACCAATTGAGAACCTCATCTCTCTTATTACTTTTGACACCAAAGAAATGGAAGGTTCTAAACACATTAGAATCGCTGTCAAACAACACATGTGCAATCAACATTTAGCTCAAAACATAAGCATAATTGGGAACCTAGAACTACATTTATATTCAATCAGAAGCACACATACAAAGAAATTTTTAAAAAAAAAACTTTCAATACAAGATGCGAACCGCACTACATGTATGTGAAGAGACAGTTGTTGGTTGTGTTCAAAGACTACTTAGACATGCGTAGAAGTGCATACCTTTAAATCTGACATAAAATTCCAACTTGCAGCTAGTTTTAAAAAAGCAAGGCAAAACTTTACAATGCAATATTTTTTTTTATTTTTCCATAACTAAGGCTAAAAAGGGGAACAAGAAGAAATAAGAACAGTGATTTACCAGATTTTCTGCCCCCGGAAGGTTTCCTCGCTTGGCAAGATTAACTGCAAGCTCCAAATTGTTCAGCTGCGGCAATTACCAGAAAATAATCCTCAAATATGACAATATCCACACGGTAAAAAAAAAAAAAAGAAATAATGAACCCCACAGCTAAAATGAGGGGGGGGGGGTACCTGACCACTGACAAAAGGCACAATAGTTGCTTCATTAACAGTTGCAAGGAGAACCTGCCCTCTCCTATTAATAGCATAAAAGCCACCAATAGTTGAAGCCTCTGCTGTCAGAAATATAGGATCTGGACTAATCCGATTTCTGTAGACTGCTGTAGCTGTCTCAAGATCATAGACGAACAGAAGACCAAGCTTTGTGATGACATATATCAAACCGTATTTGTGGGATATCTGCCAAAATAATTCATAGAATTATTTGAGAAATAACATCATATTTCTTTCCAGATAAAATACAAGGATAGTTTTCTCAAGATGTTACCTGCATTGATACCGGGAAGTCATCAGCAAAATCAGGTGGGAAAAACAAATCTGCCTGTTTCTTTGTGAAGCCTGGTTTACCTGGAAAAGTATATGACGACAAGGTTATTTACAACAAAAGCATCCTCGAACTTTTCCTATTAAGATGGGATGGTCACTCTAAGACTAAAGCTTCATCAAAATATAAGAGAACAATTTTGATTATGTTTCCTCTGGCATGAAACCTACCATTAGTCGTATCAAATTTCCTGGCACATGCTAGTGCCTAGGAAGTAATAACATCGTATTGATGCTAATAACAGCCAGTAAATTCAGAATGCACTGTAAATCATGCATCTTTTCTTTTCTTTTCTTTTCTTTTATCTTTTTGACTAGCTTGCAATGCACTTAAATCAAGTAAATAATGGTAAGCAACAAAAGGACAGTGGAGATTGATTAAACAGGCGTAAAAACGGCAAACAGGACTCTGCTGCCACATCACAAAAGAAAGGAAAATGAAGCAAATAACCAAGAAACTGAATACAATACAAGAGAAGTATATGCAAGGATATAAAGGGATACCTGGCTGGGCACCAAGTTCAATCACATGCAATTTAGAAACAATCTGTCCAGCATTGGTAGTCTTTGAAGCAAAACAAATAAGAATAGAATCCTTATCATTTCCAGCAATCTGTTTTAGCAACAAGGATGAATATACTAATGTGAGTAATGGCAAAACAAGGATAAAACAACAAACAGGGCATCATTTTTGTCACACAAAAAACTGACTTATAATATCCTCACCTTAATTGATGCGAATGATGCAGCATGTGCTTCAAGCGCCTGACTACGCTGCTGATCCACGGAGAAAAGCTGCATATTTCCTTTGACCAGTTGTGGTCTCTAAAAAAAACATAAAGGGAGGAGAAATGAGATAATTGAAGTGTCAAAAGAATGCACTTTGGTTAATTTCTGACAATTATTCTCTCTTTAGGACTTCTAAACAGTCATAACTTAACTAACCAAACTCCAGGGTCGATTTATTCATATTGTGTCCATGCCTCGGAACATCATACAAGTCACCTTAAAGGTTTCAATTCAAAAATGATCTATTTCTGCTCTTTTTTACGCATATTAAGAAGTCACACGAACAATCAGATTGCAATTGTTCGACAAGTATAGGACTACATGGCCACAATTCTCCACAGACAGGATCACAAAAAGAGGACAGATAACAACATACCTTTGTGCCATTAACTATTCAATCATATTCAGGTTCATTGTTGAGTGATTCTAACTTCGACATCACGAAACATTAAAATGAATTTTCTATGAAAGAAGCTTCTTAAACACCATAACCCAGTTTTGCACTTTCCTAGATAATTTAAATATTAATTGCTTAAGGTTTATTATGAAGAAAGTTACATCAATATAACTAGGCACAAAGAAAAGAAGATCAGAGCATTTCATTAACATTTAGGAAATTGATTTAGGTAACCTAATCCAGGGCCTATTTGGTTAAGGGTGGAAGTAAAGAAGTGAGAAAGTGAGAAAGTACTAATAATTCCCTTGTTAGTAAGTTTTTCGGAGTTTGGATGTTGTTGGGAAGTGTGGTTTGAAAAATGTTATGTCTTTTCCGGTGTTTGGATGGTAGTGTGGAAATGGAAGTGGAAAAGTTGACCGCAAAGTTGACCGCAAAATAATATTAAAATAAAAGTTAATTAAGAAAAATAAAAAATGGACTGTAATTAGAATGCAAGTGAGATTTACATGATCAAAAAATTAATTGTTTTGTGCTATAACTTATTACAAATGAGATTTACATGACCACAAAATTAACTGTAGCACCCTGGAAGTGAGAAAATGGTTGTGTAAAAGAGAAAAGAGAAATGGAAAAGGGGTTTTCTTATTTTTCCTTTTCCGGTGTTTGGATAAATAGGGAAGTGAGCAATTATACTTCCATGTTTCCTTACTTCCGCCCACTTCCTTGCAACCAAACACGCCCTCAGTGAAAGGACTTTCAGAACATTCCAATATTTCTCCAATTTGAAGCCAACCAAAAAAAAATATTTCAGCCAAAATATAGCATCACGATGTAGATGAAGAGTTTATCACTGAACTCAATCAGAAAAATCTGTGAAGAAGCACAGGTTGAATAGCATGCCCACTGCCCACATCCACGTGCAAACAGACAAAGCTTAACTATATACTTGAGAACCAGGGCATCCGATAGGCTAGGCTAATACAAGGTTTTTCTTATTTTTAAAGAGGAGAAGCCCAAAATTCATCCTTAAATAGTGAACACTTGGTAACGTGAAACGGTGCGTGCGTGCCATGTAGGGAATCAGTGATATGATCAAACTCGTTACGTTTCACCAAATAGAAAGATTTTCGACAAGAAAACAACTCAAAACTAGCAGTGTTGCAAATGGATTTAAACAAGATTGCAAGTGTAGCTTTGAACATCTCTAATCTTAATGAAATTAAAAACAATAATCATGCATGATTGCGACAGTTCTCTTCGCAATATTAAGACAAGCAATTCACAAGTTAACAGATTCACACATCTCATATAGTGGGCAGCAGATAATAATGATAAATTGATACTATTTCAGAGATAAATCAAGTGATGTAACAAATTAATAACTCAATTTGCTGAAATAAGACTCACTGATGTGATCTGCTTTTGTAATGTTGCTGATGTTTCCTGTTGTTGTTGAGCGTTACTTGCACATGAGAGAGACTGATGCTAACGAGATCGTTGAAGTCTTGGAGGGAGATGCTTGCACAAGAGCAGGTGACGCGGATCTTTGGGACTCATGGTCACGTGCAGAACAGAGGGAAGGCCGCTGCCAAATGCTGGCGTTGGATGGCTCTCGGGTGGCCGAAGGTCTTGAAAGTGACGACAACGAGAAGGATCAACCAGCAGAAAGAAGATAAGCAAAGAGGAAGGTGGGCATTGTTGGCGTTGACGAGGAAAAGCAGAGAGTAGAGTAAGGAAAGAGATTATCCCGCGAAGAGAAGGCAAAGATTTTCATTTTAATTCATCATTCATTAGAGAGAGGAGGAAGAGAGGAGATGAAGACGAGAGAGTTCAGACAAGAGGCATTTTTTCATTAAACATTCATCCCTTCAATACAAGGTACAATTGCCTCATATAGGTTACAACTTCTTAACTACCCACTACCATAAGTTATAACTACCCACTAGTACAAATTATAACTACCACCACTACACACAACTGAAATACATGTAAATACAAAAAAATACAAGAAAATACTATAACAAATATACTGAAATACAAATAAAAAAGGAACTAAGATGTCACCATCTATTCTCCCCAGATGGGAGAGAACTCGACCCCGTCAAGTCAACTGCAGAGCTGCCCTCTTACTGTTGTAAGTTTGTTTCTTACATCTCAGAATATTAGTCAAGTTGCACCATAAATTCATCATCTAAAATGTTATCAATTTTTTCTGCTTTATAAGATGAATATTTGAAAGTGGAGAAGTGAAGGACTCTCAAAAATTGGCTCAGGGTAAGGGTCATCAACCAGCGGGTTGTCTATGAATAATTAAATTGAAAATAAAACTGATATCAAATCTATAAGATAAATATTGTAATTTAAATTCTTTTAAGATTTTGAAAAGTTCAGCACTACAGACTTGCAAATCTTTAACAGTTTCTTGGGGAAACCATTTCAGACGAATCCGAACCATCACAAAATTGTCGACACTAAAAGTTTTAAATTCCTTTCCTGACGTCAGATCATAACTTATAGTTAGCGTTACTTGTTCAAATATATCACTGATTTCTCATGTATAGAACTTGCATGTGTGTGGCAAAATATAATGCAGACTCAGATGTTTAGACCTAAAATGCAGACTCAGAAACTTCATAATGAAATGCAGAAGAGAACTTAACTTAGTGTCTATCATTGCTAAAAGGGTCTTACAAAAAAATAGCTAATAAACTTTGACTCCTTATTGGGCATTAAAAGTTTTAGGCACTTGGATCATCGGATCAACAATATACACGACATCGATCAAAAGGGGTTATTAGAGGTATGATCCTAAAAGTATGTGACAGTTTACTTGTTTCAAGATGAAAGATATGCAAACAAGTAAAGGCAGAGGAGATGCACCCTTCAGTTTAAGGAAAAGAAGTTGATAGTCTGTAAGGCATCATGTTCTCCCATAACTGCATCCTTAAAAATTTTCAATGTAGATCGATCATAGATGATAACATCCTTGATCATACCCACATTCTTTGTCCCGAGATAACTCCAGAACTTATCCTCATAGAAATGAATGTTTACTGGGACAAAGCACTGTTGCCTGATCTCTAGTGACAACTCATCAACTTATCTTTTGAGTTCAATGTGCATGGTAGGATCAATCCTATGGTGTGGCAAGTCAGGAAAACTAGCTCCTGGGGTTAAATCAATGACGTGTTGGATATCACCATCGATTGTAGGTCTTCATGAAGAACTTCAACAATCCCTGTAATCACATGATGAGTTTGGGAAAAATTGGAGTACTGTCTTTAGGTGGGATATAAGTAAACTCCGTAGTCACAGGGGTAACTTCAACAAACTCTGTTACCACTGGGGTGGCCTCAGGAAGAATTAGAATACTGGACTCCTCAATGTCATCACCCTGAATTTTTCTTCTAAGACAGTCTTCAGGTTCTTCCACCTGGTAAATGAATTCCTCAAAGTCAGACTCAGACTCTCTTAGACAGTTTATCAATGGCAACTATGAATGGGCTCGGTGTCGGGAGTAGAGGAGGAAGGTGCTGACGATTAGGGCAGGCAACGACACTAGGAGTTGGCAGTAAAGGAGGAAGGGGCTCTGGATTTGTTACAGGTGGTTCCTTAACTTTGGCAACTTTGATTGGACTTGGACATATGACATCATGTCCATAACCTTGGCATTTGCTACATTGAATTGCAGGGTGAAATGTGGAGTTCCTTTTAATATTTTGGCCTTTAGCGTTACTTATAACGCTTTTGTCTTTAATGTCCATCTTATATGCTTGTGTTTGTTTATTACTCTGGTCTGAGTATTGATATAATGTGGACTTGAATGTTGGGACTGTGTGATCTTGACTCCTAAATGTATAACCTAAATTGAGAGCATCAGAGTGTTGAACCAAAGTGTCAGCTTTTTTTAGCTCGATAATTCCACGAGTGAAATGATACTTTTGATTCATATTAGCCTTCATGTCATGCCAAGTTCCAATAGGGTATTCTCCTCTTAACTCACGGAGAGTCTCAAGGGCAGACCAAGACTTGCTTGGCCAGTCAACTTCATGGCAGTAAAAACTTTCTCAGCTTCAGACAATAGGTATCGTGTGAAGTACTTATCCATGTTTTGTAGCCAATTCAAAAAAAATTTGCGGGCCAGAACGATCAAAATAATCCAGACGACCATCAAAGGTTGGTACGTCCAATTGGATGCTCTTCAAGTATCGGTCAACATGATATTGTTCATCATGCCTTTGGTATTGTTGGAACGAACCATGTTGTTCATCACGTTCATGGAGGTGCTCGCGATAGTTCTCAGTCCTATGTAAAGACTCTAAGGAATGCTTTGATTTGAAAAACATGCTATTTATGTGCTTTATTGTAGCATCCTATTTTGCTAGGAGATTGGGATCCATTAACTTTTTTATGCCAAAAAAAGAAGAAAAATTCATAAACAAATGCCTAATGAAAAGATTTTTTTCACCTAGTGCATGGTGTTCCTGCCTAAACCTGGCTCTGATACCAAATTGATGTGAAACGGTGCATATGTGCCATGTAGGGAATCAGTGATATGATCAAACTCGCTCGTTTCACCAAATAAAAAGATCTTCGACAGGAAAACTCAAAACTAGCAGTGTTGCAAATGGATTTAAACAAGATTGCAAACGTAGCTTTAAACATCTCTAATTTTAACGAAATTAAAAACAATAATCATGCATGATTGTGATAGTTCTCTTCGCAATATTAAGACAAGCAATTCACAAGTTAACAGATTCACACCTCACCATACAGTGGGTAGCAGACAATAATGATAATATTTCAGAGATAAATCAAGTGATGTAACAAACTAATAACTCAATTTGCTGAAATAAGACTCACTAATGTGATCTGCTGTTGTAATGTTGCTGATGTTTCGTGTTGTTGAATGTTCTTGCACATGAGAGAGACTGATGCTGATGAGAACGTTGAAGTCTTAAAGGGAAGGGAGATGCTTGCATAAGAGCAGATGGCGTAGATCTTTGGGACTCATGGTCACGTGCAGAACAGAGGAAAAGCCGCTGCCAAGTGCTGGTGTTGGATGGCGCTCGGATGGCCGAAGAACTTGAAAGTGACGACAACGAGAAGGATCAGCCAGCAGAAAGAAGATAAGCAAAGAGGAGGGTGGGCATTGTTGGCGTTAACGAGGGAAAACAGAGAGTAGAGTAAGGAAGGAGATTATCCAGAGAAGAGAAGGCAAAGATTTTCATTTTGATTCATCATTCATTAGAGAGAAAAGGAAGAGAGTAGATGAAGACAAGAGAGTTCAGAGTCTTCAGACAAGAAGCATTTTTTTATTAAACATTCATCCCTTCAATACAAGGTACAATTGCCTCATATAGGCTACAACTTCTTAACTACCCACTACCACAAGTTATAACTACCCACTACTACAAGTTATAACTACCAACTACCACCACTACACGCAACTGAAATACATGTAAATACAAAAAAAAATACAAGTAAATACTATAACAAATATACTGAAATACAAATAAAAATGGAACTAAGATGTCCCTATCACTTGGCCTGCGCATTGACAGTCATTTTGAGCACATACTCTCACACCATAAGCTTATAGGTCATCCAGTTGGGATAAAAATGAGAACTGCAGAGCCTTTTATTCCAAGTCAAAGGTTGGCTTAATGAATCCTTTTCTAATCTCATGTGGCGGCCTCACCAACTTGGGATTAAGGCAACACTGTTGGTGGAGGAAAGTGTTGCTGGTGATGACAGCGGGTGTAATGGATTTGCTCTCAATATTTCTGTTTGGCTGACCTACCATGAACTTCCCAATGTGTAGATTTGTCTATTGGACTGTCAATGGTCAGGGTTCCCACCTAAACTTCCTCTATGTTAATATCTTGAGATCTCTTGTACATGTCTCTAGCTGCTTAAATTAATTTATAGGAGATAAAAGTTTGGTAAGATATGTAGAAAGATGAGTTTTGTTTTTAGTAAATCATAGCCAATAGTGTGACTTTTATTTAGCACGTACACTCCTATGATGAAATTGTGGCGCATCTGACACGTCTGCTACGCGTGTTAGACACATGTATCGTATGCATTTTTAAGAATGTCAATCGTCTACATGACGTGTCAATGTTGGTGTGCTCGTGTTCGTGCAACATAGGTGACTTGCATTTGGTAAGAAATCTTTTCAACACTATAATGGGAGGGCCCTACCAAGGATCCTGTCTATGCATATGAATGTTCACATGAGTTACATGTCTTTGCTATTTGAATCATGGGAGCCTAAATCAAGTTGCATGATGATTGTGTGCCATTTGGGCCTGAATTTCTTAAGGCACCCCCTTTTATTCAACTAAAAAAACCCATTCTAGAAACGAAGCATGGCCAAAAGTATGTTTCCTACCTTAAGTAAAGCTTTAAAGTTAGATAGACGAGCCACGTCGGGGGACCCCCGATGGGGGCGACTGATGATAATTTTTTTATGGGGGGTATATGAGAGTGTTCTATGGTAGAGATTACCTGCAATTTACTCTTATCACTCAGATACCATGAAAGCTATACCATCCTACTCTCCGGCGCCAAAGGCGGGAAAATGGGAAAAAAGAAAGTGTTACAATCTACAAATCAACTTATGTTCATTTCGTCAAAAGTTAATTAGACAACTTGCATCAAATCAAAAATACAACCGTGTAGGTGTGAACATCTTGTGTCTCCAAGCCGTGTGTCCCCTCATCCATGGGGCAAGTCTCTCGCTCTCTGTTTCCGCATGTATGCATTTTTTTTTTGCCCCTTTTGGATGGATGGGTTGAAGGGTTGAAGAGTAGACGAGAAGAATATAGCACAGCAAAGATTGTACAATATGCCAATTGCCAGCAACACGATAAACCTATAATTAATTCCTTATCCCCAGATCCTTTTTTTGGTTTATTTTGATTTTTTGGTATTTTTGTGTATTTCATTTTTTAGTTTATTCTATTAAATTTGTGGGGGTGAGGGGTGTTGGGGGAGTCATACATGAAGCATGCAAAAAGTTTGAAAGTTCGTTGCTTAATGAAATAATGCAATCTATTAAGAGCTCATCTTTAATTTAAAATATCATTCCAATAAAGTAAATTGGCATACCTCGGGAGCACCGGGCGCGATTCCAATCAGAACCAGCCATTTTTCTGATGGGTCACAACGGTAGTTAATGATCTGATTATTTGCCAAATTAGCTGTTCTATCAAACATCTTTACGGGCTCAGAGTCACCTGCATGTGTAGCATGCATTTAAAGAAAGCAATTTGATATGAACAAAATGTGACAAACAATTATATAAACAAGCGAAGAAGGGCTCAAGGAAGATGACAAACAATACAACTCCAAAACAACAAAGAAACCATTACCTTCTATTGACCAATGATATACTGCGGTCTGAGTGACCAACCCCAGCATTTTCAGAGTAATCCATTTCCAAAAAACAACCTGTACATATTTGAAAGTTTCGAAGAACTTAAGTCCTTGAACTATAGAATATAACAAAAATGAATGCAAATATCAGTTCACTATCGAGAAACACATTGATAAAAGACATATCCAATCATAAATGAAATACCTGCTCTGGCATCTGATGTGATTTAATTTTGGTCTTCAACTCAATATTGAATATTTGGAGGTGATCCTGAGTAGTTCCCGGTATTTGTGCTTCATGCATTAAAAAAATAAATAAATATTTGCTAAAAGAGTTTGCAATCTGATAGGACAAAATCAGCAACTATTGTGGATGTGTGACAGGGAAAAAGCTAGGCAGTGTTGCATATAAACAAAGGAACAGTAACAACATGCAGACATGACAAAACATTTTAAAGAAGCACAGCTGGAAAATGGAAGGATCGTAGTAACATGTGAATATTTCTCCCAGGCTGAGAAATGCCCTTGAAGTAATGAGAGGTTGATAGTTGCAGTATGAGTAATTGCATCAATTCATGAGGCAAAATATGCACATAAAAGAGCCAAAAGATACATATTCCTAGCCGCGCCAAACTCGCCTCAATTACCACATTGTGCGTAATGCATATGGCAAAAACTGTAAGGGTCATTGAGTTACTGGAATAAAGATGATACAAGTGCATATAAAAACAAATGGCACAATCTAAAAAGAAATGATTCTTACCTTTGAGAGCAAGGATCCTGCTGTTGGGATTCATCAAAGCCGAGTCAGCCGTAATTGGCCTCCTCAGTGGCTGCATCGGCATGCTCATATCGATGATAACAACACTGTTCTGCGGAGATGTCTCTCTCACACAAATATACTTATCCGATTCCATCGTCACGTGAGTAAAAGTTATAAATTGTTGGTTGATCCCAACACTTGGAAGCTGAAATCAATTCAATGAAGCAATTTAGAATGGACAGATAGAACACCGATCAAAGAACTACAATGAATCTAGACACCTAAAAATAGCATCATTACAAGTTCAAATCTAAACATCGTGAAGGCGATTAATTTCGCTGCATTCCAATGTTTTGAAGCTAAAAATAATACGAGTAGAGCAAGGGTCTATTACAAAGCAGTATGCTACACAAATCATAGATCACGATCAAAATAGTTGGGATCACGATCTCCACAGTAGATCTGAAGAGATTCTTTGTATACTCCACGAATTGACCATTACAGAATTGTGAATTCCCGAGATCCACACGATTCGAGCAATCTAAACCAATCCAGAACAGCTCTAAACCCTAATTCCCTCTTCTCCACTGAATTGAACTCTCGAATCAGGAAACCAAACAACAAAGAGCCAAACAAAAGCGAAACATCGAGAAATGGAAGAACACTCACCGTCAAAGCTTCCTTCATAGCGATCGGAGCGCTGGCCGCGGCCATGGCGACTGGATCGGAGCTCCGACTAGGACTTGGCGAAGAAACTAGGGCTCCAGGTGAGTGGAAAAGGATTCCTTCGGATCTGAGTGGAACACTTTCGACCCTGTCGAATTAGAAGAGAGAGGGGAGGAGAGGGGCCAGCAGCGGATCTGAAGGAAAATTTATATATATTTAAGGGAGAGAAAGCGGAAGCGAAGTGGGTCTTTTTCTTTTTAGGATTTGTTTACTGATTTTTTTTTTTTTTTAACAATTAAAACATCAAGACATTTTGTTGGCGACCGATGGGGGGTTCACGAGTGAGCTGGAAATTTTATTTATTTTTGTGTGATAAGAATTCGAAGGTGGCGAGAGAGATCTGAGAAAAACCTGTATGATCCAACGGAATCATGAACTTGCTTGTAAAGAGAGACCAGCGTATCTTTCTTCCCTTTAAGAAATGCATTGCAATTGGTACTTTCGTCTAGTTATTCGAATTCATTTCCTTCGCCCCTCTCTCGATTTGGGGCATGTTTGTTTCTCATATAGCATGCTTATTTCTCATAATTCACCCGTAATAAAATATAATTACAACAAAATTATTTTTAGTGTTTGTTTGAGACTGTAAATCGTAGAATGTACTTGTCGCCAACTTACAGTTTAAACAGTTAATTTTGTGGTCACGCAAACTTCACTTGCAGTCCATTTGCAACGCAAAGAGTTAATTTTGTGGTAATGTAAATTATGTATTGCTGACAGTTAATTGTAATTAAATTAATATTTTTTTATTATTAGATCAATATTTTTAAATTATGAGAATTTTTTTAATTATTAACTTAAAGCTTATTGTTCTAATTTTTTTTATTAGAATCTTTTTTTGTTACTAGATTAGTAATATTTAATATAAAATTAATTTTCATTATTAAATTAAATTTTTTTAAATTTTGTAATCTAATATTTTGAATTATTTAATTTAATAATATTTAATATTATGTTGCAATACTAAATATATTAATAGTTAATATTAGGTTACCATTAATGTTAATATTTTAGTAATCTAATATTTATTATTATTTTTTAATATTAATATTTTATTTTTCGTATTTATTTTTTATTTAATATTTGTAATACTTAATATATTTGATATTTAATATTTTTAATATTTAATATATTTAATATTTACTATTTTTATTGTTTATTTTAAATTTTTAATATTTACATTTTTATTTTACTATTTCTAAAATTTAATATGTTTAAATCATCAAAGAGTTAGTTTTGTGGTCAACTTTTTCACTTACGACTTACACATTACTAACGAAAAATCATAAAATGTAATATATTTTTTCATTTATAATTTCACATTAGCAACCAAATACAGTAAAACTTACTTATATAAATCTCACTTACAACTGTAAAAAAAATACTACTTACGATTTACGGTCACTTACAGCAACCAAACAGGACCTACAATCATATTGTTTCCTCTTATTTTTATAATTCTCGCTTGTAATTGTATGTGTTTTTTTGTTTTTCTTCCTAAACATAAAATATAAATGTTACACGTTAGGTCAGAAGCAAGTCAGCAAGGGAGAGACAATGAAGCTCGAATCATGTTTGGATTGCGCTCTCAACCAATCTAACTTGGTTGTTATTCTATATTATTTTTTAGCAAGCCTTCGTTTTATCATTTTTATACATTTTCATTTTAGTTTCCTTGACATTGGATGGTTACAGTACGTTCTTGTTTCTCCAAAATTCGACACGTGTCTTCTTTAATGTATAACTGATTCATGTTTTTTTCTTCTTTTTTTGATATTTCTCACTGTTGAATATTGGTATCGTGTGATGACAACGAAAAAATATAAGATAAAAGATGTTACCAAAATGTTGCTCAATTCTGAAACAAGATTTTGGAGTATGAGAATCCCATATTCAAACTCATATTACGCCCGTCTTCAAAATTTTAGAAAAGAGAAATGTTTGTACTGACACTCAGATTTTTTTTGACTTAGTTTCACAATAATAAGTACATGTAATAATTATAATAGCCACTGTCAAAAACACTATGATGATACACACACATCAACTAAAAAAAACACAAATAGAATAAAAATATCAACCAACTAGTGATAAAAATATAGAGAATTGCGTACTAAGAAACAATAGTATCGCAAAAATAAACTCTTTCACCCTAGATGTGTGTCTTCCTTATATATATATATATATATATATATATATATATATATATATATATATATATATATATATATATATATATATATATATATATATATATATATATATATTATATATATATATATATATATATATATTAAATCTAATTAACAATAATTCGTTGTTGTCACTGTAAAAAAACGAATAATGACTATATATAGTTGAAAACAGTGGAAGCGAGCATGAAGACTAAAGTGCACGAGAAACGATTTCATGAAAAATGCAAAGAAGAGGATTGGTGGGTTGGACTGTGTCATAGCATAAAAGTATACTAAAAATGTGGTGTCTTTTTAATAAAAGAATAAAAATTGATGCTAAGATGTGAGATTTAGGTGATTGTTATAACAAATCCTGTAAAAATAGTGCTGCCAATGAATTAGAGCAAATTATAATTGTCTTAAGCAATTATATGAGAAATACAAGACAACTAGTGAACTATGGGATTTTGACTTTGTGTTTAATGTTAAATACTCGCGTGAGATTTTTTGGACGATGTTAAATCACGAGATGAAAAATTAATGGTTGTCGTTGATGTTGTAGATTAATATTAATCTAAGATAAAAGTGCTCCCTTATAAGTTTTTCTTTTTCGATTAGACTTCACTAACGCTAACAGAACACTTGATTCGGTAAAATATAGATTTTAAAGACATAACTCCTAATAGCTGAAGAAAACTAATTTAGGCACTAATTGAATAATCTCACAATCTTTGACTTTTTCGAAAATATTGATGCATATTTAGGTAGTCTATGATCACGATCCCTATGTTAGTTTCTAGGATCAATCTGACAACCAATCAATATCACCGATCTAATTGGCCAGGTCAGTGAATATCAGGTGGGAGGTTTTCCATTCAATAGAACGTTCCTTAATTACCTTCCTTGGTTAAACACCAATTAGACTGATATAAGTCAGTCTCAATATACTGAATATCAGTATAACCCTTGTATAAAAGAAAATTAATTCACTTATACGGTACTTGGATTGAGGTACGCTTATAGCGAATCTCCTTAAGACAATTACGTCCCCCGCTATGGTGCTAACGGGTTACTGGATGCTGGTCTCCCAAGATACAACACTCCTTCACGGTATTTGGATAGCACTAGTGTAACGCCCCGATCCGGCAGGTACGGAGACGTTACTGCGACGTACACACGCAGGTCGAAAATACCCTCACGTATATACGCTAAGCATCAGTACTAACAAGAATCAGAGTACGGAAGCACGTGGTGCATTATACATTCTAACATGTGAGTACAATTACAAAGTTATCACCATATGTGACAAATATTATAAGAATATTACATCACCGATAGGCACAAATGCGAGAATACAAAGAGGTGTACAAGTATAAATAGTACAAAAGGAGGCTCAGAGTCATAACAGGAAAACTCTATAGCCGAGCAGAGGGGCTGAAAGGATAGGGCTCTGGACGGTCTGCTAGGGATCCACGCTTCAGCTGCGCCATTCTGATCAGCAACTAGGAGAATTCACAAGCTCCAAATTTCAAAACCTAGACACGAGGATCCAGAGGAGTCAGAACTCCCCGGCAAGTGGTAATGCGAAAGCCAGATGGCGTGCTGAGATATGCACATGTATATCGATAAATCCAAATCATAAACATACCTTGAAAACCATGTCGTGAGCACCAACATGCAGGAAAAAGTAGATATACAGTAATTGATATGAAGCAGGGAATATGCATGATATAAGATGATAAGAAGAGGAGACTGGAGGAATAGAACACAAGTGGTAAAATAGGATGTGAGCAGGTATAATATAGTAATGCTCATAAACCAGAAATATGATGTAAAACCTGATGAAAGTAATTGTAACGAGATAAGTGGTATAATCAAGTTTGTAGAGCAACATAATAAGTTAGTATTTTGGCATTTTATTATTATTATTACTCGTCCGACCCATATATCTAGGTACGTGTCCTGGTGTACATCTCAACACACATACATCCATATATAAGTAAGTTGAGGTTGGTTATTATTGGAAGCTGACGAAGAACTGATAGCTCATACTTATAGTAGTTCCCGTTCGCCCGGGACACAGCCATTTGGGGGCCTGAAATCTCCTAACACGCATCTTCTAGGGGCCTGAAATCCCCTAACACGAATCGTCAGTTTAGTGTTCCACTACTATAAGTAAGGCACCATACCGGCATCCATCACTTTCTCCCATTCTCCGTATAAGTTATCCTTTCTATAATTTATTAAACATAATTATCAGATTACGGGAATGAGTAGGATCATAACTAGTCATAACAGGAGTACATAACAAGCATAACGGGAGTTCATAACGGGCATAACGGGAGTTCATAATAAAAGATCAGGTACTACATTCCCATAATGCGATAATCGTGGGTAGAGAGTTAATCATAACATGTATCAGGTCTTAACATGACAATGACAAGTGATCGGGCAGGTGACAAGTCATGTCATAACAGGGAACAGGTGTTAAGTAGTAGTATATCAAGTGTCAGGTGATGACACACCAGTTGTCGAGTGATACAGACAGGTGTTAGGTATTAGCATGTCAAGTGTTAACATATCAAGCATGTACTTGGCAAGTGATAGAGTAATAACTGAGCACAATCAAGCAGAGCTGAGCAAGCCGGAGCGAAACTAATGTACAACACTAAATGCTATCACGCTCGGCGTGGTTATAGCTCGCAGCGTAGCTAGACACACGTGTCGCAGTAAGCGTATGAACGCCATACTACCGCTCACGGGGAAGCCATGCTCACGGGGTAGCTACACTCAGACGGAATAAGCAGTAAAGTGTTGTCGCTAGGTCCGCCTACCAGGCGTAGCATAGAGAAAGTTCAGAGGACTTTAAACCTCAAAGTTGTACCCAGAGGTTAGGCCTGACGGTAAGGGTACATGCAGAAAGTGTTAATTCCAAACAGCACAAATCGTGAATAATACAAGTCGACCGATGAAAGGGGAAGTCAAAAGGAAAGCGAGAACACTCGCCTAAATATTCAAAAAACACAGTGAAATCCCCGATCTCCGGAATCCAGGAAACCAACGCGTAAACGCATTCCAATAAAAAGGAGGAGAGAGACTGAAGACGCGGGAGTCGCGTCGCGTAGATGCCACAAACGCGGGGTTCAAGATTCGCGTTTAAGTCAGGACACGAGAAGAACGCAAACGCAAGCCTGAGCTCCGTGTCACGTTAACACAAGAACGCGAGGGTCGCGTTATACAAATGTCAAGAACGCGAAGATCGCGTTAAAGAATTGCTTGGACGCGGGGTGAACTCCGCGTCTAGAAATTAATAGAGAAAGAGAAAGACGCAGGGAGGTGAGAAAAGAGAAAGACGCAGGGAATGAGGGAGAAGAGACGCAGGGAAGGAAATAAAGGAAAGAAAGAAGGAAAGAAAAGAGAAGAAAAGAAAGAAAGAAAGAAGAGAAGAAAAGAAAGAAGGAAAGGAAAGAAAAGAAAGAAGAAGGGAAGGGGGATGGTCGGTCATATTGTCGGCGGCGGCCGGAGGTGGCCAGAGACGGCCGGAAGTGGCCGGAGACGGCCGGCCAAAGCCCCAAGCCCAAGCCAATAAGGGGTGCAAGTGTAGTTGAAATGGGAAAAATGGAGTTTTACAAAAGGGTTTCGGAGAGCGAAGCTATAACTCGTTGGAAAGAGCATGACGAGGAGAAGAAGATGGTGTGTTTGGTGGTGATCAAGGTGGTGTAGGTGATGGTGAAAATAGTGGAGAAGCTTTAGAGGCTAATGGGTTCTTGGTGGATAAAAGAGGAAGAAGACGGTGGTGAAGTTGTTATTGTTGTTGTTGGAATGGAGGAGGATATGGAAGAGAAATTTGTGGAGGAGTTGGTGGTGGAGAAGAGGAAAAGGGTGGCTGGCCAAGGAGGAAGGGCACAGCTGGTTGGGCTGCTGTGTTTCAGTTTTTGAAGGAGGAAGGGAATAATGAAAGAGAGAGAAGATGGAGTACTTATATAAAGGAAAAGGGAATTATTACAAGATTGCCATTGTCATGCCCTTCATCCAATGAGACTTGCATCTCCATTAGAGCAAATCCGTGTCTAGGCAAAACAAAGCCAGACGCGGAGACAAGATCTGCGTTCAGGAGGAAAACGCGAGATTACGTTTAGCAGAAAAAATAAAAGTCATAATGACTTGATCAGAACTGACTTGAAAGGCATTAAATGCAGAACATAAATGAATCTCTGCATTAAAGATCGAATTCAGATTTGGTAAGACTCGCGTCTGAGGAGGGAGAGAGAAAATGAGAAAAAAGAAAAAATAAAATATCAGGATAAGATTCCGGTATCTGGGAAAACAGCGAAAACTCCGGAAAAGTCCGAAAAATGAAGTAGCTTGGAAAGATTTTTAAAAATTCTCAAAAATAATAAATATTATTTTAAGATGTTTGGTGAAATCGGTATTCAGAGATTCAAACTCGTATTTAAAATAAAAATCCTGAAGTCAACCGTCGATACCGGTCCACACCGGTTCGGCCGGATTTTGATAAATCCTGAAATATCTTAGAAAATACATGAAATGAGAAAATATAATTTTAAGAAGTAATATGAAAGTATAATCTAAAATTTTGATTCCAATTGTAAACTAAAATTCCTGGAATCAACCAGCAATACTGGCCGACACCAAATCCAGTGAAATTTTGATAAATTCAGAAAAATCTCAGAAAAAGTATTTAAATAGAAAATGTGATTTTAAGAAGTTATGGGAAAGCTGTTTTTAGAATTTCAACTCCGTTTGTAAATTAAAAATCAGAGAATCGAGCAGCGGTATTGGTCGACCCCGGTTTTGAAGATTTCCAATTTTATTTACGAAAATTCCATAAAATTATAGAAAATCTAAAATATTAGAAAACAATGTTTGAAACTGAAATCGGTCAAAACAGAATATCGAAAAGACCAAATCGAGCAATACTCCAAGATCGGGTTCCTGGTGCAGACTAGGCTGACTTCGAGTTCACGAATATAGATCCACAGCAAAACGAACATATAAATAATTCATAATACGAAACAAATACAGGAAGTAAATTGAAAAATACGATCAGAAAATACGAATACGCAACTAAGTACGTATTCCGGGAGCGGGGTGTTACAACTACTAAATCATCGTACGGTTGAACTGTAGTTACCCAGTACCTTCACAGGATTATGAAAGCAGCAGGACCAAGACAAATTTTAGGGATAATATTTTATCTATACTTTGGAGAAAAACCCACTGCATAGAAAGGAAGGAGATAGAAGAATATTCTTCTTTGGAAGTCATAGATTCAAACAACAATTCTCTTAAAGAATATGTTGAATTTTCTGAGCCTTCTTTCAGAACGCATCTTCAGAATCTGTTGGAAGTCACTTCGGAATCTAAGTTGCAAAATTCCCACTACCAGACACTTCTGAATCTGAGTTGCAGAAGTCCCACTTTCAGTCACTTCTGAATCTGGGTTGCAGAAGTCCCACTTCAGAAGGCAGAGGAAGGAACTTGTTGTTTTCCTTTTCTGTATGTTGTGTTTCTGTGTGTGTTCTAAAATGAGAGAAAAGGAGCGCTATTTATAGTGCTCCGGGAGGGGTAAAACCGTCCGAACCTGACCGAACGGTTGCAACGGTTCGGTCTGAACCGTTGCGGTTTCAACGGTTCGTTTCAGACAGAAACCGCCCAACTGTTCGTGGCGGTTTTCTATCAGCCGTTGCATTGTGTCAGTTCGGATTCGGATGGTGGAGCAGTACGATCCGTTGTAACCCATACCCGTGAGATCCGGTTCAAAAAGAACCGGACCGGGTAGGGAGCCCAAGCCCGGCACCGGCCGGCCGCGACGCGCGCGGGGGCTTGGTTTTTCCCTAATCGCGCGCGAAAACTCCAAGTACCCAGAGGGCACACCCTATACTCTCATTTTTTTCTATTTAAACACATCAAACTTCCATCTCATGGCCAATGTGGGACTAAATGCTTTTAGGTACCTTTAATCCCCTTTTGGCTTTTGAATTAAGCAAACTTTAGACTTGAATATCTCATTCATTCGAAGTCGGAATTGAACATGTGAATATACCACGTTCATCTCCAATGGAAGAACACACTCCAACCATTGTCCAATTTATTCTATCAACGGATCTCGCCGTAATTCAACTCAATGATTCACATTTAATTCTTCATATTTCCCAACACCCTATCAGATAGATTATTGCAATTGTTTTTTTAATTGATATTATTATTATTATTACAGGAAAAGAGTAGTATTTGAAAACGAAAACTCTACTCAACATACTGTTGATTTGTTAGGAATGTGATTATAAATAACACATTGCTAAGAAGTACTCACAATTTCATATCAATTTACTAAGATCAAACAAGATCAAAGCAGACTGCAACTTCTATATTCCAAAATTATATGTGAAATTTATTGTTTTTCTTTACCAGTGAAATGAAAGCAGTACATCTGGTTTTTCAGATTTCATTTCTTCGTTTAACACTCTTAATGCGGTAAGATGTCGCATACTCTCATACATGCCACGTTCAAATAATGATTACATAATAAAAACCCTATAGTAAGAACTTATAGATTCCTTCTCATAAAATATAGGTAATCTGGACAAAAAGTCTTGAGTATGGTGATAGTACAAACGAGTACAACTTCAAGTAATCTTTACTTAGAGAAGAGATGTTACATTATTTGTATCACGAACATAATACAAAATTCTCAATAAAAAAAAGAGTAACCTTTTTCTTTAATAAAGAATTGATGGGAAAAATTGGAAACTAGCCGACAAAGGTGTCAGCAAAATAGAAAAATCAGATACTACAGGTTTGCCTTTTATGATTGCTAACTACTTTCTATAAAAACTTCAAGTATAATTGACACATTTTCTTCATGGTTAATTTTCTTAATACCTTCTTAAACTTTCATCATTTTTCTAAAAAACAACTCAACTTAGAAAATTCAAAAACTATACTGAATTATTCTTAAATTTTGCCATAAACCACCTTGAGCTAAACAACCATATGGAGAATTTATATAGGTTTCACTTAAAAGGGGAAATTCATTTGAGATTTTTTGTAGATATTCACAATAAGAGGTTAATTTGGAATTTTAATGATAACTCAAGATAGTTATTTGAGATTTTTTAAGTTAAAAGGGGTTTTATGAGGAAACCATAAAAGTTTAAAAGATAAAAAGAAAAATAACATTTCTTTGATGGAGATAGTTCTTATCAATGAGTTAGAAAACTATGTCCTCTTCCCTGTAAGTTAAGTGCCAAAAGATTTTCAGTTTCTATTTATCTTTTTATAGTTAAAAGTAGCAGTATTTTTTTCTTTTTCAATCAACATATTTTCTGGGATTTTTAAAAAAAACCCTCTTTCTAAATTTAATTAAAAAAAAGGTTAGAAAAAATTAGCAAGAAAAATTGACATTTGACATGTTACACACATGCGCTGAGCGATTTCGCCTCGCTTACGTGGCGTTAGGACGTCGTGGGTGGCATTTTTTTTTGTCCGAGTTTGGCGAACTCGGACATAAAATTGTAATAATTCTTGGTCCAAGTTTGTGATGTTTGTTCAGATTTGTGGTACACATCCTGAGAAGCATTGTTGTTTTTTATCTATTTTAGGTTTTGGTTGCAAAACTCGAACCAAGGACTAGAGACTCAACTTGGTAAAAAAATATCACAACTTCATAAGAATATTACAATTTGGTATCCATTTCCAAACTTTCGTAATAAATCACAATATCAAAAGAACACAAGAATGTCACAACTTCACAAATTTATCATAGCATCATAATAATCACAAGAATATCACATAAATTACAAAATAGAGAAACAAACACACACCACAACTTCGTAAATATCACAATATCACTCGTATAACGATATTACAACTCCATAAACATTATAACATCACAAATACATGTCATATATATTTAAATATCAAAGTGTTCATCATATCACTCGTGTCACAACTTTATATCATAATATTACATATTAATAATTTAGCTAATATGACATTAACAATATCATGATATCCTATCCGAACAAACACGTCAATGCATGTATTTCTCGACTATGTCCGCGACTTCTTTCTCGATCATGTGGAGGAGTGGTCTGAGACTCTAGTTATGTATGTTGCCGAAGTGGTCATGCCTTATACGTAAATCATCCACACCGTGGGTACTTCCTAGCAGGTGCCTAAGATGGTCCAGGCTCGACATTATCACGTGGACGTTTGTGTGCACCGTGTTGAGAAGGTTCCGCCTCATCCATAACAGGCGGACGCTATTGATGTTGTGCATAAGCTGTGATGGAGTTTGGCGCATCTGACGGATATACAAATCGGCGTTCCCATGGATTATCCTTGATGAATCTATTCATCCCTGCAATATCGAAATCCTCTAAGAATCATCAATCAATACTTGATGCACCATGTTTTCTATATGAATCAATCACTCGACCTATAATGAAAACTAGAAATAATTAGAAGAACATATCAGATATTTAATATATAATATGAATTTTCTTAAGACATCGTCAACTGTCACTCATAGGTTGTATTGTGCATGAAATTGGTAGGTGCATCAACATGTTGAATAATTCATGACGAGTGATTCCAATACTAACACATGTACTCTATCAAAAGTGTACGAAAATATCTTTGATTTTGAATTTGATTGGCTCGATCGTCCCATTGGAGTATATAAGTCACTGGCAGCCAACAGAGAGTAAATACTTTTTGGATCAATCCCAGTCGACTATAGCTTCAATGTTAGTCGACTAATAGTGGTATTAGTCGACTATAGGAATGGGCAAGTCGATTAACAGGACCTGTTACTGTGTTTGGGTCGGAACTTCAGCTAATACCTAAAACTTCACACATATGGTATAAAAATACAATTGCCAACCTGATGATAAAGTCCGAATAGACCTACTTAATGGACATGCATAAATATTATTTTACTCACTGAGCTGTCGAGTTTACTCTGTTCTCATTATCACCTTCAGGTTTGGACAAAGACAAGGGACCCGCTTAATGGCAACATATGCGGGATAGGTGTCAACGAAGATATTTCACCCTTTTTGCTTGTTCTTTTGATATGTATATGGTTGTAGAAAACTATGCATAACTTCTATTTGGATGTTTGTTATGAACTTGTAAATATTGAAATGCTTGGTGCTAGACTCAAAGCCTGTATTATATTTTAGAATAGTAATGTATTAGACTATGTTTCCTTATGAGTTGTCGGACCAATATTTTGGGAAATGCTAAATCATGTTAAGATCATACATGCTATCAGAGTGGAGATTGATGTAAAGTATAGAGCAGTCTGATGTTAGTAGAATGAAAGTATTGTATCTTGATGGGTCCCACGCTTGGATAATATGTGATGATTGTAATCAATGGAAATTATTAATTGGGACCGTTACAAAAAATGTACGTCTCATGCCCTCATCTCTTTATCAAAAACCGTTAGCAATGGATAATGGAGTCGTACCCACCATTATTGAGAACGGATGAAGAATTTCGCTCACTTGATGCAATCTGACATCGGGATCCTCCAAAATCCATTTTTGATATGTCAGAAAATGATCTACACACTCAATGACCTGAAGATCTTGCAATTATAACATCAAAACATAGTTAATAAAAATAAAGCACGTTTATTGTTATAATATTAAAGCTTAACTTTAAATTGAGATTACCTGGCTTGCATCAATTTTAGCGGATTGATACTCATTTGGCAAGTAAATAAAATCAGAACTGGCCAGTCCTGGATCCACTGGTGCTTTGCCCGCACATAAATACATTTTTTAGTAACAATGGGATATCAAAATGAAATAACATTCATTATATTGTTATATCAAGCATGCAAAGTATTATCAATATTTTTTAGTAACAATGGGATTACTCAAAACTTCTTCCAAATTTCTCAATTGAGAAAAAAAAATCTATATTTCTCAATTAGCTTCACAATTCGAATAATCTAATTAAAACATAAAAGAACAAAGAAAGCAAATAGAGCAAAAACTCGGTGATAAATTGTTGAGAAGTGTACAAGTTATAGAAAATTGAAGATAAATTTTTGAGATCGACGACCTTGTAGCCGACGGGGTTCAGTTCTGGTGTAGACTCAGTCGTCGGGGAAGGCTTAGGGCCACACGAGGGGGGAGAGACTGGTCGGGGCTGGGTGTGGGGTGAACTGTCGGGGAATATGATCGAGGTCGAGGTTGCAAGGGAGAGAAAGAAAAAGAGATAGGGATCGACTGGTCGGGATCAACTGAGCTGCCAGAGAAGGTGATCGGGACCGTGAGAGAGAGGGAAAGAAAGACATAGAAAGAATTAAAAAAACTCATTAAGAATCGTATAAAGAGGCCTTCAGAAGCCAGACCCATTTCAGTAAATTTTAGGTCTAGATTCGCCAAGTCCAGATATAAAATTGCTACAATCCTGTGTCCGGGTTCGCCAAACCCGAAACAAAAAAAATCCCATTGCATGGTGCCCCAGCGCCACGCGGGCGACGCGAACCTATTCAACGCCTTCGTGGCATGTCAGAGAACAACAACAACTAAGCCATTTGTCCCAAGTATTTGGGGTAGGCTACACGAACCAAAAGAGAATTACGCCGGATCGGGCACATGTATCAGCTTTCTCTACTAATTCCTATCGAGCAATATGCCTTCATTGAGACCTTTAGCCTCTATATCTTGTCGTATTACGTTCGCCCACGTTTTCTTCGGTCTCCCCTGCGCTCTTTTAACTTGCCCTAAATTGATACGCTCTACTCGTCGGACTGGTGCATCTGCAGGTCTACGTCACACATGACCAAACCATCGTAGGCGGTTTTCTCTCATCTTCTTTTCTATAGAGGCTACACCTATCTTAGTATGAATATCCTTATTTCTCATCCTATCTCTCCGCGTGTTACCACACATCCAAAGAAGCATGCACATCTCTGCTACACTCATCTTCTGAGCAGGATGTCTCTTTATAGCCCAATATTCTGTGCCATATAACAAACTGGCCTGATAGCAGTCCGATAAAACTTTCTCTTCAGTCATAACGGAATGTTACTGTAACACCCCATCCTCAGTATACGTACACAGCTATGTTGGCCCAAAGGCCTTCCACCCTAGTTTTGATGATGATTAACTCATGTAGTTATGTTTACTAATAATCTTGTGTTATTTAAGTTTCAGATCATTAACCAAGATATTAGTCGGTGATTAGCTTCAACAAGGAGTTTAGAAGCTTTTCATGGTGATTCCAGGGCCAAAGCATCAAGATCATACCTTGCCTAGCTCATGGATCACGGTGTTTGTCGATCGAGTCAACTTGAAGATGGAAGATCGTCAAGAAGACTTAGGTATCCATAGTTTAGATAGTGTGTTTAGATCCAATTTGTAAAGCTTAGTATAGTTGATATGCTCAAGTGCACAATACACACACGTTTCATGATTTGGATTTGGTTTTCATGAATAGTTTGATCAAAACAAGTTTAAATAGTTTTTATGTATATTAGATATGTTCTAGATATACATACATGCTTTTAACCTCCTAAACAAACTTATTTTGATATGTCTATTCATGAGTTTTAGGAAAATCAGATTTCCTATTGGAAAAATCAAGGTTGATAAAAATACAAGTTTTGGCTTTTGGTAAAAATGAAAAACACAAAAATAGTTCATATTGATTGATATTTGAGCTAAACTTTTTATCACATGTTTATATATCAATGCAAAATGATAAAACTATTTTTGGGTATTTTTACAAGACTTAAAAGATTTTTAGAAAAATATTTTACACTGTTTTTCTGACCCAGATTTCTGTTCCAGGCTTCAACCAGTCGACTAGTCAAACTGACTTAGTCGACTTGGGATGAAGTCGGTCGAACGGGCCGGTCGACTGACGTGCACAAATCTGTGCACGTTTGGCAGCACTGGGACGGTCGACCGGGTCTGAGAGTAGTGCTCTCTGTTTGTTTGGGTCGACCGTGCCGGTCGACCGTGTTTGCCCAACGGTCACATTTCTGACCGTTGGCGGTCGACCGGGCCGGTCGACTGTTAGCCTGTCAGGCTGCCACATCAGCCTAACGGCTAGTTTTCTGATGGGCCTATATAAACCCCAATTCTTTGGGATTTTGGCCAAGGTTTTTACAAGAGAAAAATTCCCAGTTTACCTGAGTTTAAAACAAGTTTTCAAAAGTGTTTTTGGGTTTTAAACTTCCAATCTTATTTGTTTTAGGTTTTTGGAAAAATCAAAGAAAAGAGTATTTTGGGAGATTTGTCTTGGCTTTCATTTTCTATCATTTACAAGAGTTTTCCCAAGTAGTTTTTCTTTGTTGCTTATTTTCAAACACCTAGTTTCCACACTTGAGCTTATCTTCTATCCTAATCTATTAGGATCTTTGTTTTGTGGAAAAGAGAAAAGAAAGAGAGATTGTTTGTGGTTGAAAGAAACCACTAGTTGTACACCCTTGTTCTTGTTGTATCCCTCTTCGGTAGAGGTGATCGGGTGATTGGTTTGCTCCCTCTAGTGAGAGGTGGAGTTGGTGTTTGTAACCCTCTTCGGTAGAGGTGTTGTTGGTTGTTTGGCTAAGGGCCTACCCCTCTTGTGTGAGGTGGTGTTTGTATTGAGAGAGGAGTTCGGTACTCCCTTTGTTGTAACAAATCCTTCTCGGTGAAGGTTCCCTCGGTGGGGGTCCTCGGTGGACGTTATGGTGGATTGGAAATCCTACACGGTGGTGTAGGCGGGGATGTAGAGCAAGGTGCTCGAACCTCGAAACATATCTTGTTGTTTGCGTTTGATCCACTTGTCTCTCTAATTTTCTCTCTTTACATTTGTGCAAAGCATCATTCATATCATATCATCATACTTGCTTGTGTTGCCTTGCATTATTTCATATTGCTATTCATCCTTATATGCTTGGATTGATTGTGTGTGTGTCTCACTTATACTTAACCACAAGAGCTTCACATAGCACCTTAACCCATTCAAGGGGAATCAAGAGGAGTTAGTCCAGAGCCCTTCACGGGAAATTCGGCTACACTTGTTGGTTGTATTAAGTGTGATTGTAATATTTGCATTAGCTTCCGCATTTAGCGCATTTAGTTCGTAGATTAGCACTTACACCTATTCACCCCCCCTCTAGGTGTGCTTTCAATTGGTATCAGAGCTAGTGCTCCTGATACTTAGGCTTAACATCCTGGGAGTAAGATCTATTTGTTTGCTAATCTATTATTTGCATTTGCTTGTTTGCACACTCATATAGTTTACCATGGACTTCATAACCCCACCTAGCTTTGACCCTTCCAACATTGTTGTTTGGAAGTATAGGATGTCCATGTACCTAAAGACCCTAGGTTTGCATGTCTTTCATGCGGCCACCAAGAAATGTTATCTTAGAGATCGCAATCATATAGGGGCCAATGCACAAGCCCTTGAGGCCATTAGAAGCACATTACTTAAAGAATATCTTATGCTTGCTTCTAACCTTGATTCCGCATTTGCAGTGTGGAACATGTTGACAACCACCACCACCTCCGAGCTTAAATTGCAAATCCAACAAGAAGAGGAATCTAGTGGAGAGTCGACTCACAATGCTTGATGATCCAAGGGAATGACTCTCTTGAGGTACATTCGGAATCTCAACTAGATAGTAATGATTATGCTAGTTCTTCAAATGATTATGTTGATCCCTATGCTTTAAATGAAGAACTATTAATTGTTTGTGAAAAATTAATAGAAAAATATAACATTTTGAAAAAGAAAAGTCTAGGCATTAATAATGAATATAAAAATTTAATTGCTAGACTTGATGTTGTTTTGCAAGAGAAGGAGGAGATTTCTAATGAGAGGGATTCATTAAGGTCTCAACTTGATCTTGCCCTAAAAGAAAATAAAGTTTGAAATCTAAAAATGATTGTGAAACTCTTGTGAAAAATAATGATGTTTTGTCTTCAAAAATTGATTTTGTTTTAAAAGAGAATGTTGCTTTGAAAAACAAAATTATTTCTATTTCAAATGATTTAAATGTTTGTTTAAAGAAAAATGATGTTTTGCAAAATAAGATTGATGCACATGTTTGTCATGCTAGGGTAGTATCACACACTTCACCTATTGCATGCCACACTTCTTCTTCTTTAATTGATAATGATATATCTTTGTTTAAGAAGAAGGTTGATTGTTTGAGCTCCACTATGAGCCAATGTGTCATGAACCACTCACGGTTGGAAACCTTGGTTCGAAAGAAATAAGTTCCATCCTTTATGCATGCACACCATTCACGGCATACACATGATCCTCACGGACACCATCACACTATGTATGCTCATGTGTACACTTGTACACATTGTGGACGTAAGGGCCACCTTACTAAATTTTGTTATGATAGATTACATACTTCAAATTTAGCAAAGAATTTTGTTCGGGTTAGAGAAGGTACTAACCTCCATGGACCCAAAAGAGTATGGGTACCAAAGACCACCCCTAAGATTTTTGATGTAGGTGTGGGCTCTCGCATCACGTGAGAGTTGCCGTACCTTGGAGTGGATGCGTTCCGTACTTAAAGGAAATCAATTGGATGCATCGCTTTCAAGGGAAGTTTGGTGGAGATGACCACCTTGGTTTGGAGAACTAGAGCGGTGCCTTCCTTGGTTTTGGTATCGAATCTCTAACTCCTTATTTAGTGTTTACATGCTTTCCATGTTTATCATTATTAGCATGTTTTGATGTTTTATAGCATGTTTCATTGTCTTTGGATTAGTATGTAAATTCTATGTTTATTAGATCCTTGACATGCATGTATAGTATTCGAGACACACATGCTTATATGAACCCATACTAGTGGTCTCACGTTTGTTTAAGCTATAATGTACATCATGAATCTAATACATGTAAATTCACATAGTAATCATGTCTTAGTTTTATCATGATGATTTTTATATTTGTTTTATGCTTCATGTCTTGATTACATGTTTAGATGTTAGTTTTCATTAAGACTAGTTATATACTTGTGCATATAGTGGGCCACAAATAAATCTATATATGTTTATGCTTGAATGCTTATTTGAACCCATTAGATGTGCTAGTATAATCTAGTTTTGATGATTCATACATTTTAAACTTATATTCCTATTTTTGGATATGTTTTATGATTGTGTGTTTTACTTCATGTATATGTGTATTTTGCCAAACTTTAAGATATACTTGTATACCCCTTGAGTCATTTGCCTTTCATGCAAATCTATATTTGGACTCAACTGTGTTTAGGGATATGTATGTATACTTCATGTTTGACAACTCATACATATACCTTGAAATGAAATTTGTTTTAAATGAAAATTTAGTTATTCATGTTTTCAAGTGTTTATTTGTTTAACTTCATGTATATGTCCATTTTATCCAAATTATTGTTATACATATACATCCTTTTGAGCCACGTGCCTTCATGCATATATATCCTTGTGGACTCGTTATGTTTGGATATGTATGTATACTTTAATTTGCATAAGACATACATATACCTTGAAGATTAAATAAGTTTTGATGATTTTCATATTTTCTTATTTCAAGGAATTTTTGAGCTTAATTGGAAATTTCATAATGCCATGTCACACATTACTTGTACACTCACCATTGTTTAAATATTTCTAATGAGTATGTTTTCATGAGCATGTATGGACTTTATTGAATATTGAGTGTTTTAAGTGCTATGTGATTTACATGTGTTTATGAAAATTAATTTTAGTTTATTCTTTGCTTGAAGGATTTCATACTAGTTAACAAGATTTCTCATTTAACTAGTTCGTATTCTTCTTTTGGTAGAGTTTTTCAAACGTACTCTATTTTCAAACCTATTTTTGAAAACCCCTACCCTTAATGGGAGGATGGATGGGAGATCATGTTCATGTATGCCTTGTATGTTTATATTGAAAATCATTTTAAACTTGTGCATGAGATGGGAGGTAGTTATATGATGTATACACTTGAACTTATTGTTATGTCAATTGGTATCATTGAACTCTTTCAATTGGTATCATTTTGATCTTTTTGTATACTCATATGTTTTTGTGTATGTATACTTTCAATGGTATCAATTTCTATTGGTATCTAATTTTCATACATATATGTTTTATTTGTGCTCAAGATATAAATTTTCACAAATCTTGTTTATGCTAGAGCTTGAGTTTCAACTTCATTTCAATTGATTTAGTTTTCAATTGGTATCTTATTTCAAGCCTACGCATAGTTTTTGTTGGTATTTCATAAAGGGGGAGAAAATTCGATTTTCATATTTCAATTGGTACTTGTATTTCCACTCCCTTACTTTATGATAGAAAATAGTCATTTCAATTGTTTATTTGGCTTAAAAAGAAAAATACTATCTTTTGATATCAAGATGTCTTGTGTTTTAAATTGATATCTAAAAATTTTGTTTAAAATAAATACAAAGTTTTGATTTATATTGACTATATGCAAGGAGAGCTTAACATCTCTTCTACATATAGATTCATGATGAGTGTATCTTGTATTGAAGAGCTTAACATCTATTCTCTATGTGGTACACGTGTGTAGGGGGAGCTTCACATCTCCTCTTATGCATTACATAATGTGTGTTATGTGAATTAGGGCTTAACATCCCTCTTTCATGTAATGCATATGTGTAGGGAAGGTAACTTAGCGTCTTTCTCTTCATGAATGTATATGGCATATAACATTTATTGATCTTTGTTTACTTTCAATTGGTATCAAGATGCTTCATTGACATATTTTCAATTGATTCCTAATTGATTGTCACCACTTATTGACCTTGTTTTTGTTTTTAGACAAAAAGGGGGAGAACATTACTTTTTATTGTTTTAATTGACAAAAAGGGGGAGAAAGATTTTTACCCCTCATTTATTGTTTTGATTGTTTACCCCTTTGTTGATGATTGACAAAAAGGGGAGAATAATTTGTGTTTTATATGCATACTTATGTTTTTGCATATATTAAGTTTTATTGGTATCTAGAGCATCTAGTATTTTTGTTAATGTTTTATTAATTTAATTGGTATCTAGAGCTTCTAGAATATGTTTATGTGTTTTATGCATGTTGATGCATACATGTTTATGTACATTCATTGGTACATTCATTGCATATCTTTTGTTTATTTGTTTATGCATGAGTTAAGGGGGAGCTTCTTTGAAGCTTAACTTTAATCCATGCATATATAACTCCATGAGTTTTGTCATCATCAAAAAGGGGGAGATTGTTGGCCCAAAGGCCTTCCACCCTAGTTTTGATGATGATTAACTCATGTAGTCATGTTTACTAATAATCTTGTGTTGTTTAAGTTTCAGATCATTAACCAAGATATTAGTCGGTGATTAGCTTCAACAAGGAGTTTAGAAGCTTTTCATGGTGATTCCAGGGCCAAAGCATCAAGATCATACCTTGCCTAGCTCATGGATCACGGTGTTTGTGGATCGAGTCAACTTGAAGATAGAAGATCGTCAAGAAGACTTAAGTATCCATAGTTTAGATAGTGCGTTTAGATCCAATTTGCAAAGCTTAGTATAGTTGATATGCTCAAGTGCACAATACACACACGTTTCATGATTTGGATTTGGTTTTCATGAATAGTTTGATCAAAATAAGTTTAAATAGTTTTTATGTATATTAGATATGTTCTAGATATACATACATGCTTTTAACCTCCTAGACAAACTTATTTTGATATGTCTATTCATGAGTTTTTAGGAAAATCAGATTTCCTATTGGAAAAATCAAGGTTGATAAAAATACAAGTTTTGGCTTTTGGTAAAAATGATAAAACACAAAAATAGTTCATATTGATTGATATTTGAGCTAAACTTTTTATCACATGTTTATATATCAATGCAAAATGATAAAACTATTTTTGGGTATTTTTATAAGACTTAAAAGATTTTTAGAAAAATATTTTACACTGTTTTTCTGACCCAGATTTCTGTTCCAGGCTTCAACCAGTCGACTAGTCAAACTGACTTAGTCGACTTGGGATGAAGTCGGTCGACCGGGCCGGTCGACCGACGTGCACAGATCTGTGCACGTTTGGCAGCACTGGGACGGTCGACCGGGTCTGAGAGCAGTGCTCTCTGTTTGTTTGGGTCGACCGTGCCGGTCGAGCGTGTTTGCCCAACGGTCACATTTCTGACCGTTGGCGGTCGACCGGGCCGGTCGACCGTTAGCCTGTCAGGCTGCCACATCAGCCTAACGGCTAGTTTTCTGATGGGCCTATATAAACCCCAATTCTTTGGGATTTTGGCCAAGGTTTTTACAAGAGAAAAATTCCCAGTTTACCTGAGTTTAAAACAAGTTTTCAAAAGTGTTTTTGGGCTTTAAACTTCCAATCTTATTTGTTTTAGGTTTTTGGAAAAATCAAAGAAAAGAGTATTTTGGGAGATTTGTCTTGGCTTTCATTTTCTATCATTTACAAGAGTTTTCCCAAGTAGTTTTTCTTTGTTGCTTGTTTTCCAAACACCTAGTATCCACACTTGAGCTTATCTTCTATCCTAATCTATTAGGATCTTTGTTTTGTGGAAAAGAGAAAAGAAAGAGAGATTGTTTGTGGTTGAAAGAAACCACTAGTTGTACACCCTTGTTCTTGTTGTATCCCTCTTCGGTAGAGGTGATCGGGTGATTGGTTTGCTCCCTCTAGTGAGAGGTGGAGTTGGTGTTTGTAACCCTCTTCGGTAGAGGTGTTATTGGTTGTTTGGCTAAGGGCCTACCCCTCTTGTGTGAGGTGGTGTTTGTATTGAGAGAGGAGTTCGGTACTCCCTTTGTTGTAACAAATCCTTCTCGGTGAAGGTTCCCTCGGTGGGAGTCCTCGGTGGACGTTATAGTGGATTGGAAATCCTACACGGTGGTGTAGGCGGGATGTAGAGCAAGGTGCTCGAACCTCGAAACATATCTTGTTGTTTGCATTTGATCCACTTGTCTCTCTAATTCTCTCTCTTTACATTTGTGTAAAGCATCATTCATATCATATCATCATACTTGCTTGTGTTGCCTTGCATTATTTCATATTGCTATTCATCCTTATATTCTTGGCTTGATTGTGTGTGTGTCTCACTTATACTTAACCACAAGAGCTTCACATAGCACCTCAACCCATTCAAGGGGAATCAAGAGGAGTTAGTCCAGAGCCCTTCACGGGGAATTCGGCTACACTTGTTGGTTGTATTAAGTGTGATTGCAATATTTGCATTAGCTTCCGCATTTAGCGCATTTAGTTCCTAGATTAGCACTTACACCTATTCACCCCTCTCTAGGTGTGCTTTCAAGCTATGTGTCCTGATTTTTGGAGCGTATTTTTATTTTTTTATTTATTTATTTTCTGTTATTTAAATTCTTACTCATATAACAATACTGCATGATTTGACCTTTTTGGTATTCAGATTTGACCGATTTTAGTTTCAAATATTATTTTTTAATATTCTAGATTTTTCATGATTTTCTGGAATTTTTAAAATTAAATTGAAAATCTTCAAAACCGGTGTCGACCAGTACCACTGACGGATTCACGGATTTTTAATTTACAAACGGAGTTGAAATTCTAAAAACGGCTTTCACATTATTTCTTAAAATAATGTTTTCTATCTAAATGAATTTTTTGAGAATTTTTAAAATTATCAAAATTCCCTAGATTGGTGTGGCCAGTATCACTGGTTGATTTCAGGAATTTTAGTTTACAATTGAAATCAAATTTCTGAATTCTGCTTTCATATTTCTTCTTAAAATTATATTTTCTTCTTTCAGACATTTTCTTAGATTTTTCAGATTTTATCAAAATCCGGCCGACCTAGTGTAGACCGGTATCAACGGTTGACTTCAGGATTTTTATCTTAAAAATGAGATTGAATTTCTGAAAACCGATTTCACTAAAAATCTTTAAATAATATTTATTATTTTGAGAATTTTTGGGAAGCTTTTCAAGGTACTTCATTTTTCGGGCTTTTCCTGAGTTTCGGGTGTTTTTTTAGATACCGGAATTCTATCCGGATATTTTAATTTTTTGCCTGACGCGAGATCCACCAAATTTGGGTTCAACATTTAATGCGGAGACTCTCTCCATCCCGCATTTAATGTTACGTCCTCCAAAAGAAATCAACCCAGATCAAATCACCCATGCCTTTTTGTCTTTTCTGTAAACGCAACTTTCATTTTCCTGGACGCAAGTTTTTCACTGCGTCTGTTACTGCTAGACGCAGATTTCTTGAATGGGACGCAGCCTTTTGTGAAGGATGCAACTTTTATGAAACGCATGTTTCATAAGTGGAATGGCAAACTTGTAGATATGTCAACTCCTTTATATATATGTACACCCCCACTCCTTCTCTCTCTTTCATTATTTTCTTTCCATCTTCCTTCCTCCTTCAACAGCAAACGAAAGCCACCCAAAAAAACAGCAACCAAGCCTCCTTTGGCCGTCCATAACCAACCACCCTCTCCACCTTTCTCCACCTCCATTTCCTCCACCATTCTCCCCTCCATCTACTCTACCATTCCAACAACAACAACAACAATCAAAACACCATCTCATCACCTTCTTCTTCCTCTTTTTCATCAAGGAAACCAATCTTCTCCACCAACTTCACCACCATTTCCACCACCACCTACACCACCTTAACCACCACCAACCATACCATCTTCTTCTCCTCGTCATTCTCTTTCCAACGAGCTATAGGTTCGTCCTCCGAAACATCATTTGCAAATCTTCATTTTTTTCATTTGAACTACACTTGCACCATCAACCTCCTTCTCTTTTGGGGCTTTGGCCACCCGTCTCCGGCCACTTCCGGCCGTCTCCGACCACCTCCGGCCGCCGCCGGCAACGTGGTCGACCATCCCCTTCCCTTCTTTCTTCTTATCTTTCCTTTCATTCTTTCTTTTCTTCCCTTCATTCATTCTTTCTTTCTTTCTCTTTTCTTTCCTTATTTCTTTTCCTTTCCTTTGATTCCAAACCTGCGTCCCTCTCACCCATTCCCTGCGTCTCCCTTTTTTTTCCTGTCTCTCTCTTTCTCTCTTTGTGTAACTCCTAGACGCGAATTTTACCCCCTGCGTCCGAGTAATTATTCAACGCGATCCTCGCGTTCTTTGTTAATGCAACGCGGAGCACATACTCGCGTCTGCGTTCTTCCTGTATTGTAAAACGCGGGTCTCAGACCCCGTTTGTGACATCAACGCGGCGCAATTCTCGCGTCTGCGACCCCTGCGTCTTCGTTCTCACTTTTTCTGATTCATCCTTCTCCTACTCTTTTTTTTTATATATAATATTGGTTCTTGAACGCGTCAGTTACCTAGACTCCGGAACTTGGGATTTCCCGGTGTTTCTTGAAGTTTAGGCGAGTGATCTCGCTTTCCTTCGGATTTTCCCGCTTCGTCATGTTGACAATATTATATTATTTCTTGGCACACTTGCATGTATCATGCTATCACTTGTCGCTTGGCTAATATCACATCTCAGGCATATGTCTCATTGCACCTGTTATGCTACTACTTGATACTCGCCCCGTTATGGCATATTGATACTTGGCTTACGATTATCATATTCGCGGGAATCATGTGACTTGAAATTATAATACTTATGTACTCTCGAACTCCTGATCTTGGCATGCACTTGCTTTCCCCGTGAATTGATAATCACATAATAAATCATAAAAAGAAACCACTTGAATCGGGTCGGGAAAAACTTGCGGCTATCAATATATGTTCGTGTTTACAGTGGTTTTAGGTATGTTGTGCAACTACATTTCCGGTTTGACCTGGGGCCTCCAGGCTACCGCGGAGAGCGCTGGCTCCCTCTTTCTGGTACCATCTGATAAGGGCATCCTATAAGACCCTACTGTACGCCTTGCGGCAGGTTCCGTCTTCCATCAACGGAACAATCCTGGGCCGTGGTCCCGGGTATGCACGAGACCCACTGTAAACATTGTTCGTTGATACCCCCGTTGGTTTCCAATAAAAGCCTCGATTTACTCATATGTGGATGTATGTGTGCTGGGACGCTATTACACATACCTAGACATATGGGTAGAACGAGTAATAAGTATAAATATTGTAGATGGCAGCAATAGATTTATTCAGGCCTTATCACTTTCATTTTATGCCTCCGTTTCTTACTTACTGTACAGTACTCTCGACACAGTTCTTGATGCTTAAATATTATTTTGATCATATCAACACACATATGCCTATCTCTACACAACACTTGGCATTCACCTGTCTATTTGTTAGGGAGTTTCTGACTCCCCTGGACTTGCATGTTCAGGTTCTGAAGTTTGGACTGAAGCGGAGCCCTCCACTGAAGATCAAGCTTATTTCTCAGAGCAGGCTGACTTGTCCTAACTCCTTCTGTTCCTGAACCTTCCTGCTAGCTCGGGGATCTTCCTCTCAGCCCGTGAGCACCTTTTGCTGTACAAATTGTAATTTCACTTCTGTACCTGGCTGTGATATAATGTACATGTACCAATATATCACGCTCTGTGATAACTTTGTAATCCTTATGTTGGAATGTATATTGCCACGTGCTTCCGTACTCTTTTTCTTGTTTGTACTGATGCTTAGCATATATACGTGTGGGTACCTCTGACCTGCGTATATACGTCGCAGTAGCGTTCCCGTACCCGCCGGATCGGGGCGTTACAGGTTGGTATCAGAGCCCAGGCTCTCACACCTACAGTACAACCAAATTGCAAATTAATGGGATCTTAATTTGCAGTTGGAATACATGAGTTTCGGTTATACATCTCAACTGCAATATACAAAGTTATCTATTCCTTCTTGATATTCCTTCCCTTGATTCCTAAAGTCCATCTATCTTTTACTTTCACTCCTCTTTCCAGACATCTTTACCAACATAGATATGGATAGAAGGGCAAGACGTAACAACTCTGGGCAACCACAAGACGGACCCGCAGGGGGAAATGCAGATATTCTTAGGGTTATCCAAAATATGGCGGAGAATCAACAAAGGCAGACCGAACTCCTTCGGCAAGGCTTGATAACAGCTCCTCAAGAACGAAGGCCGGGCAACGTGTCAGACTTCAGGCGGTTGCAGCCGGCAATATTTACAGGGGGAGAGAGACCGCTAGATGCCGAGCAATGGCTAATCGACACCACAGATCTCTTGAAGGCAGCAAGAGTTCCAGAGGAAGATCAGGTGGAGGTCGCCAAGATCCAACTAAAGGATGTGGCTAGAAACTGGTGGCTAGCTGAAGAAGCGAGACTGGATAAACCCATCACTTGGGACCAGTTCTCTAAGAGCTTTTATGATAGGTTCTTCCCTACCACAGCTCAGAAGGAGATGGAAGAGCAATTCATCCGACTTTAACAATGGAATCGATCTGTTGATGAATATGCTGCTGAGTTCTTAAGGCTGAGTCGTTTTGCTCCGTATATGATAGCCGACGAAGAGAAACGGGCAAGCAGATTTCAGTAGGGCTTACAAATGGATATTCAAGTCCTTTTGATTCCCCAACAGCTAAAAACATATTCCCAGGTCCTCACTGTAGCTCGAGAGGTGGAGCGAGGACTAGAGAAAAAGAATCTTGATCAGAGGAGGAAACGGGCCATGAAGAGGCCATTCCAACAATTGGAGGTCCAGTCAGAGCTGCAAAAGTCCCGATGATTAGACGATCATTTCGACCAGCCCCTCCTCAGACAACTCAAATAATTCCTGTTTGTAATTATTGCCAGAGGCCAGGTCACTTGCAAAAGGATTGTCGCAGGGCAAATGGATTATGCCTAGCATGTGGGTCTGGTGATCACACAATAGAAGGTTGTCCCCATAAGAGAACTGGGATGATAAATCGAGCCTTACCGACACCTCCAGTAACCATTGGACAGAGGAACCCAGGGCCAGTGGCTAAGAGGGCCCCTCTCCCTCCACAACAACAGGTTTTTCGCCCAGGTCCAAGTGGAGGAAGAACAACTGCAGGTCGTGGAAGAGGACGGGCCTACAACTTGACAGCGGAAGAGGCCCAAACTTCTGGAGAAGTGGTGACAGGTAAGATTATGGTGCACTCTAAACCTGTCTTAGCCCTCTTTGATTCTGGCGCTTCTCATTGTTACATATCAGATAGTTTCACTGCTTTGCACTCTATACCAGTTGAATATTTAGACCACTAGTGGGAGATTAGTACCGGTAATGGGGTGGTCATCTCTAATAAAATTTGTGTAGATTGTCCGGTGGAATGTGTAACAGGACATTAGCAGTGGATATGCTCGTACTAGATACTAAAGGGTACGACGTAATCTTAGGCATGACTTGGCTCAGCAAATACCATGCGGTTATTGATTGTCGGAGCAAGAAAGTTATTTTCAGAATACCACTTCAGCCTGAGTTCCAATTTGAAGGAGAACATAAACTTGCCAAGGGAAAAACACAGATGACTACTGTTGAAATCTAGGAAAAGAGAGTACCAGTGTGGAATGAGTTTCCAGAAGTATTTAAAGAGATCTCAGGACTTCCACCCGATAGAGCAATTGAGTTCTCCATTGATATCATTCGGGCACAGTCCCAATATCTAAAGTCCCATACAGAATGACACCCACTGAGTTATAAGTTCTAAAGAGGCAGTTACAGGAATATTCTGACAAGGGATTGATTAGACCGAGTACTTCACCATGGGAGCTCCGGTACTATTGGTGATTAGACGGGAAAGGTGTTGTATTGTGGAGTATAATTTGCACACAAAATATATTCAATAAAAGAGATAAGGTTTAGAATCAACCTTAGGTGCTTTGATCACTCCACAAATGTATTCCAAATGATTAATGTACCCTTTCCTATCTCCGTTATAGCATGGGCTATACCGGGTCGATTCTCAGGGAGAGCTTGCGATGGAAGCGTTACGGTTCATTGTGAAGAAAGAAAACAAGATTCTTCTTTGTCTTAAAAGAATAAAACAAATTGGAAAAGAAGTAAAAGAATTGGTGGATATGTTCATGATGGAAAGTAAAAGAAATCAAAGATGATATTTACTTTGGAAGAAAACAAATGGAATGAAACTTGTAGAAAGAATTTAAGATGAGAAAACCATGACTAGCTAACCTTACTTCCTTGCTAAAACTTACTAAACTCCGTGATGGTGAATGCATGCCTCATGTTGATTCATCGGCATAGATTTGTCTTGCGTGTTGGTCTAATTACTTTCCCACTTGGATGACGGGTGATCATTCTTGGACTTGTCTTGTAGCCTCATAGATGTCATAGGCCTACAAATTAGACTTTCAATAATGGAATCAAAAGAGCTACACTCAAGGGATGCTAAGGAAGAAGATACAATATTCATTAATGGAAGTAAAGAAGTTGTACAACAAATAGCATATTGGTGATCCATCTCCATGTTCCATCAAGGCACTTGTTCTAGACAAGGCTCTAAATGAGGCATACATGAATCATATGGAGAATTACAACAAGATATAGCCAAGCATGAAAGTAACCCATCGGAGAAGAGAAGGCCATACAACTTGCAAGATTAAAGATAGCAATCACCCATGAGTTAGTAGTTAGCAAGGTTAATGGTTAGCTAGTTCATGTTAGAAAAGTTAGCTACTAGCCATAAGAAAAGAAAAGCAAAGCATGAATTAAAGTGCAAGTAAAGTAAAGCTAGAATTAAAGAAAGCAAGTAATACTAGAAAATGCAAGAAGAGAGAAGAGAATGGATGAATCCTTGCTTCACTCACTCCTTGGTGTACACAAGCTTTCTCTCTCTTACAACTCTCTTTTGCAGAATTTCTAGGGAGGAAGAAGATCTAGAGCACTACAAAAATCCTAGAGAAAAATCTTACAAAAATACAAGCATCTAATCTCTAATCTCTCCTCTCTCTTCCACACTTTTTGCGAAGGGCCCTGGTCCTGTATTTATAGCCTCAGAGAGAAGGATCTAGAGCCCTGGTTGTTGGAGAGAAATCCGGGCTCCAACAACCCTGTAACTGCCGAAATTTGGCGGCAAAATCTCGGATTTGGCGGCAATATCAAGGCAGTTGAATACCAGATTTTTGTTACAAGTTTGTTACGAGGTTGTTATCCACGTGGCCTTCTGGAAGATTGAGTTGGCGCGAAGATCTCTCCTGATTCTGGATTCAAACTTGGGCTCTTTTGGGCTTTTGAATTAATCTCTTTAATTATTGCTAATTAAAGTGATTTTGGGCTTTTTCTCATTTCAGATGTGGACCTGCAAAAATAGAGAGAATATGAGTAAAAATCATATTTTTATTTGTAATATGCATGGGAATAATGTGGTAAAATATGCAGAATTGAATACCAATCACACCCCCACACTTATTCTTTTGCTCGTCCCGAGCAAAACAAAAAAAGAAAAACTATACTACCAATTTATTACACCACTTTCGTAGGTGACACGATTGCACTGAGCGCGTGCAACAAGCCGTTAAACCTCTAGGTTACCCTAGAGGAGGAGTGTTGTCTCCTGAGGGTTTTCAGCGGATTACACCCACAAAATCCATAAAGAAAGAAGACAAATGTTAGTGTTTTGAAAATGCATTTTGAAAGAGAGACATGTTTTCGAACTATTTTTGCAAAAATATAAGTGATCTAAGGTCATAAGTCCACCTATAATCATTCTTTCTTAAACTTAGTCTCTATGCAAGATCTTGTCTTCAATTAAGGTAAGAATTCAAAATTGGATTGAATATTTTATCCTTCATAAACCTAGATAGTATGCACACCGTGACAGTGAAGATTTCTGGGATTTCAACTCTAACCATCAAGCCATTTATTTATATATATTTATTTTCTTTTTCTCTTTTTTCTTCCCTTAGTTTAGGCTTTCTAGTTCACCCATGTAACAAGCCTATAACCGATGACTCCCAAACCAGTCGGTCTTAGGGCACCAGATGAGAAAACATCCCTCGGTTTAAGGACTCGAGTGAAAAAGGCCACGAAACTAAAGGGGATTATTTATTTCCTTTACCACCGTTAGGCGTGAATAATCATACTTCTTGAGGCACAATTATCCAGCTTAATAAGTGATGTTTTATTTATATATATATATTTTTTCTTTTTCTTTTTCACTTTTTTTTATGGCCTTTTTGGTCTTTGTTTCCATCCAAAAACGTGTAAATGTGAAGTGCATACTTTCTAAGGCAAAAATTCAAGATAAAATATCTCCCAATTTTACTTACTTAGCCTATAATTTCAAACAAGATCTATTATTTCAACTAGGTTTAAGATGTCATAATTAAGGCTTCCTTAATTTCTAAGATCATCTTAATTTTCTTAAAAATAGATCAAAACATTTGTCTCTTATTTCAAAAAGTTTTTTTTTATTATTTTTATTATTTTTTTATTTTTTCTAAAAGAAATGTAAAAAAAAAAAAAATCTAAAAACTCTATGTTAGTAAACCCTCCCCCACACTTATTTCATGCATTGTCCTCAATGCATCATGATATATGTATGCATGAAACAAATAGGGAAGGAAAAAAAATTACCTCAAGGTGGTGGTTCCGGTGGCGGTCTGATTGGTCCACGAAAGGCGGCCCAATCAACTTTACTTTGGGTTTGGAGGACCCACCAGAAATATCATGAATACAACCCACTAAAAAGATAAATCCATGAAGGATCTTTATTAAGTATTTGACCCCATCTAATTTCCATTTTCCATAATTAATTTCGGAGTCAAATTTGTCAACTACCTTGTCCCAGAATGGTGTATGAAAAGATGGAATGATTGATTTGGACTTGGGAATATGGGAACTAATACCGACTCAGAAAATGACTTAAGTCAAGTAAAGGTTCAGGAGTCGAGATCGGTTCAAGAAGTGGGTCCAAATCAAGAAGATGAAACTCCAGTCCACATGTATTGTCCAACAATGGAATGCGACCTAATATGGGTGCTATCTCTTTACTTCCAATATTAAGGAATTCAAGCTCATCGCCATACAATTCTTCAAAACTAAGGTCAATGTTTTCCGTCAGAATTGTACAATCAGTTTCAGAAGTAAAGAGATTGTGAGAATCTAGGTCACATTTCTCATGTAGTTCAATACCAAAAAAATGTGAACTTTCCAATTTGTCAATAGTATCTTCAGAAGTGTATAATTGGTCAAGTTCAATATGATCCTCAAAGATGGGTGATTTAATTTCTCGATGAATTGGTACAGGGTCCAATGTTGACTCCGAGAAAAGATTGAAGTTAGGTAAAGTTACCGGAGTCATTATTGAATCAGGAAAAAGAATTGAATCACTAAGTTGGGGTTCAAGATCACATTCCTCTTGTAGTTCAATTCCACAAAAATGTGAACTTGCCAATTTATCAATGGAACTTTCAAAAGTATGAAATTGGTCAAGTTCAATATGATCATCATAAAATTTTGGTGATTCAATTTCACAATGAATAGGCACTGGATCTAATACTGACTTTGGAAATGGAGTGAAATCAGATAAAGATACAGGAGTCATTATTGGATCAGGAAGTAGAATCGAATCATCAAGTGGAAGTTCAGGATCATATTCATGTTCAAGTTCAATTTCAGGAAAAGGAAAACTTGCCAAAATGTCAATGGGTTTTGAAGTTTGGACAAGTTCAGGTGGTTGTGCTGAAATTGAATTATGATTTTCAAATATATGACTCATCGGCTTTAACAGAGTGGCTAGTGACACCAGATCTGGTCAAACGGTGAGAACGTAGAGATTCGACCATCATATCTATGTCACGATTTCTAGCATTTTGAGCATGAGTCATGGTTTCAAGCATCTTTCCATAATTGATGAATTCATTGTTTCGATGAAAAGATGAAATGTTGTCTTGGAAGTGATAGTGAAATTGTGAGTCCATCAGATTTTGGGATTTGTGTTTGGACTCACGCATACTCATTTTCAAAATTGATGGTGCTTTATTTTGGATTGGGGGAATTGAGTATGTATCTTGAAAATATTGTGGACTGGGTGGAGAAGGAGGACAAGGTGGTTGGAAATTATGCTCGGGGTAGGTGAATCCCCAATGACTCGATGAAGAGTTGAAATTATTATGGAAATTATAGTTATTAGATGGGGGGTATGGGTCATATTGATTCGGATAAGACCAATCCGTACACTAGGTTGGTCAAAGTTATGGTATGTCGGGTTGGTAATATCCGAAAATGAAGTCGGTGTGTAATATGGATTATTATTGAAGTTGGAAAAATTGTTATTATAAGCCATATCACACAATGAAATACAAACAAAAAGAAACAAACAAATAAAAAAAAAAAAAATTCTAACCTGAGTTAGGGTAGACCTATGACCTAGACGACTCCTAACTGATTAGACCGTCCACGGGAGGTTTAGTGTAGACTTTGACCACAAGTTAATCAGCCAGGTCAGGGCAAGGTTGTTGGGAGGTTTTCCATCAGAGACGTTCCTTAATTAAATAACCACCAACCTTCGGGCTTTCGGCCCTCAATCCTTTCCTAGACACTGATTTTACAAGAGTCAATTTCCAACACTTTTCCCCTTAGGATAATCTCCTAAATGAGTCCGAGATGTCCCTAAGGCCAACGTCTACTTTTTTATTAAATTAGGCTTGGGTTAGTGAGTGCTGGGATGGTGGTTTTTGGGTTAAGGAAAGGGTGATAAAATCCCCACCTTATCTTATTTATGGGTTAGTGCCCTTAAAATTGATTTTGTGCAAGTGTACAAGATATATAACTAGGATACACTCAAAGCATGACAATCAAGCAAGAGATGATTCCTAGTCTACATGCAATGCAAACGTACCTTGCTCCAGCACTCTTCAACAGTAAAAGTAAATGAATTGAAAAGACACGTGCCTAGAAATACAAATGTCTAATCAATTTTTAACGTTTTCAACCAATTTTTTATTGTTGATTTTATTAGCAGGAGTATGGTGAAGAATACAAGAAAAGAATTATTACAGCAGCTGTAGTTTGCAAAGCTGGAGACCCTGCAGAAATTATGTCAGTAGTGCACTCCTCCTTGCCGCAAATCTGCGGCAAATGCCGTGAATTTGCGGCAATTCAGAGGGATCCTAGTCTCTGCTTTCGAGAGCAGAGGCCCAGGTCCACTTATATGTTTCTGCAATGCAAATTTTCCTATTTCTTCAACCTGTAATCTGCAACAGAGAAGAGAATTCGTTTAGTTCTTCACTTTAAACCAAAAACCGTTGCTCTCCCCGGCAACGGCGCCAATTTGTTTAAGACGGGAAAGGTGTTGTATTGTGGAGTATAATTTGCACACAAAATATATTCAATAAAAAGAGATAAGGTTTAGAATCAACCTTAGGTGCTTTGATCACTCCACAAATGTATTCCAAATGATTAATGTACCCTTTCCTATCTCCGTTATAGCATGGGCTATACCGGGTCGATTCTCAGGGAGAGCTTGCAATGGAAGCGTTACGGTTCGTTGTGAAGAAAGAAAACGAAGATTCTTCTTTGCCTTAAAAGAATTGTAACCCCCTGATCCCCGGTGTACGTATCACCGTATCGGTACGCGATACGACGTACAAAATTGATTTGACCTCCGTGGTAGTCCGATTGAGTCGATTTCAGTTTCAAAAATCATTTCCTAATATTTTAGATTTTTCAAGATTTTCTAGAATTTTTCTGGATTTTTTGGAAAATCTCCGTTGTCGGTGTCGACCGATACCGATAACCGGCCTTCCGATTTTTATTTCACAAACGGAGTAGAATTTTTAGAATCCGCTTTCACCGTGTGTCTTAGAATCGTGTTATCTACGATCGGGTATTTTTGGGGAATTTTCTGAATTTATCAAAATCCGGCCAAACCGGTGTCGCCCGGTACCGGCGACATCTTCCAGGATTTTTAATTTACAAACCGGATTGAGTTTCGACAAACCGTCTTCATATTACGTCTTAGGATAATATTCTTTATTTTCTGTAATTTTTGGGCCCCGTTCGGAGCTGGTAGAATTTTGGGCCAATATAAACATAATAAAATATTATTTTTTTAAAATCCTTTTCTTTCTCCTTTCTTTTCTCTTCCCTTCTTTCTTTCTCTGGAAGCGACCGCCACCGCCTTCCTGTAGCCAACCGCCTCTCTCCTATTAAAATCTCCCTCTCTCTCTCAGGCACCCAAATTCTCTCGCTCTCTAAGTCCCACACTCTCTCTCCTCTCTCTCTCTCTGTCTTCTCTCTTCCCTCTCACACTCTCTCTCTCTCTCACTGTACGCACTGTTCCAGGCCTGGGGTGGGCCTAACCCACGCCCGTGGCCCGGCCGGCGCGCCGCCGGCGACCGGCACCCCCGGCCAGGCGCGGTGGCGCCTCCCCTCCGGCCGCCACCGCCGCCCTTTTTTTTCTCTTCTCCTTTCTTTTTCTTTTTCTTTTTCTTCTTCTACTGTTTATCTCTTTCTCCTTTTTCTCTCTCTCTCTCTCTCCCTCTTTTACTCTCTCTCCGCACCCTCTCTCTGTCTGGAGCACGGCCGCGCCGCCGGCGGCCGGGACCGCCGCCGGCGGGCCCCACCTTGCCGCCGGCCAGCAGGGCTGGCCGGCTTGCGCGCGCAGCAGCAGCAATAGCTGCTGCTGCCGTTGATGTTGTTGTTGGGTTCAGGTGAAACCCGAACCCAATAACTATTTGGGTTGGGTTTTACACCCGACCCGATAGCCCATACCCATTACCCATTTAGTTTAAGTTACGGGTTTGGGTTTGGATCTAAACTCGACCCGTTAACCCGTCAACCCGCATCCAAACTCATTAAAGGTAACTTTACAGAAAACCCCCTGCTCCTATTTATTATTTACATTTAAATATTGCTATTACATATTTAACCCCAATTTATGATTTTTAGCGTTCGGGCGATATCGGGAGCATCCGGACTCCGATTCGGGCGATTCTGGATCCGTTGCGATCGTGGGAAAGAGAGCTACCTCCTCATGACCAGTTTGTGAGTGTTTTCTTTTTAATAAATTATATTTATTCCTATTTAATAACTGGAGTGGTTGCTTTATGGGTAAATCGGTCAATTGTTAATAACTAACTGGACCACAGTGTAGTGACCACAAAATATGTTCATCTGCTTAAACTATCATATAGGTGATAAATGAATATGGTAAACTGAGTAGATGACTATTCCACAAGATTTCGTTACTTCTATTACATATCTTGTTACACTGACACTGTCACCGTTACGTACCCACCGATACACTTGACACAGTGATGGCCATGCAACCTCCGACACACTACACAGAGCACTATCATATCATGTTCATGACCACTGTTCCATGAATACGCGACACCCTATACGGCCACAGATAGACTGATCCACAGAGACACTAGACATGCATGCTAGATACCGTTATTTCATGCACTGGTATCTTCTTTACACGACTACGGTAGTTCACTAGCCATGTTATTACATTGCTACACGGACCATTGTTATGACGCAGATAGGTTACACGGATTATTGCTACACATATATGATTACCACATTTCATATTATTATTCTCATCATGCTATGGATTCTCAGCATATCACGGTTACACATGCATGTATGATTTCTTTATTCTTGTCATATGGATCCCCGTTCATATTACCTTTATTATTGTTCCATGTTACCAGATACATGTTATATGCTTGTTTCACGTTACTGATATTGTTATTTTCGTTACTGGATACAGTTCCCGTTATTGATATGGATATTCCCGATACTGGACTTGAGAGCTGTTGATATGCTATATGTGGACTTCCACATCTATTGATCCCGTTATATTGTTCCCGTTATATTGTTCTCGTGATATTGTTCCCGTTTCCCGTTATATTGTTCCCGTTATATTGTTCTATGCGATCAACAGAGCTCTGGTCCAGTTATCATGTTACCCGTATCATGTACTGTTATTTGTTCTTGTTACATTGGATACTTGACATATCAGATCATAATGATAACTGGGTTATGGGGGAGACTTGACGGTTGATTAGATCTTATCGGGTGATGTACTGGATCCATATTGTTAGTCCCACTGCAGGGGACGGTAGTGCTACCTACCACTAGCTCCATGAGCTCCCGTTACTTGATTTGTGCTCCCCTCTTAGCGGAGGGCCCTGGTCTTAGCAGCCAGGGGTCCGTTTAAGGCCGTGATCCCGGGTATGCACGGGATACACTTACCCGATAAGAACTCCTCGACCATGAGTTTCCAATTAACATAATAAAACAGTATACACAATAGTGACGTCGGGAACACTTGTTATTTGATCACTCTCTCGTTTGGATAATGGTACCCGTAGGCCATGTCCGGATGGGTTATACTGGAGTGCGGGCTCCAGTATGAACTGCCAGTGGTATGGGACACTGGAAGAGAGTAATTAAAATACCAGGTGGTACTGATTGCTACTATTGTATAAATAACATGAACTGTCCCGATCCGATAATGTTACATGACTTGCTGATACATGTTGACTACTTGTTATTGTTCCTTGCCTGATACATGTTTCTTATTGTATAGTTGTACTTCTTATTGTACCTGATCATTTATCCGATATCATGTTACATGTCTATTTGTTACTTTACCCGATACAGGTTACACTTTCTGTAGTGGCATCCTATTCATGCTTATGTGCATATATTCTATTTTCTGTATACCTTGCATACATCTTCACTGTCTATGCACCACACCGTATACTGGTTAGGTAGCATATGCCCATCTACATGTTCACTGTTATAACAGCACCACTAGCATGTACACTCGTCAGCTGGATACGATTAGAAACATGACCTGATGATAACTGGTTAGATAATAATGATAGTAAAAGATGACCTGTTTATGTATTCCTACTGCTTATTATATGGTATACACCATCACGTATCTATAGTAGTATCATGCTTGTAGTACTATAGTATATATTACTGCTTCCTTCATTTTACCACTAACTAGGTCGCTTTCTGACGACCCTGGGTTTGCGTGCCCAGATTGGAGATCCGCGTACCGTAGTATCCGAGAGTACCATGGAGTCACATCGGAGCTCCCTCATCGGGATTATTCCTAGGTATCTTAGTGTTTTATTTCCGTTATCTTATTTGTCTCCATTTTTCATATCTGTTATGATCACTGACCTCTTTCTGCAGGTATTATTGTACTTATTTCATGCTGGAACTCAGGTATATATGGAGATTATTTACTGTACTGAGGCTTAGCGTACGTACGTGGGGTTTTCTGTCTTGCGTATGTACGTCGCCATAACGACTCCGTATCTTTAGGATCGGGGCGTTACAAGAATAAAAACAAATTGGAAAAAGAAGTAAAAGAATTGGTGGATATGTTCATGATGAAAGTAAAAAGAAATCAAAAATGATATTTACTTTGGAAAGAAAACAAATGGAATGAAAACTTGTAGAAAGAATTTAAGATGAGAAAACCATGACTAGCTAACCTTACTTCCTTGCTAAAACTTACTAAACTCCGTGATGGTGAATGCATGCCTCATGTTGATTCATCGGCATAGATTTGTCTTGCGTGTTGTCTAATTACTTTCCCACTTGGATGATGGGTGATCATTCTTGGACTTGTCTTGTAGCCTCATAGATGTCATAGGCCAACAAATTAGACTTTCAATAATGGAATCAAAAGAGCTACACTCAAGGGATGCTAAGAAAGAAGATACAACATTCATTAATAGAAGTAAAGAAGTTGTACAACAAATAGCATATTGGTGATCCATCTCCATGTTCCATCAAGGCACTTGTTCTAGACAAGGCTCTAAATGAGGCACACATGAATCATATGGAGAATTACAACAAGATATAGCCAAGCATGAAAGTAACCCATCGGAGAAGAGAAGGCCATACAACTTGCAAGATTAAAGATAGCAATCACCCATGAGTTAGTAGTTAGCAAGGTTAGTGGTTAGCTAGTTCATGTTAGAAAAGTTAGCTACTAGCCATAAGAAAAGAAAAGCAAAGCATGAATTAAAGTGCAAGTAAAGTAAAGCTAGAATTAAAGAAAGCAAGTAATACTAGAAAATGCAAGAGAAGAGAGAAGAGAATGGATGAATCCTTACTTCACAAGTTGTCACTCCTTGGTGTACACAAGCTTTCTCTCTCTTACAACTCTCTTTTGCAGAATTTCTAGGGAGGAAGAAGATCTAGAGCACTACAAAAATCCTAAAGAAAAATCCTACAAAATACAAGCATCTAATCTCTAATCTCTCCTCTCTCTTCCACACTTTTTGCGAAGGCCCTAGTCCTGTATTTATAGCCTCAGAGAGAAGGATCTAGAGCCCTGGTTGTTGGAGAGAAATCCGGGCTCCAACAACCCTGTAACTGCCGAAATTTGGCGGCAAAAATCCCGGATTTGGCGGCAATATCAAGGCAGTTGAATACCAGATTTTTGTTACAAGTTTGTTACGAGGTTGTTATCCACGTGGCCTTCTGGAAGATTGAGTTGGCGCGAAGATCTCTCCTGATTCTGGATTCAAACTTGGGCTCTTTTGGGCTTTTGAATTAATCTCTTTAATTATTGCTAATTAAAGTGATTTTGGGCTTTTTCTCATTTCAGATGTGGACCTGCAAAAATAGAGAGAATATGAGTAAAAATCATATTTTTATTTGTAATATGCATGGGAATAATGTGGTAAAATATGCAGAATTGAATACCAATCAATTGGCCAATAAGAAAGATGGTGGTAAGCGGTTGTGTATAGACTACAGAAAGTTAAATAAAGTTACCATCAAGAATAAATATCCCTTACCAAGAATTGATGACCTTTTTGATCAACTTCATAGGGCCCGAGTGTTTTCAAAATGGATTTACAATCAGGTTATCACCAACTGAAAGTGAAGAAAGAAGATATTCCGAAGACAGCATTCCGAACTCGTTATGGTCATTACGAATTTCTAGTCATGCCATTCGGAGTGACCAATGCCCCAGCTGTCTTTATGGATTTGATGAACCGAGTTTTCTTGCCATATTTGGACCAGTTTGTCATGGTGTTCATCGACGATATCTTGATATATTCAAAAAACGACAGAGAGCATGCAGAACACTTGAGAATAGTGCTACAGACTCTCCGGCAGGAACAACTTTATGCTAAGCAAAGCAAATGTGAGTTCTGGTTAGACCGTATAGCTTTCTTGGGTCTTGTAGTTTCAGAAGAAGGAATTTCAGTCGACCCTAATAATATCCAGGCAGTAAAAGATTGGCCAATCCCAAGGACAGTAACAGAAATTAAAAGCTTTATTGGATTAGCCGGATATTACAGGAGATTTGTCCAAGACTTTTCCAAAATTGCAGCCCCATTAACAAAGCTCACCAGAAAAGGGGAAAGGTATCAATGGTCAGAGGAATGTACTGCAGCATTTGAACAATTAAAGGAAAGACTAATTTCAGCTCCAATCTTGAAGACTCCATCGGGAACAGGAGGGATGGTTATATATAGTGATGCATCCGGAAAAGGCCTAGGATGTGTATTAATGCAGCATGGTCATGTCATAACTTATGCATCTAGGCAATTGAAACCACATGAGAGAAATTACCCAACTCATGACTTAGAACTGGCAGCGGTAATATTTGCATTGAAGATCTGGAGACACTACCTTCTGGGGGACAAAGTATTAATCTATACTGATCATAAGAGCCTTAAGTATATCTTCACACAGAAAGAATTAAACATGAGGCAAAGGCGGTGGCTTGAATTGATGGCCGACTATGACATAGACTTACAGTACCATCCTGGTAAGGACAATACAGTTCCAGATGCATTAAGCAGGAGACCAGAGGACAAAGTATTATTACAACTTACTCAACAGAAGGAATTGCTTCGGGATATCATAAAGTTGGACTTAATGCTAATACAAGGAGCTGATGAGTCAGGTCAACTAATGACCTTCCAGATTCAACCAACCCTGATAAGTGAAATTCAGGAAGCCCAAAAGGAAGACCCCAGATTACAGAAATTCAGGGCTCAAGTAGAAGCTGGATTAAGGACAGATATTTGTATTCATTCGGATGGTGCACTTTATTTTGGTAACAAAATTTGTGTACCACAAGGGGAGGTTCGGCAGAAAGTTTTGGTAGAGGCACACAGTTCGGCTTATTCCATACACCCAGGAGGAAATAAAATGTATCAAAACTTGAAGTAGAAGTTTTGGTGGAATGCCATGAAGAAGGAGATAGCCCAGTATGTGGCAAAATGCTTGGTTTGTCAGCAAATAAAGGTAGAACACAGAGAACAGCTGGACTTCTACAACCATTACCGATACCCGAATGGAAGTGGGAACATATCACCATGGATTTTGTTACAGCTCTACCCCGCAGTTCTAAGTGTAACAATGCAGTATGGGTAATCGTTGATCGCCTCACAAAAGCAGCTCACTTCCTACCTTTCAGAGTAGGTCAGTCAACAGAAGTTCTTGCAGATAATATATGAAAGAAATAGTTCGTCTCCATGGAATTCCAGTTAGCATCGTGTCAGATAGAGACACGAGATTCCGATCACATTTCTGGGAAAGTCTCCAAGAAAATTTAGGAACTCGTCTGAAATTTAGTACCTCATATCATCCCCAGACAGATGGACAATCTGAACGAACTATCCAAATCCTTGAAGACATGTTACGAGCCTGCATGGTAGAATTTAAAGGGTCATGGGAAGACTATATTCATCTGGTAGAATTCTTTTATAATAACAGCTATCAGGCCAGTATCAAGATGGCTCCATTTGAAGCATTATATGGCAGAAAATGCAGGTCGCCAATATGTTGGGATGAAGTCGGTGAAAGAAGACTTATGGGACCAGATATTCTAGTTCAGACAACAGATAAAGTCCGAATTATCAGAGATCATCTCCGGGCAGCACAGAGCGACAGAAGAGTTGGGCAGACACTAATAAAAGACCGTTGGAATTCAGAATAGGTGATCATGTATTTTAAGGATATCACCAACCAAAGGGGTAATCCGATTCGGTACTCGCGGAAAACTTAGTCCGAGATACATCAGCCCATTTGAAATTTTGGATCGTGTGGGAGATGTGGCTTACCGATTGGCATTGCCACTATCTTTAGAAGGAGTACATAATGTATTCCATATATCACAGTTGAGGAAGCATGTCAAGGATGAAAGTCACATTCTAGATCACTCAGAATTAGAACTCAACCAGATTTATCCTACAAGGAGCAGCCGATGGCCATTCTGGACAGAAGTGTTAAAACATTGAAAAATCGGGCAATACTATTGGTACTAGTTTCTTGGAATAGGCATGCCCCAGGAGATGCTACGTGGGAACGAGAGGATATTATTCGTGAACGTTACCCCAACTCTTTCCATCTTAGTTGGTAAAATCCCTTACCCTATTCTTTTCTGCCTTCACATCCCCATTATCGAAATTTTGAGGACGAAATTTTTAATAAGGTGGATGGATTGTAACACCCATCCTCAGTATACGTACACAGCTATGTGTCCTGATTTTTGGAGCGTATTTTTATTTATTTATTTTCTGTTATTTAAATTCTTACTCATATAGCAGTACTGCATGATTTGACCTTTTTGGTATTCAGATTTGACCGATTTTAGTTTCAAATATTATTTTTTAATATTATATATTTTTCATGATTTTCTGGAATTTTTAAAATTAAATTGAAAATCTTCAAAACCGGTGTCGACCGGTACCACTGACCGATTCACAGATTTTTAATTTACAAACGGAGTTGAAATTTTAAAAACGGCTTTCACATTATTTCTTAAAATAATATTTTCTATCTAAATGAATTTTTGAGAATTTTTAAAATTTATCAAAATTCCCCTGGATTTGGTGTCGGCTAGTATCACTGGTTGATTTCAGGAATTTTAGTTTACAATTGAAATCAAATTTCTGGATTCCGTTTTCATATTTCTTCTTAAAATTATATTTTCTTCTTTCAGGCATTTTCTGGGATTTTTCAGATTTTATCAAAATCCGGCCGACCCAGTGTAGACCGGTATCAACGGTTGACTTCAGGATTTTTATCTTGAAAATGAGATTGAATTTCTGAAAACTGATTTCACTAAAAATCTTTAAATAATATTTATTATTTTTGAGAATTTTTGGGAAGCTTTTCAAGGTACTTCATTTTTCGGGCTTTCCTGAGTTTCCGGTGTTTTTTCAGATACCGGAATTCTATCCGGATATTTTACTTTTTTGCCTGACGCGAGATCCACCAAATTTGGTTCAATATTTAATGCGGAGACTCTCTCCATCCCGCATTTAATGTTATGTCCTCCAAAAGAAATCAACCCAGATCAAATCACCCATGCCTTTTTGTCTTTTCTGTAAACGCAACTTTCATTTTCCCTGGACGCAAGTTTTTCACTGCGTCTGTTACTGCTAGACGCAGATTTCTTGAATGGGATGCAGCCTTTTGTGAAGGACGCAACTTTTATGAAACGCATGTTTCATAAGTGGAACGGCAAACTTGTAGATATGTCAACTCCTTTATATATATATACACCCCCACTCCTTCTCTCTCTTTCATTATTTTCTTTCCATCTTCCTTCCTCCTTCAACAGCAAACGAAAGCCACCCAAAAAAAACAGCAGCCAAGCCTCCTTTGGCCGGCCATAACCAACCACCCTCTCCACCTTTCTCCACCTCCATTTCCTCCACCATTCTCCCCTCCATCTACTCCACCATTCCAACAACAACAACAATCAAAACACCATCTTCACCACCTTCTTCTTCCTCTTTTTCATCAAGGAAACCCATCTTCTCCACCAACTTCACCACCATTTCCACCACCACCTACACCACCTTAACCACCACCAACCATACCATCTTTTTCTCCTCGTCATTCTCTCTCCAACGAGCTATAGGTTCGTCCTCCGAAACACCATTTGCAAATCTTCATTTTTTTCATTCGAACTACACTTGCACCATCAACCTCCTTCTCTTTTGGGGCTTTGGTCACCCGTCTCCGGCCACTTCCGGCCGTCTCCGACCACCTCCGGTCGCCGCCGGCAACGTGGCCGACCATCCCCTTCCCTTCTTTCTTCTTATCTTTCCTTTCCTTCTTTCTTTTCTTCCTTCATTCATTCATTCTTTCTTTCTCTTTTCTTTCCTTCTTTCTTTTTCCTTTCCTTTGATTCCAAACCTGCGTCCCTCTCACCTATTCCCTGCGTCTCCCTTTTTTTTATTCCTGTGTCTCTCTTTCTCTCTTTGTGTGACTCCTAGACGCGAATTTTACCCCCTGCGTCCGAGTAATTATTCAACGCGATCCTCGCGTTCTTTTGTTAACGCAACGCGGAGCGCATACTCGCGTCTGCGTTCTTCCTGTATTGTAAAACGCGGGTCTCAGACCCCGTTTGTGACATCAACGCGGCGCAATCCCCGCGTCTGCGACCCCTGCGTCTTCGTTCTCACTTTTTCTGATTCATCCTTCTCCACCTCTTTTTTTTATATATAATATTGGTTCTTGAACGCGTCGGTTACCTAGACTCCGGAACTTGGGATTTCCCGGTGTTTCTTGAAGTTTTAGGCGAGTGATCTCGCTTTCCTTCGGATTTTCCTGCTTCGTCATGTTGACCAATATTATATTATTTTCTTGGCACACTTGCATGTATCATGCTATCACTTGTCGCTTGGCTAATATCACATCTCAGGCATATGTCTCATTGCACCTGTTATGCTACTACTTGATACTCGCCCCGTTATGTCATATTGATACTTGGCTTACGATTATCATATTCGCGGGAATCATGTGACTTGAAATTATAATACTTACGTACTCTCGAACTCCTGATCTTGGCAAGCACTTGCTTTCCCCGTGAATTGATAATCACATAATAAATCATAAAAGAAACCACTTGAATCGGGTCGGGAAAAACTTGCGGCTATCAATATATGTTCGTGTTTACAGTGGTTTTACGTATGTTGTGCAACTACATTTCCGGTTTGACCTGAGGGCCTCCAGGCGACTGAGGGGAGCGCTGGCTCCCTCCTTCCTGGTACCATCTTGATAAGGGCATCCTATAAGACCCTACTGTACGCCTTGCGGCAGGTTCCGTCTTCCAGCAACGGAACAATCCTAGGCCGTGGTCCCGGGTATGCACGAGACCCACTGTAAACATTTTTCGTTGATACCCCCGTTGGTTTCCAATAAAAGCCTCGATTTACTCATATGTGGATGTATGTGTGCTGGGACGCTATTACACATACCTAGACATATGGGTAGAACGAGTAATAAGTATAAATATTGTAGATGGCAGCAATAGATTTATTCAGGCCTTATCACTTTCATTTTATGCCTCCGTTTCTTGCTTACTGTACAGTACTCTCGACACAGTTCTTGATGCTTAAATATTGTTTTGATCATATCAACACACATATACCTATCTCTACACGACACTTGGCATTCACCTGTCTATTTGTTAGGGAGTTTCTGACTCCCTTGGACTTGCATGTTCAGGTTCTGAAGCTTGGACTGAAGCGGAGCCCTCCACTGAAGATCAAGCTTATTTCTCGGAGCAGGCTGACTTGTCCTAGCTCCTTCTGTTCCTGAACCTTCCTGCTAGCTCGGGGATCTTCCTCTCAGCCCGTGAGCACCTTTTGCTGTACAAATTATAATTTCACTTCTGTACCTGGCTGTGATATAATGTACATGTACCAATATATCACGCTCTGTGATAACTTTGTAATCCTTATGTTGGAATGTATATTGCCACGTGCTTCCGTACTCTATTTCTTGTTTGTACTGATGCTTAGCGTATATACGTGAGGGTATCTCTGACCTGCGTATATACGTCGCAGTAGCGTCCCCGTACCCGCCGGATCGGGGCGTTACAGTTACGATCACATAAAACTCATATTGCCCTCCTCAATTTCAACCAGCCTGCATGGATCCTATGGTTGACATCACTATTAATCTATTCATCCTTTTGGATAATAGAACCCAAGTATTTAAAATGATTGCTCATCGGTATTTCTTTTCCATCTAGTCTCCCAATACTATAACCTCGAATTCCCTGTTTACTGAATTTACACTCCATATACTCTGTTTTGATCCTACTTAATCTAAAATAGGGGTGAGCAGAGTTCGGTTATAACCGAAATAACCGACCAAAAATCGAAACCCGAACCCGAACCGAACCGAACTGCTTTAGTTCGGTTAGTTTTCGGTTTTGGGTTACAAAACCCCGAACCCGACCGAACCGAACCGAACTTCTCACCCTATGTATTACCCCACCCAAATTTAATTTAGTGAATCATATAATTCATAAAAAACAGGTGGAACCTTATCTCATTAGTTCTAGCAATATCATATTTTTATATTGAATATGTGAAAGTCATGTTAAGTACACTATCATAATTGAGAATAATATTTATATTAATATAGTTCTTTCTTTTATAATCTTGTTAGTAAAAGTTAATAATAATTATGCGAGCTTTGATATAAGAGCCCGAATACAGTGTAAAAGTTTTAGAACATGAAATTTTCAATTCACATTAAGGTTATGATCTTTTTCTTGTTTCTAATTTAGGTATTGGATATTTGAGATTAGGATATTTAAAGGATGATAATATAATGGTGATTAAAAAATGCAAGAAATGATGAAATATATGAGCCTAACCGAAAAATCGAAAAACCGAACCGAACTGAGTCGGTTCGGTTCGGTTACTAAGTCTAATCGGTTCGGTTCAGTTTTGAAAAAATTACAAAAACTGAACCGAACCGACCGATACTCACCCCTAATCTAAAACCTCGAGATTCTAGAGTTTGTCTAAATAACTTCAATTTGGTATTTACCCTAGCTCTCATCTCATCGACTAGGACAATATCATCATTAAATAGCATAGACCAGTGTATCTCATTTTGAATAGCTCTAGTAAGCTCATCCATTACTATGACAAATAAGAATGGACCCAATACAGATCCTTGATGCAGTCCAATTGTGATAGAAAAATCACTTGTTACGCAGCCACAAGTTCTGACATTTGCCACTACTCCATCGCACATATCCTTGATTACGTCAATTATTTGATGAGATTCCCTTTTTCATTAATGTCCATCGTAATTCCTCTTTTGGCACCTTATCATAATCTTATTCTAAATCATAAATACCATATGCAAATTTTTTCTCCTCTCTCGAAATCCTCTATACGTTGACGAAGCAAATGAATAGCCTCTGTCGTCGATCGTCCCGGCATAAACCCAAATCGGTTCTCTGATATTGTAACATTCTACCTTAACTTGTGTTCAATTATCCTTTCTCAAAACTTCATGGTGTGACACATGAGTTTTATTCCACGATAGTTTAACAACTCTGGATATCACCCTTATTCTTATAGAGAGGTACTAAGGTACTCTTCCTCCACTCATTGGGCATCTTTTTAGTTAGCCAGATATTTTTACAAAGGTTTGTCAGCCATCTCACGGCCACCTCTCCTAAGCATCTTCTTGCCTCAATAGGAATTCTATCCTGGCGAACAATTTCCTTGACTTCATCCTCTTCAAGTCCTCTTTACTTCAGATTCACTAATTCTACGCATATTGTAGCACCCCATTCCTAGGATACGTACCGAGATACGTGTCTCGACTTTTTTGATTGTATTATTGTAATTTTCTTCCAGTATTTGTTTTTAAGTTGTAATTTCTCATGTTTTTGTGTATCAGATATGGATTCTCAGATCTAGACCCAGCCCTGCCCCGGACCGAGAAGCCGATACCAGCCGATAGCCCGATTTGACTTTTTGGAAGTCCAATTTAACCGATTTCAGCTTCAGACACTGTTTTCTAATATTTTAGATTTTTCATAATTTTCTAGGATTTTTCAGAATTTTTCTGCAAAATCTCCAAAACCGGTGTCGGTCGGTGATTGAGATTTTCCCTGCACACAAAAATAAAATTTTATATTTAGAACAAGATGTATAAGGTGCTCAATTCTAATCCGCTGTAGCAATGGCTATGCGGTTCGTGATCCTCAAGGAGGGACTAGCGATGGAAGCTTGTTAAGTAAGTTCTCTAAAAATTTCTTCTTTTAGTTATTAAAGGAAAATAAGAAAATAGTGGTTAAAGTTAGGTTAGGAAGAAAGTGGTAGGTTAAGAAGATGGAGAAATAGAAGCGATATTTACAATGAGTCGGGAAAGAAAGAGTTGGTAGATGAGGTGTTGGTGACTTAATCTACAGAAATAAAAGAAAAGAAAGGAACACTTACCTTAGTTTGGTTGATGAAATACGTGAAAACCTTACATGTTCTACCTTGCTTCGGAGGCGTTCAACGCATAAATCATAGGATCGAGCTCAGTCCCCTATTCGCATTATATCATCAAGCTGGGCAAGAATGAAGTGATACGGACCTTGAGGAGGAAAACATCTCCATGAAGAATCGTTGGCACTCACAAAGACTTGTTATACTTGTGCTTCGGAAATCACTTGCATGCTCATCAAAACCAACAGAGATAAAACAGAAAAGGAAAAGAAAACGAAAAGGAAAGTAAAACATGAACATAAGAAAATATTACCTTTATTGCTTGAAACAATGGAAGAAAGGAAGGGGTACATCGGAGTCACTCTCAACATAGGCCTCTCCCTCTTAAAAGAAAATAAATATTACAAAAGAAAAATAAAAACTAAGTTACAACCTAGCCTAAAAACCCTAGATTTGGCCCTGTACTTCGCTCGACGCCCTTCTCGGTTGCTCTGCAGGGGTATTTATAGGTGCAGAAGGAGGTAGAGTCCCAATACGACTCCTCCACGAAAACCGTTGCCCTGGCTCATCCAAACTGCCGCGGAAACGTGGCTTGGGCCGCGTTTCCGCGGCCAAGTTGTGTCGGCTGGCCACGCGCTTTCGCGCGTGGCCTTCTCTGGTCCGTCCATCTGGGTTTATCTTTCTGGAAAATGTATCCTGACTCTTTATTTTGGGATTTCGGGATAACTTGGGAAGCAAGTTACCCTAAATCCAAATCATTTATCAACGAATTTGTGATCTTGAACTCTCCTTCTTTGGCTTTTATCCTCATCCTGCAAGTATTTAGGGTTGAATAGAAGTCTATCCTTCCCTCTTCTTTTAGTATTTGCAACTATTGCCCTTAGTAATTGCAATTTTGATATTGATAATTGCAACTTTTGCAATGGGCTTTAAACATGGGCTTTTGGGCTTCTTTTAAGGCTTTATTCTTTTATTTTTATTTCTCAAGGCCTGCACACAATAAATAATAAAATATTAGTAAATGTGCAAAATTATAGGAATAAATATGAAAATGTGATAGTAAATGTATTGAAAAATATGCACTTTTACTACCTATCAGTCGGCATTGCTAACTGATTCCCAGATTTTTAGTTTTCAAATAGGATTGAATTTTCAAAAATGGCTTTTACAATACTTCTTACAATTTCATTTTCTATCTAAATACATTTTTTGAGATTTTTCAAAATTTATCAAAATTTCACCGATTCTAGTGTCGGCCGTATCACCGGAAGGCTCCAAGATTTTTAATTTAAAAACTACATTGAATTTCTCGAATTTGATTTCATCAAGAATCTTAGAATAATATTTGCTATTTTTGTGAATTTTTCAGAACGATTCTGAAATAGTCGAATTTTCGCCCTATTATAATAATATTATTATTTACCGACAATTTTTTTCTTACTTTCCTTCTCTACTCCTCTACTTATTACTCTCAGAATATTCTATTAATTTTATTATTTAATAAAATATTTATTTATTAATTTTTTTACTATTTCTTTTCTTTTCTTTAAATTTTTCCCTTTTTCCTTTCTTTTCCTTTCTTTTTCTTCTTTTCTTTTCTTCTCCTTCACTCCACCTCTTCACCCACGCAAGCCACGGCCGCAGCTGCAACTCCAGCAGCAGCAGCAGCAGAGTGAGGGGGCCATTCCCCCCATCCCTCACCCATACTCTCTCTCTCTCTCTCTCTCTCTCTCTCTCTCTCTCTCTCTCTATACATACTCTCCTTTCCTTCTTTCCTTCCACCTTCATTTCAATTCCCCGCCAAACAAACCCACTTCCTTCATCTCCTCCTCACCGCCGCCTCCACCATCACCACCACCACCGTCGGCCACCCACTCCCCTACAACCCCTCTCCACTCCACCACCTCCTTCAACCTCCAACAACCTCCCACCATCTCCAATTTCATCAAAACCTACCTCCATCACAACCCTTTCTCCTCCAGAATTCACCATCACCACCACTAATTCCACCACCCCAACCACCCCATCACCACCTCCTCCTCCAACTTCCCAACACCACTAAACATCACCATCACCACCACAACGACCACCACCAACCAACATCACCACTCCAACAATAACAACAACAACAAAACAACTCCCCACCACCTCCTCCCTCCCTTAGGGGGCGCGCGCGCCGCCCTCCTCCCCGGCGGCGCCGCCGCCGCCGGCCAACCCCCTCCCCTCCTTCTTCTTTTTCCTTTCTTTCTTTCTTTCTTCTTTTCTTTCTTTCCTTCTTTCTTTTCATTTCTTTCTCTTTCTTCCCTAAATAAAACTAATTTTCTCACCTTTCCTAAAATACCCTCCACCATTCCCTTAAATTACCTACCTATATTTACACCCAATACCCCTCTCCTTTTAAATCCTAATTATTTTCTAAATATACCATATTTTCTCTCTCTCTCTCTCTCCTTCCTACAACTTTCTCTCTCCTCTCTCTCCTCTCTCATTCCCTCTCTAATATTTATATAAATATTTATAATTATATATTTTAAAATGTATCTATGGGGTAGTGGATTGCTTGTACGGTTCGCGAGTTTCTCAGATCTTTAACCGGTATTTCACCCCGGTTTCAGGTGAGTGCTTATTATTATCTTAAAAATAATTACTCTTATATTTATAACATGATATTGATATGTGGATATTTTAACATGCCTAACACTTACTACTGTAATTTTAGTACATGACTCCTTGCTATGCATGACACCGGCACTTGATATTTACACCGGCACATGGTATTTTACACCGATATTTGCCATGCTATATTTGACACCGATATTTGCCATGCTGTATTTGACACCGATATTTGTCATGCTATATTTGACACCGATATTTGCCATGCTATATTTGACACCGACACTTGCCATGCTATATTTGACACCGACACTTGCCATGCTATATTTGACACATGATACCCGACACCGGTACTTGATGTGACATACTTGACACCTGCTCCTGACACCCGGTATATGATATGCTTTCATGTGGTACAAATTCCTGGACCTGACATCGTGACTTTTGACCGGACACTACCACCCACGATACCTGTGTATTATATGACATATTCATGGCTATCACTTTTACGGGGACTTGATTATTATATTATTATCATATATTTGGTACTCCTGAACTCCTGTACTCCTGAACTCCTATATACTTGAACCCCTGAAATAGGGAGGCTCCTGACATACTCCTGATACTATACTCCTGTTGATCACCGTAATAGGATAACCATGAATATAGGATTACTATGATACTCTGTGGACATTATCACTGGACAAATTATAATAATTAGACAACTTACACCGGGATGGGGAAACTGATGAGTACTGATATAGTTTCCATATTTATGATGGTCTTATAGTGTCGCGCGGCCATATACTTGGTCGACCTGGAGGCCACCAGGCGTTTCCGTGGGGTGTACTGGCACCCCTACTCCCTTGCTTGCCGGGTGTACCGTAAGCCCCTGGGCCTATTCCTGTGGGAGCGGTGACATCCTATTCCTTTTCAGGCGTACAATAAGTCAAGGTACCTAGCGGTACGTTCCGGCTCAGCACCGGATACTCCTTGACCGTTGTCCCGGGCATGTACGGGATCCATTCTAAGTATGGTTCGTCGATCTATTCGGTTTCTAATAACTTACTCCTCGGTCTATATGCTGAGGCATGTGGGATGGGACACATATTGATGTATACAAATCAGGTGAGTCTAAATAATTAATAATAACATGCTCTTGATATATGACTAGCTATACTCTTGGTTTATACTGCTCACCACTTAGACATGTGCTATCTTGTAGGACTACTTAATTGCTTTCATACTGTTTCATTATTATATTGTGAAGGCAAAATCAGGTTATATAAACTCAGATTACAGTGACGTGAAGTACAGGGTATATATATGAGGGTTTCCTTATTTGGATTATTCCTTCGACGTACTAACCTCACAGATCGGTAATGTGGGCTTATATAACTGATTTTATTGTAGTTACTTTATTTACTGTCTCATTTCATGTTCATATGCGCTTATATTCACGATACACATTTCCTGTACACATGTATCTGTTATGCACGCCACCTGGCTTTGTAATATGTACTCGCTGGGATACTAACAACCCTGAATTCTCATGTCCAGATCCTAGAGCCTGGATCATGGTGACTTGGCTGTAGCAACTCAGAGTACGCAGCGAATCCTCCCGTGGTGATCAGAGTGCAGCAGAAGCTTGGACATCGCCGTAATTCTTCCTCCCAGCTTTTCTCCTGTTTGGCTCTCGAGGTCCTCTTGTTACTCGTGAGCATCTCTCAGCTTTTATTATGTATATCCCTTCATGTATTGTACTTTTATGTCTTCTGGTGATGTAATATTCCTGTAATATTGTATCACTCTCTGTGATGACCATGTACTTGTACTATTTTGTATTAGAATGTATATTACCACTGTGCTTCCGCCTCTGATTCTTGCATGTACTAATGCTTAGCGTATAAACGTGAGGGTATTTCCGACCTGCGTATATACGTCGCAGTGGCGTCTCCATACCCACGGGATCGGGGCGCCACACATATAATTATGGTTCATATTCTGACACTGAATGGCAAGGTCATCCAAGTATCTAGTAGAACTACCATTGAACAATTTGTTAAAATACTCTCTCCATCTTTCTTTAATTTCTTCATCTCGAACTAAAACCTTTGATCCTCATTTTTGACACACACTCACAGTACATAAGTCTCTAATCTTTCTCTCCCTTATTCAAGCAGTTTTATATATGTCATTTTCAACCTCTTTGGTGTTCAACTTCTCATACACTTCTTTGTACACTTTAGCTCTTATATCCTGAACAGTTTTCTTAGCCTCCTTCTGGCTAGTTTATACATTTCAAAACTCACCCCATCACAATTTTTCTTCAAATCTCTATAAGAGTCTCGTTTAATATCCACCCCGTGGCATGTCAGAGAACGATTTTTATAATTATTTTTATAATTAAATTTCAAAAGTGAATTTTTTAAAAAATCTCAATTTTTATCAAAACTAACCGGAGAGAGGTTTTCTCTTGTGACTCATATAGAAAATTTATCCGTACGTCCTCACTCGCGAGAGAGAGTAATGTCGACCCCTACCTTCTTCTTTATCTATCAGCCTCCCATTCTCCTCCTTCTAACCAATATGTCAGTTTTCTACCGACAAAGGCGGTACCCTAGTTTATTTCTTTTTTGTTTATTCTCTCACGTAACGCTCACAACATAGCGTTTCATCAACCGGGTTTGGATCCTCGAGGATCTATTTTTATACCCAATAACAATCGGGTCTGCATTCCGCGAATCTGCGATCCCCAAAAATCAGGTCGGGCTCGATTGGGTTATCGGGTACCATTGCCACCCCCGTGTCCGTCTCTCTCTTCTCCAGGGCCCAAACAAAACCCTGTTCGATCTCGACGGAACTCCTCCATCCATCCCTTTTCTCGAGCGTCATCAATCATTGAGCAAATAAACAGAAAAGAGGGAGAAAAAGGGAGAAAAAATGGCCCTTTGGCATCAAATCCGACGCTCTGGAATCCAGCACCTCGTCCTCTACTCTCAAAACCCTAACTTCCTCTCTGCCCCGTGAGATCTTTCGCAGTTCCTGCCCACGTATGTTATCTCTCAACATCGAAATTTCTATTTGTTATTTTTTCTTTCGGAATTTTGTTGACACTTGTCGGTAATAATCCCATTATGTTCAATAAAATCTCTGCGCCCTTGATTTTTTGATGTAAACTTAGGTGAAGGCGAAGCTGAACGCGGAACCAAGCGGCCCGCGGATTAATGGGGCGATCACCGCTTCATACGTGCGACTTGTGAGTGATCAAGGTGTGATCTTTTGCTTTTGTTTCTTTCTCTTCACTTCTCCTTATCTTCCTCATCATCTCTATCTCTTTTGTTAAATGTAATGGCTGGGGTTTTCGAGATTGAGAACCCCCCCCCCCCCCCCCCCCCCCCCCCCTCTCTCTAACACACTAAAACAAATTTCTATTGTTGTTATCTTTTATCGCCGCATGTTAGTTTAGAACCTGTTTAGAACCTTAGGTAACTGATTGTGGAACGTGACTTTGTTCAATCTCTGAAATATATTAGTATACCGCAAAGCACTGGGAACCAACCGGCTCAGATTAGAGCGGCCACGGGCGATCGGACAGGGGAGAGGGGAAAGGAGAGCGGCGGCAGGAACAGGAGAAGAAGCCTCAAATAAGACCACAACATCACTTTTTACAGGGAAGGGACCAGACTAATGTTTATTGACCTATATAATAATGAGTTGGGGATATTTGAGGGAAACCTTTAGAAAGCAAAAGATCATACTTGTAGGCCAAATGCTTAGCAATAGAGTCACACTTGTACACAATTACTTCTACTATGTGGAAAATTACATAATTAGCCTAAGAAAACAACTTGAGCATCACAAGCATATTGACTATTCACAACTATTTTTAAGGCTTCCAACAACCTAGTTCCAATTTGAAGGGACAAACGAGCTGGTAGGCAGAGCATACACATTACCAGTTCCTTTCCCTCTGAAAACCAAATGTCCATTAGAAATGTTAATCGCTGAATGTCAGGGAGAAAGATCCTATCTCGTAATTGTAATGGATCCCAATGAGCACAAGTTGTCGGACATAAACATTGAGAGACACAAGATAAATTCACATGGAAAGACAATCACTTCAATCCTATCCCACTAATCCTTAATAAAAAAATAAGGCTGAACCCTATGGCTTAAAGTAAGACACCCTATCTCCACCAACTCCAAACCATAATAATTCTCTCCGCTATGCAGCAAGACTCTACAACTTCAGAAGCAACAACTTGACTTCAAAATATAACATTATATGCGTCCCCCACCATAAAAGCCATCTTTTTAAATCCACACCCCACCCAAAATAATAACAACAACAACAATAATAAAAAAATAAATAAAATAAAAAAGGGAAAAAAAATGAAGAACAATCAAACACTGGCTATAACTTTCAAGGGACAAGGCTCCAAAAATAATCCCATCCAACCAAGACTCTGATATGAACCTAATAAAGCACACTTGAGTTAGGTTCTTTAATTCCAACTCCAACCTAACATTTACCATCCTATTAAAAAAATCATACTCAGGACTCGTTGAATGTGTAGATTGAATTTCCACCATTTAAACATACCCTATTCCTGCTATTGAAGAAAGAAGATATTTACTGTAATAAGGTGGATCAACTGGCTTAAAGACCATGCTGGAAATTATCTTGCCTATCATACTGGAACCATAAAGCTATAAATCTAGATAATGACACTTCCATTGGGTGCCTCAAATTTGATATGAACTCTAAACTTCTCTCTCATAGTAAAATGAGTGAACTGTCTTTACAGTTTTCAGCACCCTTCGTGACTAATTGGCTTGATGGATGCCAATAAAACACAGCATAAAGATATGGATCTTCAAATTCTTGCCGACTGAAGAATGACTATCCTGATGTGCATATTATAATATATAAGATCGACCAAGAGTAACATGAAAATATACCATGTTGATAATTTATGAAGCAGTTTAGTTACTGCTTAGAATCTCTTAATTACCAGAATTTTGTTCTTTTAGTTGTACTAGAAGATTGACAGAATCTTCTAAAGTAAGACATTCTGGCAGATGAACCAAAATTTTGTCTTCTTATTTTCTTTCTTCTCCTTTTCCTCCCCTCCTTTTTCCTCTCTGTTTTGTGCAAGAGGGGGTAGATATACAGTGGTTACAGTGTTCTAAATGGCGGCCACAGCGGCTATATCGACCGGGAAAATTTATCGGGGATGGGGATATATCGGGGACATATCGGGGATATTTTCAAAATCGGATGTCAAAATCGGACTGTAAATATACATATCTTCTTGTCTTAAATTGCATCTCAATAAGACAATATATGCATAAATTATATAAAGCTACATAAAACATCATACTTATATGTTTAAGATATACTTAACTCAATAACTTGCATTAAGCTTATAAATGCATAATCACTATCTAAGTGTAGAATCTTCACAAATGTCATATTGCCACATTGCTCGAATTACCCAAATATCTAACCTAGAAATTGAGTGTGGACGCTATATCGGGTCCAAAATCGTCGAAATTGCGGCCGATATATCGGGTCCATGCCGATTTATCGGCAATTTTGGGTGAAAATCGCTATATCGGTTTGGATGTGCCAAATCATTGCGGCTAGAGGCCGTAAACGCAATATCGGCGCAATATCGGGGTTATATCGGGGATATTTAGAACACTGAGTGGTTAAACTCTTATTCTAAAGAGGAAGGTTCATTGAGTTTTTTGTAATGAGAGGGAAGGGGGCTAAGACGATTTGCATTGTAGAGACTCTATCACTAAAGGTTTCTTCAACTAGACTTCAGGGTCGACCAAGTTCAACCAATAGCAAACTTAACCCCACAAATCAGTCCAAATCAATTTAATATAGGTTCAGATGAGAGCACAACTCCATATAATGCATATTGAGTACTTTTACTTGAACCGAGAAAGACAGACAGTTCCATTGCATGAACCATAGTTTGATGCATTTGACCTGGCTTTCTAATACATAGGCCTAATCTCAGCTTAAACCATTATATAGCCCTCCCTTGCCAAGACCTTGGTGAACTAAAGCTTGCAAAGACTGGATAATCACAGCATGTTGAACACCAGGAGTAAATGGCGTGATGCATTTAAACTCAGCAAGTTACAAGTTTCAGATTAGCTATGTCAGTTGTAGCAAGTACAGAAATGTTGCAAGATAACATAGCTCAGCTAATGTCCTTTAGCTAGAAAGTTCTCGCACACAACAATACTATATATTCGGCCCTATAAAAATGGTTGGTGCTTAGAAGAATCCTGCTAGTTAACGAAAGGGTTCATTCTCATAAAACCAAGCTGAAACTTTGAAATCTCCTGAAACCCAAGTTCCACGTTGAGGGTTTTGCTGATTGCTTCCTTTCAACCCTATGAAACTTCAAACTTCGTTTTAGCCTGGTTTCAAAAAATGGTAGACGGTAGGCCTCACCTCACCACGTAGGCAAGTTTCAGGATTTTAGGTTTTACTCCTAAAAAGCAATTGAAACTTCATATTGGAGCACCAAAATTATTTTTTTTAGTAATAATAGACAAACTAACTTTGAGGTTTTCATCATGTTACACTTGAAAATTATTTGCTGAAGCCCAAGTTGCCAATCAGTTTCAGACCCATAACTACATTTGTTTCATGGTGTTTATCTCAGTTTTGTGGAGCTATACACCCTTACCTCCCCCCCTTGAAAGAGCTTTGCACTGATATGAAGTTGCAATGCCAATGGTACAGCAAAATTTCTCAGTTCCACTGAAAATTATGTGTACCATGTACCCTCTGACTTGCACGCGTTGAGAAAATAGTATCATTTATAGGCACAATCTATGCTATCTGTAGATATTTAATCTCATACTAGTGAATTAAGCATTCCACTAATTTGTATGAGTCTATCTTGCCACTGTACCAAAACCCTCAAAATCATACTTTAAGACCATGATCCATATACCTTCCATGTGTCTCTAAGTGTCTATTGTTGCATCCTTAACTTATAGTTGAAGCAAAAAATATTTTTTCTTTTCTGTTTTAATAAAAAAAGAAGTTTACCTTTTACACTCTCATCATGCAAACAACAAAACATCAATATCTACTCTTCCAATCTCGATCTCAGAACTACTGAACTACACAACAAGAAACAAATCAGCAGACCTAACATCAAGTACATAAACCAAAACCAATCCAAATCTCGAGATTGAAGATCTAGGGTTTTAGAGAAAGAGGGGGGAACTGACCAAGGTCTCACCTTTCTAGAAGAGGTTGGACATGAGCTGAGAAGGCTCTGATGGTTTCTCTTGGGAGAAGAACTTCATGGCGAAGTACCACATCACCACCATCCTTATGATCCCCGTCAGTGACTGCCCGAATCCCCTGTTGCCGCTGCCGCTCCCTCGTTGAAGCTCCGCCCTGTGCCACCGGCTGCTCCATTGCTCACCGCCGAGCAGCCGATCCAGAGAGTGAGAGGGGGAAGAGAGATTGAGATTTAGCTTTTTATAGCTAATTAGGAGAGAGAAAAAGAGAGCGACAACAGGCGATCGGAAAGGGGAGAGGAAAAATGAGAGCGACGACGGACGATGGACAGGGTAGAGTGGAAAGGAGAGCGGCGGAAGCTAAAGACGGACATACGAAAAAAGGAGAAAGTTGAAGGTGGACAGACAAGACGGACAAATTTCATGTAGGAGTCACGGGAGAAAACCTCCCTCGCTTCGCTTGGTGGTTTTGATAAATCATCATAGGGTCCTCATGACTACATCATCAAGGAGTTTGAAAACAATGCAAGGAGAGGGAGAAATCAACAAAAACTTTCACACCTTTGTCAATTGCAAGTTGCACCATTTAAAAGTAATTGCCCCATTGCTTCATTGAGAGCTTGCATTTGAACTCTGTTTTGGATTGCTTGACATTCATAAAAAGAATTAAAGCCAGGAATTTGATGAACAAAATGGACAATACCTAAAAAATAAAAGTATTAATGAGAGTAACATCTGGCAGGAGTCATGGAAGATATGTGGCATAGAGGAATCAACATTTACTAGACAGATAAGCCCCCTGAATGTCTAGGTAGCGTGTAGGTGTCAAAGCAGGTCTTCCAAGCAATTTGCTTTATGTTGTTTTGTATATTTTATATGACCATTTAATACGAATGTAATTCATGTAAAGTGTTTGGTGGCTAGTGCTTGATAGCACGTAGATGGAACCTAGGCATTTAAGGCCCTAATTGTGTAGATTTAGATACCTTAGACACCTTGTTAAGTACCATTCTTTACGTCTAATACTCTTCTTATGATAGTGTAAAGGGTGTGGCTTTCTTACTCAGAAAGTATCCATCAAATTACATAATGCAACTTGTGTGTAGGAGAGAGAGAGAGAGATAAACTTGTGTCATTCCGGAAGAATTTGAGGCCGAATCCTTCCTACTCAAATACAACCCTACGACATTCGAATGCAAGATCCACTACATTGAAGTTGATCTACATTATTTCAAGTAATTATAAAAATAAAAAATCATGTATTTTGAATATTTTTTGCCCATCCATTAAGCAGGCACAAAATAGACGTTAGAAATAGTGAGTTGGTTAGTTTTATGGTGTAGAATATTTGAAATCTAATAAAAATTGTTGTGTGAGAGTTTTTAAGTGTTTAGATCGAGAATTTGTTTGTCTAAACATGTAGATCTAAGCAATATGCTATTTTCGGCTGTTCATTTTGCGCCCACTTGATGGACGGGGAAAAAGTTTTCAAAATATATGATTTTTGATTTTTAGTTACTTGAAATAATGTAGATCATCTTCAACAAAAATCGGAATGGATCTTGCATTCAGATATCGTAGGGTTGTGTTTGAGTGGAAAGATTCGGCCTCGAATCTTTCCAGAATGACACAAGTCTATCTCTATATATGCATACATACATATACATACATATATATATATATGTCAACATACATATACATATATTCATATGTATACACACACACATATGTATATATATACATATTAATCTGTGGCAGTTTGGCCCACTGGTAAGTCACTTGGCTTAAAAACCAAGTGACCCCAGTTCGAATCCACCTGTCGATGGCTATTTGCCCCATGTGTTGTGGCGCGTGACTTACCTAGTTGCGTGGCGAGAAACTTCCCTGAGCAGGGGCCAGGTGACCCGCAGAATTAGTTCGGTGGGGGAACCCCCTCTGTAGCTATGCTTTCCTCGCCTCTATGTGGGGGTATAAAGCCAGTCTCGAATGAGGGCCCATTGGGATACCTTGGCGGTTTCCCAAAAGAAAATATACATATTAAAAAATATGAGGTGTGAGAATAGTACGGTAACTAAAATCTGGATTCCTAAAGCAATCTCATTGTCCAATACACCCACCGAGTTTGAGAGAGGAAAGAAGGTAAAGAGATGTGAAGAAAGGAGAAACTGTTGTTGGCAAATTTCTTGCCGCCACCATTGCCGATGGCAACCATTGGTTGATGACAATTTGTTTTTTCCTCTCTCTTCTTCATATTGTTCTCTTCCCTCTTCTTTATTAACCCTCTCCCCATATTATTCCTCTCTTCTTCGGTTTGCATCTTCTTCCTATTCTTCATTATTCTCGTTCTATCTTTTCCTTTCTTTCTTTAGGCTCTACCCTTTCACCTATATACTGCTCATTTTATCCTTTGGTTACTAGTAGGTTGCAAGGAGCCAGCTTTTATAACTTTGAGAGAATGAAATGCCAATTTTGGATGGTTAAGTTGTTCGACATTTGTGTATTATTAATATATATGCTTACATTATTAAGTTTTTCCTTGTTTGGAATGAATATTTGTTCATGACACCGAGACGATGTCTGTTAACTTGCACTATGACATTGAAATATATGCGGGCAACACATATCACTAATATAGGAATTAGCATTGCATTAATCATTTAGTATAAGAAACACACAAAAAAAATTAAGTGACTATTTAAACCCCAGGTCCCCAAGGAGGGTCCACCTAACCCTCTAGTCCCGACCAAGGCGTTTAGGAGTCTCACTACCTAGGACGGCTTAGCGGACTTAAAATTATTTTTCCTATATGATTGTTGTATGCGATCCATACACATACAACAAGTTTCTGATACAAGGCATAAATACGAGGAACTTCATGTGCAAGTATATGTAACAAGCCAAAATTGAATACTTTTAAGTATAAACATGTTGTTTTCATGTAAAATTTAGCATTATGTTGATAGTCTGATGTATCATAACTTGATAAAACACATGAATTTAGATAAATTGAACACAAAACCAAGAATCTGTCACATTAGAAAGTGCAAATTGGCAATTAGACAACTAAAAATTTTAGACTGGACCAAAGTCAATACACAATAAATAAGCCTTGACTCCAGTCAAAACTCAAGTCCTAACTCTCAAGTATACCTCCTTAGCCGCTTTTAAATCTTTATGTTTTCCTTCACATTATAATCTTCCTCCGCATTCTTTTTTTGTTCTTCCCATCTTTCTCCTTTCGTCAGATTCTTTCACCTGTTCTTCTAGCAGCGAGAGAATAGACAACACTGGGGATTCTTTTGAAAATAGAAAAGAGATAGATGGGATGAAGAAAGAAAAAATAGATACCAGATTAAGAGAAACAAGAAATAAAGAAGAGAAGAAGTGGGAGAAGATTAAATAGAAAGAAGAATATGATAAAACGTAAAGAACGAAAAAGGATAAATAAACAGGGAGAAGATGAAGATTGGAAAGCATGAGGGGAAAAAAACAAAAAGCATAACCTTGCACGCACTTTATACATGCTAAAGTGATGGCGAGAAGATCTGATGGTGGTGACTTCTTCTTTCTCTCTTCTCCTCTTTTTCTCATGTTGGCTTAAGGATGGGAAGATGTTATCAGGTCTTTTAAATTGGTGTCTTGCACGACTATCCTGAGAACCACATTATCAGATCCTATAGTAGGTATATTGATAGATTGTTTAATGATAGTTCTACTCAAGATTCAGGTGATCTTACCATTCAGTGTCAGGATATGAACCGTAATTATATGCACAGAATTAACAAATCTGAAGTTCTAAAGGCCTTGAGTCAAGGAAAGCTATTGGCCCAGATGGAATTCCTATTAAGGTATGAAGATGCCTAGGAGAGATGGAAGTGGGATAGCTGACAAACCTATTTAACAAGATCTGGCTAACTAAAAAGATGCCAAATGAGTGGAGAAAGAGTACCTTAGTACCTCTCTATGAGAACAAGGGTGATATCCAGAGTTGTTCAAACTACTGTGGAATAAAACTCATGTGTCACACCATGAAGCTTTGGGAAAGAGTAATTGAACACATGTTAAGGTAGAATGTTAAAATATTTGAGAATCAGTTTGGGTTCATGCTGGGGCGATCAACGACAAATGCTATTCATCTGCTTCGTCGACTTATAAAGCAATTTTGAGAGAGAAGTAGAAATTTGCATATGGTCTTTATTGATTTAGAAAAAAGTTTATGAAAGGTGCCAAGAGAGGTATTATGGTGGACATTGATGAGGAAGGGGTTCCCATCAAATATATTTACATAACTAAGGACATGTACGATGGAGTAGTGACAAATGTCAAAACTTGTGAAAGCCTAACCAGTGATTTTCGATCACAATTGGATTGCATCAAGGATCTACATTGAGTCCATTCTTATTTGCCATAGTGGTGGATGAGCTTATTAGAGCTATTCAGGATGAGATACCGCGGTGTATGCTATTTTCTGATGATATTGTCTAGCCGATGAGACGAGAGCTGGGGTAAATGCCAAATTGGAGTTATGGAGGTAAACTCTAGAATATCGAGGTTTAAGATTAAGTAGGGCCAAAATAGAGTATATGGAGTGCAAATTCAGTAAACAGAGAACTCAAGATTATAGCAGTCTGACACTAGACAGACAAGGGATACCGATGAACAGTCATTTTAAGTACTTGAGTTCTATTATCCAAAAAGATGGGGAGATCAATAGTGATGTAAATCATAAGATCCAAGTCGGCTGATTGAAATAGAGGAGCGCAACAGGAGTTTTATGCCACCGAACATTCCGTTATGGCTGAAGGGAATGTTTTATCGGACTCCTATTAGGCCATTTTTGTTATATGGCACAGAATGTTGGACTATAAAGAGATGTCATGCACAAAAGATTAGTGTAGCAGAGATGCCCATACTTCGTTGGATATGTGGTAAGACGATGAGAGATAAAGTGAAAAATAAGGATATTCGTATTAAGACAGGTGTAGCCCCTATAAAAGAGAAGATGAGAGAAAACCGTCTACGATGGTTTGGTCATGTGCGACATAGATTTACAGATGCGCCAGTCCGGCGGGTAGAGTTTATCATCTCAGGGCAAGTTAAAAGAGCGAAGGGGACACCGAAGAAAATATGGACGGAGGTGATATAACAAGATATAGTGGCTAAAAGTCTTAATGAAGGCATATTGCTTGATAGGAATGAGTGGAGAAAGCTGATTCATATGCCTGATCCGGCGTAATTTTTTTTTGGTTCATGTAGCCTACCCCAAATACTTGGGACAAATGGCTTAGTTGTTGTTGTTGTATAGCAGGTATATAACATTCAAGATGTTGTTTCAAACTTAATTGATAGTATGTGTATGCAATTTCAAATTTGATTTATAGTAGACTTATAATTTGGCACAAAAACACACATAGAGAACTTACACTCTGATAATAGAAGTGTGACAACTGAAACAAAGGGTGTATGGTTAATTGTGTGCCGATGCAGTATAACTCTTCAAGGTTATTCCAACTTATCGAATAAACATCGGATAAACCTTTGACCATTAAGCAAGGGTTGGTCGTGGTTATCCAATTTACAAATCCACCTCCGACATTTGTGATTTGAAGGAAAAATAGGAAAGGAGGGAATATCCCCTTACTTTGACCATTAAGTCACCATTGGGGATGCCCTCTCTTAGCAACTTCTCAATCAACGAGGTGTAGGTGGTCTGGGGCTTCTAGTGCCTAGGCACTACCTGTATAAATACTGAGAAACAAGCTATCTTAGTTTTCTTTGTATATATTTTCTATTTCCCCTGCAGTTTTTGTGGTGTTTTATGCTTTTCAACAAGCCTTCTCATGTACTGATATATGGTGAAGACTAAAACAAAGCAGGGATAATCCGGAATGTGTTCCTATTTATGGGAATCAAAAAGGTTTCCTGATATATAATTGGTTGACACTTTTAATTGATTTGACCATATTTAGAATCATCTATAGTGGAAACTGGGTTGACAGGGCGAAGTGTTCCTTAAAAGTAACTTCTTCTTGCTAATAAGTCTACTTTGTGGATTGTTTAAGTTGCTTTTAGCCATGAGGCTATTTTATCTCACTTGCTTCTTTTTAGGCTATTGTCAAATAAACTTTTACTCATTAATTTAGTTTGCAGGTCATGGTGTTGTATCAAGGCGGGAGGCCCTTGATCGTGCAAAACAGCTCAATCTTGACTTAGTTGAGGTTAAATCTTTACCCATTATTTTGTGCTTCTATATATGGGAGAACTTGTGTGAACTGGTAGATTCTCTAAATCAATGAAGAGCATTACTGCATTCCTTGTAACGAACAGTGATTTGATAGCTTATTAGATGATATTTATGCCATATTAGAGGGAGATGGTCGGAGTTCTACCTTACTATTCAAAACGAAAACAGTGACATGCTAGTGGAGCCAAGGTCTATTCATTTAGTTGCAGCTATCCTTTTATTTTTCGCTGTTTAGTTTAGATGAACACTGAATAATGAACTGTCAAACTGCATATATAATGAATTTCTGTTCCAAACAATAACACTCAGGTATTTGGTGTTGGTTATGTGGTTCAGAGTATGAACCTTTGAAGTATGAGATTATTCTATCCTGTTCTTGAGGAACATTGTCCCCTCATCTGGCACTGATGTTGTAGCTAAGTTAAATGTAGACAAGATGAGGCAGTATGGAGCATTAATGGTGCCTATCAAATATTAAAATATAGTTTAATGTATTGGTTTACTTTTATCTTGGCATCTCTAGGACTAGGATTATGTCTATGTTGCTTACTGTATTATTATGAGGATCGCAAGGTTATATCAGACTTAAATCTTGATAGTTTTATCTGCGGATTTTCTTACTGACTATATTTTTCGAGATCATAACTTGAGGTCCCAGGGTTCTGTTTTACATGTGATGCATATCACTGGAGCTGATGATCCAGATTTTTTTTTTATTAGTATACATTTAGCAGAAGTGCTAATTTTTGCAGAATTATAGTGTCTCAAGCAGTGTTTGTCACGAATAGGATATTTTGATCATTTGGTAAGTCTAATAATATGTGGTAATTTCTTCTATTGAAGCAGTGATTGTGAGTTGGAGTATAATTTCCTTTGAACCCTTTATCAATGATTTTTATACTGTTGATATTAGTTTGAATTATTAAAACGGAGAATTATTCTTCCCATGATATTCTTGTTTCTTGTGGCACAGCCTTTTTACCTTAATATTGCTCCAATTATCATGGTGGCAAATCCATGAAGGACCACAAGTCTCTAACATGCTTAGTTCTTGTTCAAGAACTGCAATGCAACACCTTAACCTATCCCTTTGATCTTCTAGGGCCTGTTTGGCTTTGAAGTTAACTTTTTTTAACTGTAGTTTCTGAAGTTGAGTCTCTTAACTCCAAAAGACCAGCCTAAGGTCTGTTTGACCATTATTTATTGTTTAGTAAATGGTAGTTACCCACCTCCAAAATTTAAGCTTAATTGCAGTCTAGAAAAATCCAATCAGACTGGATTTTTCTCAACATAATAGGGAAATAAAAAGCTTGGGATAACTTCATTCTGTATCCAAACAGACCATAGAACTAGTGGACTGTAGTTTAGAAAACCAAAGTTCAAGATTTGCAAACTACAATTTGCAAATTTACAACTACAACTTTAATTTGGCAACTTTTTAGAAAACTTCAAGTCCAAACAGGTCCCTAGACTTTAGGTTGCTCTTTAAGCAGGATTCAATTATTTCAACTGGTTTATTTTCTCTCTGGGATTTCCATTAGTCTCTTTCTGCAACTCTCCTAAACTGGTTGTTATTTGCTTGAGTCATCTCGAGGTGTAAGCTAATAGTTCAAGAATTAACATGAAACTCCTTATTTATTTCTTTTATGTTTCAGTCTTTTAAGTTACCTTTTTCAAAGAGACATCTATAAAGGGAAAAACTGTTTTTTTTTCTGGTTTAATTATCATCCATGGATAGTGGCATTCTTTTTAACACATTGTTATTTTAGGCTTCTGTTTTTCTGGTATTGTGTTGTTCATTTGTATTATGTTGCTAAATAAAAGATGTAATTAATGATGGGCAATTCAGTGAATTGGAACATCTGATGATCATATGGAAGTTGAAAAATACTGAAAATACCATGCAACTCCAACCAAAAAGGAAGAAAAACAAAACAAAAAAGAAAAAACCCGATAAAAGGACAACTAAAAGGAATTAATATTTCAGGTTTTAGCACAGATTGCGGGAGATTATTAGAGGACCAAGTGGTATACTTCATGAGTTGAACTATTCACTTTGACTCAATAACCCTGGATTTCGTAAACCTGTGACAATTTTTGACTCTTTTTTTTTTTTTTTGTTTTTGTATTTGTATAAAATACCTTTCTAATAGGTTCCAACTTGAAAGCACAGATTCAACTTATTTTCAGATTCTTGGAATGAAAGAATTAAAATAGTCTCCACTTTGTTGTCAAACCAACTAAAGGATGTCCTGTGGAAAAGCCAAATTTGAATTCAATGTGTAGAATAGTACAAAGAACTCTCTATTGTATGTCCTGTTAAAGAAGTTGAAGTGGTTTTATATGTTTGTACTGTTTCAAACATTTAATCTTCAATACTTTAAAACAGTGGCAGACCTTGTGGTGCCCTCTTTGCATCTTTTTTGTAATAACAAAAAAGGATTTATTATGGCCGTTGAGGGATCTTAATTAATGTTGGTAACATGCACGGGTTTGTTACTGAAAATATCTTAATGGCTATGATGGCCTCTCAAGTCATAAATTTCTTTTTCCTTTCTCACGTGATATCATTACAAAAATTGATGTTTGATTGATAACTACTACTGACAATTGCTAATTCCTGGAAGTTCCTTTCGTAGTGTTCCAAGGTGATTAAGTTCTCTTTGTCTAAATTCATCTAAACCAATCTTAAGAGTGGACACGATTGCAATTTATAGCAAATAGTCACATCTGGATCTGAAACAGTATAACCAAATATATCTATATAAATATATTGTCTCTTTATATACATTTTTTCTGCATTGAAAGACGATCCCAATCAGTATATACGCTAGTGAATAAGCAAAAATACACTAGCATGATGTTTTGTTTTAGAATTGATTTATTCATTTTATGAAATTCTAATTTCTATCTCGCATTACTCGTGTTTTATGTGGGGGCAGATGCTATTATCTAATGCAAAGAGACAAGGACTTAATATGGTGATAGGAAATTCCACTATTTCTCTGCTAATTATTCTTACACTGGTTTTGATCATATCATTTAACTTCTACAACATTTGTTTCTTATCTAAAATCCACCATGTTGTCACCTCATGGACCTTACACTATGATTTTTAAAAAAAAATTCAATGGAAACCACTCATAAATCTCTCTTTCTTCTCTCTATCCACCAGTTATTGGTAAAGTTGCTTGGTTGACCTTCCCTGTACGAAATCAAATGATTTTGAAGACACCATTGTTTCATTCTTAGCGTTTGCTCAATTACTCTTCTCTCAATTATTTCTTTCTATTACCTAATACTTGAATTGGGCATCAGTTGTTAGCATTTGAGAGAATTGGGTGGATATTTTATTTATTCATTGGGTGTAAAACTTGTTATTTGGTTCAGATTGCCTTGCAGAAAACTATTTTGCTTACTCTGCTTCCCATTTCCTTGTGGTGTGACCCATGACTGCTATGTGACCAGTTATGTTTTAATGCGCTTGTTGCATCTACTGTTGTTGTGCCTAACAATTTTTAACTTCAAGCTCTTGCTCAATGCATTACAGGTTCAACGAACAGCTGATCCACCAGTATGCAAGATCATGGACTTTCACAAGGAGAAGTTCAAACAAGAAGAAAAGGAAAAAAACGTACAAAAAGCAAGGTATGCTTGTAATTCGTTCTTTCTCCTTAACAATAGAAGTAAAAAATGCGTGATATGATAGAAAATATTACATGGAATAAGAATGAATCTGAAGGAAAATCTCTTAAGCTGACCCAATGTTTTGGTTGTTATCATTTTTGCTCACTTTTAATAGGAAAATCCTCTGTTGCTGTTGGCATTGCGTATTACCAGTTGAGTTGTTATCGGAGTTGGTGATGAAACTAGTTTGGTGGTGGTGAAGGATGGGTGGCTGTCTCCATGGATATTATGGAGAATAGACAACAGAGAATAGAATGATGTAGACCGTGGATTAGTGGGATGATGAAGACTGCACAGTGAAGGCTGATTACATTTTTTAATTTGTTCCATGTATAGACATGGGATAGTCACTTTGATAGTTTGATACCTCTTTCTGGTCTCTTGCTGTCAGCAGTCAGTTTTTGATCTGGAGAGCATGCAGATAAAGATATTTATTCTCCTCCATAAAATATAGTAATATACTTTGTCAACCTGAAGTTGGATTGACATTCATTAATAGATTATGTGAGTTTAGGAACCCTTTAAAGAGCATAATAATGGTTTTCAAGAACAGATGAATATTCTAGATAAGTTTTTCATAAATATAAATTATCAGGATGATGAGAGAAATAGGAGTTTGAATCATGTCTAGAAGAGCATGAGGAAGAGAGATACATGTGAAACCTGATTGAGGAGAAATATGAAGACAATACAATTAACACTGGGAAATAGGGCTGACATATGAAAATTTTTGCAGCTACAAACTGTGAGAGATCATGCCATTGTTTGAGTAAGCAGGTAGCAATAGAAATTTAGCGGCGCAAGCAGTTACAAGGTAAGAAGAGATGCTTAAAAGGTGAACCACATGCCTTCTTCCTGGGGTCCGATATGGGGTTGGACTATCTTTTGACAGTGATCACTGGTATGTGTTGCCCCAAGCAGAAATCAGATCTGGATTCTGATCAAGAAACTTGCACTTAAATATAACTTTCAAAAAAGTTCATCACGTTTTATAAGGAAAGATACTTTAGCCTTTTTGTGGGAAAACTTAACCCCAGACTTGACTGGCATGTAGATTAGCTAAAAATGATTCACATGCTATTAGAACTTCAACTGCTTTTGCCTTCATGTGATGGCTTAGAAATGATAAAAAAATAGTACATGGACAAGTAGGACTTCCCATTAATAATTCTCAGAAGCAAGGTATGGAAACTTTAGTTTCATTCTGCTTCCTGCAATTTTGTTTTTGGCAAATTTGGCAATTTGAAAGGTTTCGGATCAGAGTTTAAGGAATCTGAAATAATGCTTGTTAGTAAAGATTACACTTCTATATGCACGTTTCAATTTTTTTCGAGATTTTCAGCCTGTGGAAGTTTAATTATGAATATTTTGATACTTCAAGTCAATGGCGAATAGCTCAACTTCTTTTAATCCATTTGTTGAGTAATCCTAACTCCACTATAATGTTTCGACATATGGAAACTCAGCAACATCAGTTACATCACTATGTGATTCTTATATTGCTACTATTAGGAGAAAGGAGAACCACACAAGGAATTTTAGGGATGACATGGTAAACATGATATGAATAACTCTTTGAGACTCTAAATTTCAATGAAAATTTTCAAAAACTGAGGGATATGTGTTTACCTTTGTGTGTGTGTGTGTGTGTGTGTGTGTGTGTTTTCTTTACACAGGTTTCTTGAAATACCTGTGCATTTAAATTCTTTTCTCGGATGAAGACAAAATCTGCCTATCAGTGATCACAGGCGGTTGGGTGAGGCTGGAGTCTCAAATTCCTATCTGCTGATGAAGAAGCTGTGCACGCAAAAAGGGAGAGTGAGTTTGGTCCGGGCAGAGACCATTATAGGCTAATATTGATTCGGATGCAAACACACCCCCGAGAAAGGCTCTGGGAGTCTCTCATTGAAGTATACACATTCCTTCCATTGGTAACCAATATAGGAGGGGTGGGTGATCCCAATTCGATTACAGAAGAACTGTCCATTTCAGTAGCACCTTCCTTTTCTTCGCAAGCAAGTCGACACTCAATCAAAGAAACCAAGAAAGTCTCCCCTGAACACCATCTTACACTAAAAAAGAAAGCCTATAAACTTTAGGGAATACAACACATGGAGTTCTCACAGCAAGTAGAGAAGGAGACACTATAAAAAAGCCATTCTAATATGTTGTTGTTAGTTTTGGAAGAATATATTAGTTCTAGTGGCTGAGCATTTATGGAACTCTTGAATACTATACAATGAAAAGAGATATAGGATACAAGGGTCTGAATTTTGGCAAAGTTATGTTGATTCTCTTATTTTAATAATGTCTCTCTCATGTAGCTGTCCATGGGAGAGGATCATATTGGTGTGTTGATGTAAGGCTGTAAGCTAGAGAGACTCATTAGTGAACTTTTTTTTGACGTAAACCTTTTGATGTGACTGCTCAAAATTTCTAGGTTTATCAAACTTAATCTAGTAAATCTGAAGAGGGTTGAGGTTCTCGTAGTGGTAACTTGTTAAGCTCTTAGAAAGCATTGTTATTTGAGGATTTTCTTGCTTGGTATTTCTGTAGGACTTTTTAACTTTCTCAGTTAACCTTTTTGATGAAAGATGGGAACCCATTGCTACCTTTAAATTTATTAGTAGTTTGGGTTGAGTCAAGTCCGAGGAGTTGTAGCGTTGGGTTCGGTAGGCAAAACATGACAACCCGCCCTTTTGCACCCTAACCAAGAGTAGTATTTCAAAACATATGAATTTAGCAAGGTTCAAGCTCAGGGGATATTTATTTATTTTATTTGGTGAGCTGCCGGGGCTTGAATATGCTACCTAGAGGCATATTTCCTCTTCCTTTAAAAGGAATAATGCATTGATCTAGTTATCATGCATGATATACATGGGACTCCATCATAAGCTGAGTCGAGGTGAATGTGAAAGCCATCACAGACCTTTAAAGTCTCACTCATATATTTCACCTCTTAAACAAAAGTGAAACTAGGTGTGTGGGTCCGAATTTAAAACATTCTCTGTTCATAATTTAGAAACAGTTCCATGTTATTATACCCTGTGAAATTATCCTGAAACCTTCTCTAAATATTATATTTTGGATCCATGCGTCTTCAAGTTACATTCTAGCCTAATGCTATACATGATTTTACAAATAAATTTTGATTTTTAGATGCTACCCTAAGCTTTTAGCCAACCACTGATGGGTAATGGGTCAAGTTCAACATTAATGAACTCTTTAATTGTTGTGGCTATATCTATAGTCAAGCTCAGGATACAACTTAAATTAATATAAAGGTGAATTCTTTTTATTTATTAAAAATAGGATATTTTCTCTTGCATCACCTACCAGCTCCATGTCTGTTGTGCTTAATGTCCTATTCTTTCACCAGCTGCCCCAAGTTAGGATAAAGAATGGTTGTCTTGGCCAGCAGAAAGGATTCATTTCATAGAAATTCAACCAACATAAAACTTAGTTGGATTTCTATGAAATGAATCCTTAAAAGAATTGTTGGGTTGTCCTCACCGCAACATGTTTCACCAATGTCACAATGTTAGCAAGGGTACTGATGGGGAACCTGACGGGTCGATCTTTGCGGAGGTGCTGTCGACGGTGGGGTGTTGACCAGAGGAGATCTGTTCGCAGAGGCGAATTTGTAGTCGATTTGAGGAGATCGGCGGCGGAGACCAGAGTGTTGGATGCCGTTGTAGACTGCGGGTGATGAAGATGAGGACGTTGGATGGCGGTGGGGGAGACCAGAGTGTTGCTGGTGCTGTTCGCCGGTGGCACAATTGGGCTCGACTTGAGATGAGAGAGTGATCGGGTGATTCGCTGGGGCGGAGGTTGATTCCGTCGTGAAACCATAGGGAAAGAGGCGGCGACGGACTGAAGGGGGGGCGAGAGAACGAAATAGGGTTTTGTTGATTTTTTTTTTTTTGTAATATGGTGGCGGCGCTGATTGGGGGTTGAAGGAGAGAGAGTATTAGGGTTTTTAATTTTGGGAGGAGGATTTTGTGGATGAACGTTTTAGGATTTAAGCTCTGATATCAATATGATGGGGAATCTGACGAGATTCTCTCCCTAGGGTTTCTCACCCAAAGCACACTGCAAAGCTTTAAAAACAATTTTCATTCATTTCAAAACTGAAAATAACAATACTAGTCTTGGCCTTAAATATGCCTACATCAACAGAGATATCTCATGATAACCGATGTGGGACTAAAAGAAACAACCAAATAAAAATTACAATAAAAGGGAAAAAGAAATGTAGCTTGAACTCCCCAGCTCTAATCGAACCAAACTGGAAGAGTGCGACGATGCCTCCTGGTGTAGAATCATGGTTCACAGTCGCGGTCTCGGTCTCGGCGGGCACGGAGACGGATCGGTCTCGGCGACTCGGATCGGTGTCGGGCGATACGCGCAAAACGCTACATAAAAAGTTCAAAAAATTCTGAAAAAATCACGACAAATCTTAAAAAAAATGTAGACATCCACATTCATGTATCACATGTCCAAAATATATCACCTAGCACACTAAATATAAAGCGAAAATATAAATACACGCGTCGTCGGTAGAAGCATATCAAAATATATGCACAATATAATAAATTGCAAAAACTACATTCATAAATACATACTAATGTAGTTATTTCCACATTGAATTGCGATGAGGTATAAAATCATCATCATAATGCCGAGTCACCGAGTCAACTCCGATTCTCGGCCGAGTCGGTCTCCTCTGAGTTGAGTCGACCGACTCGTGACTCGTCTCGGAGCGGGCCGAGACGGATACGACTCGGCCGACTCGTCTCTGACTCGGCCGAGACTTTGAACCGTGGTAGAATCGCAATCCTGGAGAGATGTCCCCATCAGGTACCTTGCTGTTAGCCAGAGGAGATGCTCCTTAACAAAGCTTTGTGGAGAAAAAGGATTCATGCAGCATATCCTAAGATTTGTAATAGCAGCTTTTTTGTTGTTGTTTAGCTTCATCAATCATATGTATTTTATTTTAAGTGCTATGATTTTCATTTGATGGAGCTGCATTTTTTGAGTTTGAATGGTTATTTCACGTCATGTATTGCACTATTTAAGGTTTTATTATCGCCCAAGACCGTATGTATCAGTCATTTTGAATCGACCGCGCAGCAATCTGTTATGAAATTATGCTGAAATATTATTTGGGTAACACCTGGACAAAATTGTCAAGAAAATGCTAGAGTTTGGCACTATCATGCAAGTAACCTGATTTTAATTCGAAGTGCTCAAGACACGGGTATGTAAATTCTTACCTGCACATGTGAGATGTGGTGCATGTCCTTTTATGCATATGTGACACCTCTCTTTGTGTGTGCGCGCGCGCGCGCGCGAATACATAGCACAACGAATAATGTGGAACAAGAAAAAGGGAACCAGTCGCAGGGGGAGTGGAGAGGGAGGTAGCAGTTAGACCCGAATCAATTTGACCAAATTTGACTAACTTGAAAGGTTTTTAAGGACAACAACTCACACCATATTCATGCATGCTATTGCATTAGCATGGTTTTGCTAATTGTGTTGCATAAACACATAGCACAACAAATAATGTGGAACAAAAGAAAGGGAAACATGGGGTTGAGGTAGGAAACATATCAGTATATGTTACAATTTTTAAATTAGATTTTTTTTTTATCTTTTATTATTTTAGTTTTTCAATGTTTCAGCAGATGTCTAGAAACAATTGAAAAAAATTACATAATGTACTGATCTGTATATGTATTGCTATCAAAGCGTAACTGTTGTCCATTGTGTAGTCTACAGCTACATTACGAAATGGGGAGAATAAAGAGGTTCGCTTTACAGCAAAAACTGTAAGTTCTTTACTTCTGAGACCTGCAATTAATCTTCAAAGAATGTGTTTTGGTGTTAAAAAATCACCTTTTATTTTTTTTTTTTGGGAACATTTAGATGTTGAACTAAATATGCAATTTAGTGTTCTGGTTAGTTCCTGAAAATGCAAATTTGTGGTTCCAAGATATTAAGCTTTGGTGGTTGTAGAGAATCTTAAGGTCCTAAATTGTAAAATGGCTAAATGATCAAAAACTACCTGAGACTTTGGCCACTTGTATATGTGACTACACGTACAAGAAAAATTATTCATAGCAACCATGAACTTTCATATCTATAAATACCATTTGGCGTCAACTGGTTATTAAAAATAACAAAAGTGCCCTCACTTGTATTCAACTTAGACTTTCAAAAAATTTAAACCCTTTTACGAAAAGTACCTGGTGAAGCTTTTCAAATATTACACTAAATAGTCATTATAACAGAATAAAATAATTTATCTCTATAAGCCCTTTATATATATATATATATATATATATATATATATATATATATATATATATATATATATATAACCATCACAAAAAAGTATCATCATTTTACAGAAATATATAAAAAAAATGTGTAATACAACTATTCATTTATACTATTTCACTATTTAGTTATTTATCTGTTTTTCTGTTTTCTTATCCAGTTAGTTAGCTGACTTTTAATACGTAAAATACTTCCAAAAAAATTAATTCAATCATCATAAAAACCAATAATAAAAGATGTTTGTAATCAGAAAGAATTTAAAAAAATTATATTTAATCATTATAGAAAATCAATATAGTATTAAATAATTTATTTAGTCATTAAGCAAAATAATCTCTTCTCTCACTCTCACGACACCCCCCATCGTTCTCCTCATCCACCTAAACCAAATGCTCCCCATTCCCCATTCCCTGCCTTCGCTTATCAGCCCCTTAACCATCCCAGCTAAAACCCAATTGCAAAAACTTTGACGCCTGACCTCATATTCCTGGACATCCGGATCAGATCCAAATCCCAAAACTTCCATCGTCCTCTTCTATCCCTTGAGAATCCATTTCAAATAACCCCAAACTCTCTAACCATTGTTAAAAGCGCTCCTTTCCCCATGTTCCTTCAACCACTACCTTTTTCTTATGGGCCGTTGGCGCCCCAATTTTTTTTGATAAACCGACCTTTTTTCTGCAGCTGCTCCATTTACTGTCGGCTTCGCATAAACCTTATTTAACAGAGAAAGAAAAGGAGAAAATAAAGGAAAACAGTTGCAAACAAGTAAGTGTGCATGCGTGTAAATAAGGGCATTTTGGTCAATTTAAAAGTCGTCAAAGTTGATGGCAGTTCGTGATAATTTAGCCTTCTGCTTAATTCAAATACTTAGAGGCGTTTAGGATTACTGAGCCTCGTTGAATCATCTCTTCTTATAAGCAATGTCATTAGTTTTAATTCATACTTTTCACATACAGGCTACTCATAGAATCTCATTTTTGTAAACTTCATACTTTTCTGATTAAAGAAATGCAACATGTCATGGTCCCTGGTATAATAATAGTGTTGAGAGGCAATAGGTAAATCATACGTGTCATTGTTAACCAATTTGATGCATTCAAATTGAGCTGTTTATGAAGTCATTTTGTCAAGGGTTGGATGGTAACAACACTACAAATTAAACTTCAAAAGTTTAAGTTATGATGTCATACTAGACACATCATTAAAAAATGTCAATCAGTATATTCAGGAAAGAGAAAATAATAAAAAAAAATCACAATGTATGAAAATTCAGTCTAATTAAGTCTATGAAATATTAAAATCTTTGTCAATACTTAAAAATAGCAAAAAAGTTTATGAAAATCAAGTTTCCAATTCATATGAAAAAGGAATATTTCCCATAAATAAAAATTTGAATTAAACTAGATGTCTAACATAATGTTAATAGACAAAATTAATGAAAAGTGGTCACATTTATTTAATAAAAAAGTATTATGTATATGATTGTATGCTTGTTATAGTGGATAAATACGAAAGATTATTTAGCCAAAGGAATAGTCTGATAATGAAGAAATAGTCTTTGCACTAGCGAGGACCGACTTAATGTAAGAAATGGATGGGGATAGGTTGTGGGAAGCCCTAGGTTCAATTCCTATAAGTTGCAAAAAATGTACTCTTGCTTTGAGAAGTTTTAGAATGTTGGACAATTAAGAAACATATCCAAAGAAATAGTGTATCAGAAATGAGAATGTTGAAATAGATGAGTGACAATACAATTAGAGATAGGATAAGAAATGAGTGCATTAGTAAGATGTAGAAATTTAGAGGCAACTCCAATTGAGGATGAAATGAGGGAGAATCAATTGAGATGGTTTGGCCATATGCAATACAAGAAAATAAGTGTGCCAATTAAGAAAAGTGATAGGATCATAGTTAATGCAATAAGGACTAAATGAAGGCCTAAATGAACTTTGATAGAGGTAATTAAGAAAGATATGTTAATGCTTCATGCTATTAAGGAGATGACCCTTAATAGAGCTGAATAGAAGAAAAAGGATTATGCCGACCCCAAAAAACAATTGGGACTAAGGGTTTGTTGTTGTTATTGTTATGCATTGGGAAAGAAGACGACCAACTAAAGTGAAACTAGTCTTGAATTGGAAACAAATGCAACAATTATCTTGCATTGGGAAAAGACTACAAGCTGCATGTAAATGAAAAAATTGTCAATAACAGTTTAGCATCTGCGAGTATGGGGGTGTGCTTATTCTAGTTTATTTATAGAATTTGAAAATGTCCACTGAATTGATAAAAAAAACTAATAATATTGTGATGAAACTCCAACTAGAAAAATAAATGACTAAAAAAGGAATCCAATATAGCATTCAAATTATAGAGCTACATTAAAAGGTTACTGGGTTAGAACTTTGAAGTACATTAGAGATTTCTTATACAAGTAATAAATATTAAGGTAAGTAGAGCAAATCCTTCCACTAATTTGGTTAACTGTAAAATGTTTAATCTTGGCAACAAAATTTTCCAATAATCAGCTTCTTTTTCATCCGGACAAACAAAATAATTTTTTACATATTCCATGCATTAAAAGAATAAAATGAAAATTTTAATAAATTGGCAAGAGCACTCAAGTCTTGCTGCAAAGATATTTGCTTGGTTTTATGATTGCTGATGTACATCTTTTTTTCTTTCAAAGAAATTGTATGTTGAGATTTGTAATCTTTAAAAACAACTGAGTTTAAAGGGCTTTATTTGGAAGACATGTTGAAGAAAAAAATAGAGCCATCTTATCAGAGTTAAAAATTTGCATGTATGCATGAACTATAATATAAAAATTTCAGTACTTAATATTTCTTTTTGACGGCAAAATCTTTCTATTTGACGAGAAACTTACACATAGCACTTAATTTAATTGTGTATGCATTGTCTTATACCTAGTGAATGTTGGATCAGTTCATGCAACTCTGGAACTTTAATATTTTGACAGGCAAACCATATAGTTCCATATTAAACATTCTTAATTTTATAAATTAGCATGGAGTACAGTATTTGAGGCTGACTTCCAAATTCATATCTAATATTTTAAAACTTTTTTACTTTCGTTGTTTATACTAGTTAACATTTATTTTTAGTTGACTTAAGTTTTATAACCATCCTCATTTAGCTCGAGTCTGGTTCATGGTTAATGTGCTGCTTGTTGTTACTTGCGAATTGTGATGCCTTAACCTCACTGCCTCTGCACAAGGCCTCATACAACACCTTATATTGGTATTTATATCATTTAGAGAGTTTACATATGCTTCTTTTCTATATTTGGACTGAAAAAACTTTCTCGCAGTCTTGGGAAAGAATGGACCAATACCACAGATCTGATGAAAAGTCTTCCATGTTACTCTATACCCAAACCTTTGCGTGGCCGATAAATCATTTGTTCAAACTATAAAGAAATTCCGATGCACCTTCATTTTCACATCATTTGTGAGTCAAATTTGAGTGAATGAGCGGATCACCATCTTGCACTTCATTCCTACACAACTGTGTTATCATCAAACTTCTTGGTGACTTTATCTTAAAATCTGTAAAACAAAAGATTTTCTTACTGCTATTATCATTTAAACCTTTCGATAAACAAAGGAACTGTCGCATCCTTTGATTTCCATGTTATTTTTTTTAGCACAAACAGAGGTGGATTGTGTATGCAGATTTTTTTAAAATATTATTGCACGACTTTGGGGCTATTTGGTTAGGGGTGGAAGTGAGGAAGTAGTAATAGTTCCCTTTGGAACTTGAGAATTGGTTAGTAAATTTTTGGTGTTTGGATGTTATTAGGAAGTGTGATTTGAAAAATGTTATGTCTTTGTCGGTGTTTGGATGGTAATGTGGAAGTGGAAGTGGAAGTGGAAAAGTTGACCACAAAGTTGACTGCAAAAAAATTAAAATAAAAATTAATTAATAAAAATAAAAATGGTTTGTAATTAAAATGCAAGTGAGATTTACACGATCACAAAATTAACTGTTTTGACCTACAACTTATTACAATTGAGATTTATATGACCACAAAATTAACTGTAGCACCCTGAAAGTGAGGAAATGGTTGTGTAAAAGGGAAAAAAGAAAAGGAAAAGGGGTTTTCTCATTTTCCTTTTCCGGTGTTTGGATAGTAGGGAAGTGAGAAATGACACTTCCCCATTTCCTTACTTCCGCCCACTTCCTTGAAACCAAACAGCCTCTTAGAAGACCTTAAGATGGATATTTGTTTCAAAGAAATTTCTTATTTTTTGTTGGAAATATATCAGAAAATTATTGTTTGTTTGTCAATAGCCATGGAAATGCTGCTGTTTCATAGCCATTGAGATCTTTGATCTGTTCAATATTAGTTATCTATAGTGAGGGAAAATTTTGATGAGCGAAATCATCTGCAATCTAGACCTTTCTCTGTCATTATATTAGGATTTTATTGTTTCCTTGACGTAGATTTTTTTTTTTTTTTAGACTTCAATTTGCTATCATGTAACAGTAGTTTGTGTCTAAAACAGTTTAAGGTCCCTCTTTAGATTTTGTTATATTTAGAATCCTTGAATCCTTGATATGTTCTAACCAGGAATTGAAGGACCTGAAAATGAAAGCTGAAACAATTACTAGACTGATGGAGCGTGGTTACAGGGTAAAGGTAGTACTCTTTCCTTTTCTCTGTGATACCTAAATATGTCCTTTGTCATCTTTATTATGTTGTCAACACTGATCTTGTTGGGATCGCTCGGTTTCATTTGTTGGAGAGTAGGTTCGTAAACCCGCCCCTTTTTCTTGTATTTTGTACTATGAAGTTTTCTATTCTGATTATTGCTTCCGTTAGAGGAATTTATAAGATGAACTTGTCATATTTGCTTTGGGTATGGAATATTCACACATGTTAATAGTCGTTTCAAGAGCAAAAATATCTTGATCTAGTTTAGGTTGAATTAGATTTCTCAACCATTATGCACTAAATATCACTAAGAATATTCAAACATGTCTGATAATGTGTGCGCATTGGCATGTGTGGACAGTTCACTTTAGGTTCAATGATAGAAAAAAGGGTAAATTGCAGAAAGATCTAACCCCGGTCCAAATATTTGCTTTCTCTTCAAATTTAGATTTTATTTTCTCGCTAACCCTAAACCCTTGTCCCAAATCTAAACGCCAAATCCTGTCCAAGTTGCTATTGTTGCAACTTGATGTGGTTATTGCTATTGCAGTTTGCTAATGATTTTTTTTTTGGGGTTGGGGGGGGGGGGGGGGTGCGGGGATAGTAGAATAGATCTGAAAAGATAGGGAAAGAGAGAGGAGAGGAGGGAGAGATATACCACAAAAGTGGTGATAAATTGAGAGAGAGAGAGAGAGAGAGAGAGAGAGAGAGAGAGAGAGAGAGAGAGGAAAAAGTAGCAAAAGAGAGAGAAAAAGGAGAGAAGCGTAAAATTAGAAATATAAAATAGTTCTTGACCCCGACCATTAAGTCAAGGGGTGTTTATGCTAATAACCTAGTGTAGGGGTTATTAGTGCTACATGGTCAATAGTACATGGGGGTCTTTTTTGCAATTTACCCTAGAAAAAACTTGAAAAATGAAAGGGAAAACAAGGAAACAGGGAAATGGAAAAGGAAAAGAGGAAAAAAAGGAACGATAAGGAAAATACAAAAAATGCCAAGCATGAAAAAGGAAAGAAAAGATGGAAGTAATGAAGACTCTTGTTTTTCTTATAAACAATACAAGTTTTTAGTCATTTGCTGCCATGAACATAATGTTAAAACCTTCCACCACAAATAAAACAAGGTGAACTGTCATGAAGAAGTCATAAAATTGCTCTTTTGACTTAAATATACACGCAATGATTCATCACTAGTCCTATTAGAGAAGTCATAGCATTGTTTTTCTAAAATTTTGTTTTTTCAGCAGCAGTATTGTTTTGGCTACGGACACGATACACAAATATCTTGTCATTGTTTAAAAATTTTGATAATTTCACTGCATATCTTCGTGCTTCATTTGACACCCATGTCTAAGTCATGCAAATTGTGGCTTAGAGGTGTATGATTTCAGATACTTCGAAAAAGAGCCACATATGTAAGTGACAGTTTGACGGGTGGCCTGGAGGCTCTGCAACAGACTTACTTTAGCTCTATATGTATAATGACTACAGTATCAAGATGCACAGTTTGAATTATCCATTGGGATGGCCCGTCTAATCGTTCTGTAGGTGGGAATAAACTTTAAGTTTGCCCCTTGTGAAATAGAGCATTACGTTGTATAAACCAATATTGAAGCACTTTCAACATTTGGATTTTTATAATAAAGGGGCTTTTCATTTGTTGAGTAGCAATCCTGCTCTCTGAACTATAGTATTTTGACTTATACGTATCTAATTTGATGTGTTTTGTATAGCAGTGTTTGATATTTCTCAAAATATTTTTAAAGCTAAAATAATAGTTTTTGATAGTGAATTATATTTTGAATTATAATTCAAAAAGTACATTTTTTTTCTTCAAAATTGGATACAAATATCATGGTATCCACTCTGTTTACACCTAGTAACCAAATTGGGGCATGCACAATTTTAGATAGTTGGCTTTTCAAGATGCTCGTTTATACCACTGTTACTTTTTTCAATTGTCCTCTGCATGCATGTCATACTAGGACTCCTTTTGAAAAAGTGCAAGGGATCACACTGTTGGATCTGTTATCCTGTATGTACACAAATGCACAAGGAGGTTAAAACTAGGTTTTGTATCAACCCCAAGGGATAGTACTGCGCTTTGCCTATCAAACAAATGTGATGGTTCTGTACACCTTTTCTTGTAGAATTGCATTTCCCTTCAGTGGATTGATGCTTCTCAAATTGTTCTGTATCACTACAATTCTCGGAAACAAGTTTATGATTTTCTTCAAATCTATTGGCATCAAGAAACGACCATGTAATAATGTATAAATATCTTATCTATATTACTGGTTCAAAGTTAATGAACAATTCATGTTACAGTAGAATCCATCAGAATTCACATTCCTCACTTGGAAAGTTTCTGATAGAGACAACGGGTTGTACTATGTTGCATTAAGTTGTTGCATAAAGATTCTGAAATTATTCAAAGTAATTCATATTTTACTTTATGGACAGTGTACGGTTTTGCCCGCATCAGGTAAAGAAGAGGAAGATTTGGGACGGCTGTTACCACGCATTTTAGCTCTGGTGAGTGAACACCCTCTTTATTCATGTCCCTTTTATCTTTATATCAATATTATTTTAATTGCTAATAATATGTGGAGTAATTGCTTCTTCTTCTTTTTTTTTAACAGATAGATGATGTTGCAGTGGTGGAAAGTGGTCCACATGTGGTTGAGAAAAAACAAGCATATATAATAATGAGGCATGCTAAGTTTACAACAAAGAAATCTGGGAAGAAAGCGATCAAAGCTTTGGATGCTGTAAATAGAGCTCAGAGTGCTGTTCAAAGTAAATCAGGACTCGACAACAACATCCAAGAAGGGATGGCTCCCCAGGCTAGCGAATGGGAACCTAGTGATTCAGAAACTGAGAGTAAAGTCCTCTTTGACCATGTAGATGATCATAACATACAGCAATCTGGAATCAGAGGTGCCAATTACCATGAAGAAGTTTCTGGTTTTGATGCTAAAAGGAATTCGGCACAAAATATCAATAGTGGAAAGCCATTATATCAGAAGCCTTCACCTTCTAAACCGGTGCTGGATTCATTGAGACCAAAACAAGAACTAAATAAAGATCAGACAAATTTGAAGTCTGCTAGTGCCTCACAGCCAGCCTTCTGTTGTTGAAGTCAATCGATATGCTAAACAAAGTGAGCCAAAGAGGTACCATCAAAACAGAGAGAGGATGTCACACCAAGCTACTGGAAATGAAAGTGATACGCGTGTTCAGTTTGATCTGACGCAAAGGCAGTTCAACAATTCTAGTAATCCTAGTTCCCCAAAACCAGGTATGGAAGATTCAGTTCTGCGAACCCTGCTGCTTTTGTTGATCAAAATAAACTGGGACATCCAATTATGGGTAAGGTCAATGATCCCAAAACTTCTGCTGCTTATGATCAAAAGCCAGGAGGCCCAAACATCAGTAAGCCCATTTTCATCTCCACAAAACCTGTTGGCTCTACAGATCAAAGTTCAAAAATTAATACTGTGGACAAACCCATCAACACCAGTAATCCTAGTTCACCAACACGGAGCTATGGAATTTTCAGCGCCACAAAACCTGTTGGTTCTGGTGATCGGAGTTCTAAAGATGCCACACAGGAAAAGACCGGGAATACTAGTTCAGCATCTCCAAGCTATGGTATTTTCAGTAAATCAAAAGCTGGCTCCTCTGGTGCTTGAACGAGTTTGAGAGAAGCGAACAAAGATATGGAAGAGTACATTTTGTTCACAAAGGTGAATTGAGAACCAAAGTGTAGATTCCGATAGCAGACAAGGGAGATTGGGATGCGTATATAGAGAAACTCAGTGGTCACAGCGACACGGATATTTAATTCCAAACCATGATTAAATGAGGAGTCCTTGACGAACTTCCTTCGATTTTATGGCTTCTATTAGTATTCTTTAATACAGCTTACATGCTATGGACTGCTTAAGTTTTGTGATAGTTTTCTGCATGGAATAATGCTTTTTTCAAGACATTGTATACTGATAATTTACCGGCTGTATGCTAACTAATATTTCATTTTTGTTTTCTCCTCGATGGATTCATACATGTCAGCGCCTAGACAATTTGTATTCGACTCCAACGAGGTTTCAGTTTGAATCTGGTTGCTGTTGTACATGGATTTGTGAGAATGCGCTATATTCTGCGAGCCGGTTCATACAGTAGGATCCTGTCTTATTCTCGTTGTAACTTAGCCCTTGCTGGCTTCTGCATATAGTTTGCCAGAATTGCCTCCTTTATGATTAGATATCTATGTCCTCTTGTATCAAATTCACTTTGGAGTAGAGTCATCATTGTATGACACCGACCTGTTGTACATTTGTATGGCTTTACAAAAAGTCAGTTATTGGCTCTTCAAGTATACGGAGTAACTGGATGTATTCCACTTGTATTAAAATATTTCTCAACTTAACATAGTTTATACATACAAAGTCAATTTCCATTGGAGTTTCCTCACGAAAGTAAGAATTTGATATATAAATGAAAATAAATAAACATCTCAAACTTTCAAATAAGTAATGTGAATAAAGCGTGAGAAACATATAATTCGTATGTACAGGGCGCGTCTACGAGCATTCTGATTAAGATGCAAGATAAATAATTAATACACCTTTTGCACTCGCCCACATATTCACCATCGTGTTCTGATGCAGCTTTTTATCTACCACTTCTCAAGCACACAAGAACAAAAAAAACTACATGAACATCAAATTTACTTGGTTCGATTACCTCAACTTGGATCTGTCACAGGGCACCACAACGGCGTCTAAGACACTGAAACACATCAAAATAGACCCTAAATGTTTTGAGTCCAGGTATAAATGGGACCTTGCCACAAGAAACAAAATAGGCAGCACACATTTTTTCAGTAGGGATTTAGATTAATTATCATGAATGAATCCTTGTCAATGATTAGTTGTGAACTCAATTTATCAAATAGCCAATGGAAGAGTTTTCTGCCACTGCTCCAAAAGTAACAGAGCAAAAGTAAATAATTGAATCACACAATAAAAGTATGCGGCAGGCAGCTAGCATATCGAAAGGAACCGTGTTAATCAAAATACCCATCATTTATGGTATTTTGCGAACAGTTTCGGAAGAGGACGGCAAGGTGTCTCCCATAACATAAACCACATCCTAGGCTTTAAGAGCAGCCTTGTGAACCATGGTCTCTTTATGTATTTGGTGGCAACTCTTCCCAACAAGGTCAAGCAGCTTCTCCAAGTTCATCGCCCACGAGTTAAGAATGTCGTTGCTGTCTTTGCTAGCCTGGAAGGACACAACACCCATAGGCCGATCGATCTTTGCTATGAGGGATTTTGACACCACCATATCGGATAGATGCTTCTCAGCTCCCTGAAAAATCAAACAGACATCCAAAATATCAAAACTGCGCAAAGCTCGGTTAGAAAAACTTAATGCATGTCTAAATCAGCAAACAGCTAGTTGAAAGTTCATAAAGAATGAGCAGGCATTTAATAAGATATTTTACACTTCCAGTTACTGAAATTATTTCTTACATGTGCGGCATTCAGAAACTGAAATGTTTTTCACACACACACAAAAAATAAAAATTAAAGAAGAGGAGTTTCTAACATTTTTTGGATATAACTTCATGAGTTCGCCTAATCAAGTTTAGATACTCCACTCCTCACTAATATCTAAATATAGGTAGTCATGATAATTTATAAAGCATTCAGTTTTAAGCTTGACTTGATCAGGAGTAGACGCGAAAGGAAGAAGATTTTTTTTCCCAGCATGTTCTACTCGATACTGGTAGGAGAAGAACTTGAGCGGTATTGTTAAAAGAAGAGGGAAGGAGAACAAGTCAAGATGATATGGATACCCCCCTCTTCTTGTGCTAAAGATCTGGAGATTTGAAAGAGATATTAAAAAGGAAACAATTGATTAAAAAGGAAACAATTGATTAATTATAGTATTAATTTTGGGATCTGTATATTTTGTATATTTTGTGGTAACTGCGTTGAGTATTGTTCCACAAATTATTTTATCGATGATTGAAGAGTATGTACTTTCTACTTTTGATCTCGCCCTCAATTTATGTGTTATTTATCCATTCCTACTTTTTAAATGCCAATGTAGGTGAGTGGAGATAACTCTCTTCAATTATGCCTGTGACGGGAGGGAGTAGGTCTTGCTTCATATTTGTTAATTCATTTCTGGTTACATAATTTGCTAACCCTTCCATATCCTCATTGATTGTTTTATAATTTGCAAATCATTTTAGAAACTTTCTACCACTTCTCCACACCTGATTAAAATTAATTCTAGACAGTGCATTTGCCGAATAGGCTCATGATACTAACAGGACCATTTAGTGAAACTTACAGCACGAAAATCAGTCCTTCATTAAATTATTACCATAAAGATAAGATACCTCTATGTTAAAATATTTTTGACTAGTCTACTCCGTGGAGGTCTATAAATTAGGAAAAGTAAACAGTCATCAAAATTTAAGATAATAACCGTGCAATATTGAAATGGACATGACACGTGGACATGTGGTAAAATCTTAAAAATACACAAGGCAGGTGTGTCCGACAGGCGTGTCAACACGTTTCGGGCACGATACGGCTCCATGATACAAGTGTTCGTGCTACAAAGATAATAACAAAGACCATGACTAAGTAGATGTAGAGGGATTTACAAAGTTACTATCTATTTATTATTGCATGTCATAGCTTTCACATTTTTATTTGACTTCTAATGTATTTTTTATGATTTTTGAAAACTTTTTTGAACATGTAACACACTTAAATAAATTTTAAAATATATAAAAAAAAAGAGAAATGTCTAGTCCCTGCCTACTCCGCTGCCTAGGCCCACCTAATACTTTTTGAAGCTTGCAGGTAAAATATTTCACATCTCAAACACATATAGCCGCCCTAAGGGAATACATTTTCAACCACAAAACTAGCTATTAGTTCTCCTGTAATGTGCGCCCCAATTATAAGCAACAATTCTTCAATGTTGGTATAACTCACTATCTTTCTCATCTCAAAATGGCATAAATGTACAACTGATTCGGAAGGCATGAAAAACACATTTATAAAACTTATGAACTCAGCACAGCTGCCAACAAAATCTTTGTCTCAGAGTAGATACTTAAGGAGAAGTCTTCTCGAGAGAACTGACCGATAACCAAACGGTCAATTTCAGATTATTGTTCAGGTCATAATTCCAGCCAACAATATTACTTGGCTTGCCTTTTGCAGACAACTAGATACAAAAATGACGGAGAAAGACTTCTTCAAGTCGTGTTAATAATTGTGAGGTTCTTCACTCATATTCCTAAACTGGTCTTGGTTTAATGGGTGGAATGTGGATAAAAACAAAAGCTAACTGAAAAGATTTTCTGAGTTGGGTATGGATCGATTAGGACAAAGAGACACAATGTTCTAAAAATGGCCTGGCTGCTGCATAGACAGAACAGCCACCTCACTTCATGTATGAGCTGGTCAGACATGCGGAGCCAAAGAAGCACTTCTACAGAAACCAGGCAGATGCGAGAGCAGCAATGGCAATGGGATGCACCAATATAAATTTCCACCACAAAGAACTAAGACCCCACCCCCCCCCCCCCACCCCCCCCACCCCCCCAAAAAAAAAAAAAAAAACCCACTCTCCTACCCCATCCCCAAGAAAGAATAATACCAATAATTAATAATTAATATAATAATATAGAAAAAGGAAATAACCACTAATGATAATACATAAATAATAAATAAATAAATAATTTCAAAAAATTTGCATGTCAGAGAGAAAAAATGCTATGGGATCTACACAACTGGAATAATATATTTATTAGAAGGATGTTCAGTCATATATGGCAATAAGGCATAAAGCACATTATATTTCAAATTATCAACTTATTTTTAGGCTAAGCATGTGAAAAAATGTTTATCATTTGGTTTCAGCGAGAAATATGTAGTGCTCCAAAGAGGGATGGTTCATAAAAAGAGGTTCATAATACGTAGCAAAAGATAGTTGGATAAGGTTTAATGGCAAAGGGTATATATTAACAGTGATACCCTGCTTTTATGAGGCTCACTAATCATGGTGTTCTTAACTGTTTGGCCTAACATTATGAGTAGTGCTAAAATAAAAGGAAAACTGTTAAATATTTCCAATAGTTTTATTTCCAGTTTTCCAGTTCACATCAAATTGGTGTATGAGTGCAGGAACAGACAGTAAAGCAGTAATTCACACAAACAACAACGTATGATCCATCTCTCTCACTGTCATTTATCATCTCGGTGACTCTATTGAGATTAGCAGGACAAGACCAAGAGAACATTGGTCCATCAGTACAACTTCACGCATTGAGCGAAAGGTGCGAGTATAAACCTAAATGGGCACAGACGCGAAAGAAGGAGAAGGCAACAAAAGACTGTAGAGTTGTTGCCCAGATCATTACTTATAACACAGCAATACCACCCATATATTGCATAAAGAAAAAAGAGAGAAAATCAAATATACAAGCCTCTAAAATGTAACAAAGAAAAGTCTGCTAATGCATAAACTCCAAAGATAAAAAAAGGGAAAAGAAAAAAGATGTGCCAAACAGATCATGTTTAAATGAAGGAGAAATGCAGCAAACCTGTAAAGTGAGGCACAACAGGTTAGCGAGTCTCTTCAAGGTAATTCTTGAATAATATTTGGACACCACCAATATATTCTGGAGAAGCAAATTTATAAATTAGTGGCATGCCAAATTTGAAATAACTAAATGTAAAAATCTAGCATGAAGAAATGAACTTATTAGCATCAATAGAGATATATACATGTTCAGTGATTCTCTGTCTAAGGTCTTCCGCAGCCTTGGCGACTAGTGATCCTCCAAGCATATTCGCCTCATTCTCAAACTCATCTTTGTAAAGCTCCCAAAGGCGTGTCCACTGAATTACCTCCATGGTAACCAGCTGCTTCAACAGAAGACTAAAATGGACAACAAAAAATTAACATATGAAGTTAAAATAAAAGATCCAAAGTATAATATACAAATGAACTGAAATATCACACACACCCCCCCCCAAAAAAAAAAAAACAAAAAAAAAAAAACAAAAAAAAAAAAAAAAAAACAAAACAAACAAAAACAAAAACAAAAACAAAACAAAAAAAACACTTACCGAAAATTAGGAATCTCGGAAAGATTCTTATCTTCCAAAGTAGAGTTAAGAAGGCTTGATTGCATTGGATCATGTGGAGCCAACACTAAATACCAACATATTTTCCTCAACACCTACAGTTCACATTTTATTAGAATGCCACTTTGGAAGGTTACAAAGTACGCAAAAGAGTGCAAGGCATCCATTTACCGGAATCCACTGAGTCGGGTCCTCTTTCACAGATGGAATATCATATATTGCCTTGTAACAGCGACAAATTTCCAGGTAATCGTTGTTGTGAGAATAATAGCTGCAACATGAAATGGGAAAAGAGATAATGGATATTAGCAAGTATGCCGACCATTTTTACCACCATTGGCCAGAGTTATAGCATGTCACACTTAAATAACCATTAGACATCCGAAGGGGACCAAGCATAAGGGATAATCATTTCATAGCAACATGGAACATAGGACAATGAGACATACCAAAATCAAACATGATTTCATCTAATTGACCGCGGTAATGATAACCTAAAAGGCCCCTTGAACACAGTGAAAGAAAAATACTTCAGTTATTTACTAGTTTCAGAACAGGCACTTCCATACAAGGTACTCTGAAAAGGCCCTCCCTCCACAAGCAGCATCTTACATAATTTTATCTGGAACTACAAAAGAAACATGTACTTACAGGCCATGCCATTATCTCAGTGAAGTGATTAAGGCTCTGGGATTCCTGAACTCTTACCAACTAACACTAAATTTAATTTGTGCCTTACCCATATGTGGGTTTAATAACACATAACATTGCAAATTGTAGGCTTGCAGCATAAAAAGCATTGTACATATATATAATGGGTTCTCACTATAAGGTAAAAACCTTTAATTTAATATTTTGATCTAAGAGCAGCTACATGTTTCACATTAGAAATAGAATGAACGTAAAACAAAAGGTTAAGAAAACCCAGCATTAGTTAGAAAGTAACAGAATATGGGAATATGCACCTCAACCACAAGATAATAAAACAGAATTGTGCCCACCAAGTTGAAAGGAATAAACAAGTAACGCCATACCGAATCATTAGTTCATAATATATGCGCTTCAACTCCATGAGTGAAGGAATATCAGCGGGAGCTTCTTCAACAATGTTATCCCCTTCCTTGGGCTTTTTCTTTTCTTTTGATGTGTCTGCATTAAAAACTCGTGGACTAATTTTTCTAGACAGAATTTGCGCGCGGACATAATCTTGGCGGTCCAAGCACAAGCGAACCTGAAAAGTTTGTAATTAAAATAAGTTGAAATCAAAACCTAAGGACCTTTAGCCCAACATTACTGGATAAAAGATAAAAAAACATCATACTTGTTCAAGGATGAATGCTATTTTTTCTGTTTTTGCCATTGCTCCAAATGTTTCCACCTGAAGAACCACATCATCAATATACATAAACCAAAGAAAACAACTGAATACAGCAATCACTTTTTTGTGAAAAATGAGGGTCTATAAGAGTATTTAAACCATGAATCAAATGCCGTGCAATCCTAAGCAACTTACAGCAACTTCTTGCATCAAATCTGCAGCTTCTGCAATTAGGCCTTGCTCCTCTTTGATCTTTGCAAGTTTCTTAATCAAACGAGCTCTCTCTATCTCAACATATATCTGAAAGTAAGCAAAATTTAACATGAGCCAAAAGAACATATTTTCAAGCTAGTGCAAACATTATTTACCAACATATCATCATGGGATCACCTTCCCAGTGGAGACATTGTTCAATGTTTTGATTAACTCAATGCGTGTATCGATATCAGGTGTCGCATCAATATATTGCATAGCTTGTTGTACCATGGCAGTTACAGCCTGCATGGGGAAAATCAACCACAGAGAGCATAATGAATTTACAATATACAAGGAGACTTTAACAACCAGAGGAATGGCAAGGTCTTATGTATCATTTGACCATGACTTCCCTCAAAATCCAGGTATTAAAAGGGAAAGAACGAATAAAAGAAATGAGAAAGGAAAAGGAAAGGAAAAGAAAAGAAAAGAGACTTGACAATTCAAAAGTAAATCTTATAAATAGTTAAGTGTCTCCAGAGTTCTGCATGAAAAAATATTTTCTATGCCAATTCTTTATTCATCTGTGGGTTATCACCGAATAACAAGGAAATATAAAGAGTTGTCATCATCTGAAGAAGAGATGACAATGAGTTAGAAGAAACTGGATCCTAAAAGACCACGAAATGCAACTTTATGCTGTGGAGTTCACATTGGGATCTGGACCAGAATCACAAACAGAAATTAGTTTCTCCATTAAAACTCTCCCATGGAAGTGAATGAAGGTGACAAAGTTGCGGATATTTTGAATGAATAATGTAATATGCTTTGCTATTTAAATATAATTTTTATCCTAATCTGGGACGAGTTAATTTGATATCTTATTAGGTTCTTGATGGCCTGGTTTATTTGTTAACAGATTCGGGCTAGAATTTGCTCGATATATCTTTTATGAAATTAAAATTGTGCTTATAGTTAACACTTGCTTGTGAGTTTGGGGCAGCCATAATGCCACTTTTATAAAATGAGATTTAAGTTGCAAGTCAGTCTAATTAGTACAAAGCACATACCAATAAAGAACAAAGAGTCCACTGGCCTTAAACTATCAAGTGTTTTTGAAGAAGGTTTCGGTCTCACGTAAGGAAAAAGAGCACTAGATTCCAACTTAGAATGAAAGCTTCAAATCTTTCTGTGTCTGCATAGACATATTCCAATTGATGATGTTATGTTATACATTAAAGTCATTTGTAATACATAGATGAGGCTAAGAATCTAAATAAAATCTGCATTGCATATGCTTAACATTACACTATTCAGCATGTGCATTGCATGTGCCTTTCTACTAGTCTATGTATAAAAGATTAAGACCCCTCCCTTATCTGATTTTAAGTTATATCCAAAGGTACTAAATATATCTGGATTGCATGAATTACTACAATAGCTAGGACAGCTTCATCAACGCAATCTGGTGTCCTATAACTGCATAATAATATTACGAATTGCAGATGCAAATAGCGGAAAATGGCCAAAAAATAATTTTAAAAAATTGTCCATGGAGAGTGGGCTACAATAAATCTTGTGCTGTTTCAAGAACTTAATACTTCTGCACCATTGAAAGTGAAAAGTTTAATTCTCCATGGAAAAAAGAGTGAAGTATACATTTAAAACCTTAAGGTTGTGGAAATTATAGCAAAAAAGGTGCCTAAAGATATGAACTAGATGAATTATTACGAGACCAAAGAAAGTCTAGCTATCTCCTTTCATCGAGGCAGCCAGTCGCATATGTAAAAAGTTGAAAAATAGCTACAAATAATTAGATCAATGCTGAATGTTGTGCAAATTGAAGAGCTTAAGGCTTCTATGCAATTGGATCACACCGCCACATGCTGTATGTCCATGAAGTTAAAATTTTAATTTAGAAGAAACTATAATTTGCGTGCTAGGATCGATGTTCTGCTTCAAGTTGTTGGCTGTTTGCTCTATGAAAACCCCAACACAAAAACAATACTGCATTAAGCCTAGAAACCTCTATGTAAAGACCAATTTTTTTACAAACTTTTCAGTTAGCACGATGTTTGTAACTAATTGAAAAACCTAATGCTTCTACATCACTGAAGCAAATACCCCATGTAGCATGTGAATCCAAGTTTCTTAACTTCGGAGAATTTATACATCAAGTGCAGATATACTTTCGGTTTGTTCTACTTCTAGATTTTTGGTGATTCTGTTCTGTGAAAACCCATTACTGCCTTAAATCTATGGAACATCTACAAAAGACCAATGTTTGCAAATTCTTCTACCTGCTTGAGTTGACCCCTTCTCTTTGCAAGAAGAACAATCTGATCATTGAGAGTTTTCCACGCTCGCGCCTTGTAGCAGAGCTCCACTATATCGATCACCGCCTTCTTCGTTCCAGCCACGTCGCCGGCGAGCCTCGCCTGCTTCTCGACGTTCAACAGCGCGTCGATGGCGGCATCTATATTCTGATTATCCTCCTGCGATGAGATGTAATGTGAGATCCCAATCGATCCCAAGCTCATAATTGAAAAATTGCCAGACTTGGTGAGCAAACGGATCGAGGTCTAAAAACAGAGCAAGCTTACCATCGTTTCGTGCGAGTGGAGAACAAAGGGGGGCAAACCCTAGAAACCGCGAGACGGGGAGAGAAGAAAGAGACGAGTGCTTTTCCTTTTGAGCTGCTATTAGAAAGAGGACGTCAAGGCTTTTTCCGTAGGCAAGTAACAAGTGGGAACGGATATTGCCACCCCAAATATGGGTCAGCCGGGAACAGATATTGCCACGCCCGACAATGAGGAAGGCTCTCCATGGACTTGGGCACCGTCAAATTTTGATAAAAGCCCTCCTAAAAAATTAAAACTACCCAAAAAGATCCTCTTTTTCTTCTCCTCCTCCCCCACTGGCCTGCTCGCCCAGCCTCCCCTCGCCTGCGAACCCCCCTCTCTCCTCCTCCATCCCGATCTCCCCCTCCCTCGCCGCCACCCTCCTCCCTGCCCGCTGCTTACCCAACTCTCCCGCCCCCTCTCTTTGGGAATGCTTGTAATAATATAGGGGCTGTTTGGTTAGGGATGGAAGTAAGAAAGTGAAGAAGCAGTAATAGTCCCCTTTGGAACTTGAGAATTAGTTAGTAAGTTTTTCAGTATTTAGATGTTGTTAGGAAGTATAATTTGAAAAATAATATTTTTTTCCGGTGTTTGATGATAATGTGAAAGTAGAATTGGAAAAGTTGACCATAAAGTTGACCGCAAAATAATATTAAAATAAAAATTGGAATGTAATTAGAATGCAAGGGAGATATACATGATCACAAAATTAACTGTTTTGAATTACAACTTATTACAAATGAGATTCACATGACCACAAAATTAATTGTAGCACCCTGAAAGTGAGGAAATAGTTGTGTAAAAGGGAAAAGAGAAAAGGAAAGGGGTCTTCTCATTTTTCCTTTTTCAGTATTTGAATAGATAGGGAAGTGAGAAACGACATTCTTGCATTTTCTTATTTCCGTCCACTTCCTTGAATCCAAACTGCCCCATAGGTGATATATATATTCCTCTGTTTGGTACTAACGTTTTGTGCAGGTGCTTATACAGCCTCCGGGTTTTAATTACTTTGTAGTTTTTTCATAACTTTTGGGTTTAACCTCTCTGAGGTTTTTAAAGTCCTCTGGACTTTCTAACTACGTCTGAAAAGGCATTAGCGTTAAGCCTTTTACCACTAAACACGCCTAAGTGAAACTCTGTTGGATTTTAAACTCGCATCTTAAGTCAAGTCATTCTTGAGTTCCACCAGTGCTTTAGTGATAAAACTCTGTTCGCTGATCTTGTCCCTCGCACTGCTTTTCTTCGTTTGGATGTTCGCTTGCTTGCTGGCATGCTTACCTGCTCGACAGTTCAACTGTTATTCTTTTATTGATGGTTGTGAAGAGTTTGAAATGTTTACTTATATTATTTTTCAAAACTGTATTATTTTTCTGTATTCGTACTGATCCTCTTAGTACCGTTTTTCTGTAATCGTACCGATCTCCTATATCGGTACTGTTTTCCTATATTATGATATACTATGGTGATATCTACCGTGCTCATTACTAGGCATGTTATTACTTGACACTTGACTCCTATTTGATATCACTTATCGCCTGTCACCTGATACATGACTGGTTGCTTTGTGGTTATCATATTCCGGGAATCTTGTCTTGCTATCCTGTGTTATATATACAGTGACTTCTATTTCTAGTATTTATGTATTCCTTTAACTTCTGAACTTGTCATGCTCCTGCTATTCCCCTAATATGATAATTATATAATAATAAACTATAAAAAGAACAACTTACAGCGGGTAAGAGAAAACTGATGGACTTCAAGTGGCGAATATGTTTACAGTGGTATTAAGTATGTTGTGCGGCTCAAACTTTCGGTTCTACCTGAGGGCGTCCAGGTGTTCCGAGGGGAGCGCTGACTCTCTACTTCATGTTACATTCCTAAATGTGCATAATATAAGACCTACCTCATGTTTGCCTAGCGGCAGATTTCGGGTCAGCTCCGGAACATCCTGGGCCGTGGTCTTGAGTATGTTCGGGACCCACGTAAATATAACCCATTGTTTCATCATCAGTTTCCAATAACAATCTCGACTCACTTATATATGGATGCATGTGGGATGGAACGTATGCCAGTACACATAATTAGATATATGGGTAGGACGAGTAATAATAATAAGATGCTAATCAATAATTCGTTGTGTTGTTTTGCAATTCAGGTTGTATACATTCATATTACGATAACGTGAGATGCACGTTATATAGATGAGGGTTTCCTGATTTTACCACCTGTGTACTATTTGCTTCATCGGGTTTTAATTCAGATTTTTGATTTTATTACTATTATTATTATATTAAATATTTCTGATTTTACCACCTGTTATTTCACTGATCTCTTGCTATTCCATATTGTACACAGCCTGTCTCTTGCCTGATATTGCACTTGAATTACTGTACCTCCTGACTTTGCTTACTCTTGGTTTATACAGATACTTAGTTATCGTATAATCACTGCTTCTTGATAATTCATACGGTTCTCTTAAGCTGTTATTGTGGACAGTTCGAGTTGTGCGTACTCAATCGATGAAGACACAAGGTATATGGTACATAGATGATAGTTTCCTTGTTTGAATTATCCCCTCGAGGTATCAATCTCATGAATCTATCTACTGAGCTCATATAACTGATTTTTATCGCTTCTATACATTTCATTATTTGATGCCTCATTCATGTTTATATGTGCTTGTGCTCATGACACGGTTTTCAATTTATGCTTCTTGACTCAGATTTATCGACACACGTGTGATTATCTATGCACGCCACTTGGCATTCATCACACCACTCGTTGGGGAGTTTCTGACTCCCCAGGATTTGCATGTCCAGATCCTAGAGTTGGACCATGATAAATATCATGTTAATCAGAGTGGTGCAGCGGAAGCGTAGTGGATCAGCGGAAGACTAGTCTGGAACCCTATCCTTCTAGGCCTCCCTGCTCGTCTCTCGAGTTTTTCTTTTGTAACTCGCAAGCATGCTTTACATTATTCATCATTGTATATCTCTTTGTATTCTCGTATTTGCGCCTATTGGTGATGTAATATTCATGTAATATTGTGTCACATCCTCTGATAACTTTGTAATTGTACTCATATGTTGAAATATATAATGCACCATATACTTTCATACTCTGAATCTTACATGTACTGATGCTTAGCGTATAAATGTGATGGTATTTCTGACCTACGTATATCCGTCACACTAGCGTCTCCGTACTCGCGGGATCAGGGCGTTATAGGGTGGAATCAGAGCTTAGACTCTCACGTCCACAGTACAACCAATTGGCAAATTAATGGTAAAGAAATTTGCAAGTGGAATGCATGAGTTCTGATTAGACAATCTAATTACAAGTGCAGATTATCTATTTCTTCTTGACCGTCCTCCCTTTGATTCTTAAATCCCTCCTATTTTCACTATTTCGGTTTTCGTTGTCTTTATGCAAACTTAAGATATAGGTAGACTAGTGAGGTGGCGACAAGCTCGCTCACCATATTACGGTATTCTTTATTCTAGTGCATCGTGTTATCTTATATCAGACAGTTCTTTGGCTTCGCATTCTAATCTTATATGTATTGACGCTACATGGGATCAGTACAAGAAGCAGGGTAGCCATCTCTTATATAATCAGACAGACTGTATCACTGCACGAGGAGCATCAGGATGAAATGAATTTTCGGGATAAGGACATCTGTCAGACCGAGCTATGGTGTTATCTATTTATATTATTTCAGGAACAATCGTGATCTTTGCTATCAACTTCACGAAGCTCAGGTATATTCAGAAGTGATCCGCCGTAGAGTTGACATCTAGCAGACAACATTCGGGAGTTATCTCAGTTAGTATAAATTCTTGATCATGTTTTGAAGCTGCAACGTTCAGCAGTTTTATGAATTTGATGTACCATGGACCTTGCTAATCTCGCCAAGCGAGAGTCGTGCTCTAGCCACGTAAGCTAAATCAGGCATTGGGATTGCTGCACCCGGCCGCTTAGCATTTAGCGCTATGTTACGCACTAACTTCGCCGCGTGAAGTATGCCAAGTGTGAGCCTCGTAGAGCGTTAGTTCCGCCGCACCCTAGTGCTAAGCACCTGACGTTGTGTTACGCAATGGCCCTACCGGGGTTTAGCTTCTGTAATACCCCGTTCCCGGAATACGTACTTAGTTGCGTATTCAGATTTTCGATCGTATTTTTTCGATTTGTTTCCTGTATTTATTCTGTATTATGAATTCCTTATATGATTGTTTTGCCTTGGATTTGGATCGGTGAACTCGGAGTCAGCCTTGGTCTGAGCCGGGGACTCGATCTCAAGAGTTTTACTTGTTTTAGACATTCTGGTTATCCGATTCGACCGATTTCAGTTTTAAACATCGTTTTCCAATATTTTGGATTTTCTATGATTTTCTGGAATTTTCTGTGATTAAGTTGAAAATCTTCAAAACCGGTGTCGGCCAGTGCCGCTGACCGATTCCCGGATTTTTAATTCTCAAATTGTTTGGAATTTCATGATGATCCTTTAGACATAATTACTTAGAATCATATTTCTTATTTACATTCTTTTTCTGAGAATTTTAGGATTTTATGAAAATTCCAACGGAGTCGGTAGGTAACTGATTCCGGGATTTTTAGTTTTAAAACTATGAAGTATTTCTTCAAACGGATTTCACTATTGGTCTTTATATATTATTATTGATTTTTGGTAATTATTTCGAATCGTTCCGAGATACTTGAATTTCGGACGATTCCGGCATTTTCCGAATTGATTTCCACATCTTTGACTTTAACCCGGGTATCTGTCTATTCAGCAGTTTCATTTTGGGTCCAAGAGAAAATATCTCTTTATCATTTCATTTCTTTCCTTTTCCTATTCCTTTCCTTCCTCCACAAATCAAAGCTTTTCCAAAATCCCAATTTTCCAATTTCCCACCTTCTCCAATTTCCACCTCATTTCCCACTCACTTTCCATCTGATCCCACTCATTCTCTCTCTCTCCCATAGCCGGCCAAGTGGCCAGGTGAGGGACACCTCACCCCCTCCCCTTTTTACAAAAACCCCCATCACATCTACCTTATTTCACCCCCTTTACAAAATCCCAATCATATATATAATTTCCCTTTACACTTCACTCCACTTTCTTCCTCACTTCACCAAAAGAGAAATCCTCTTCACCAAGATCCCTCCTCCCTCTCAAGACTTCAAGGGCTTCATCTAGGGCATCGTCAAGACTTCATCTTCAACCTCCAACTCCCAAAGCAACACCAAGATCACCTTCTCCATCTCAAGCAACAACTAATTGTGGATTGAAGCCATCATCTCCTCCTTGGATCAAGCTCCAATTAAACCATCCAAGTGAGTATCTTTACTCACCAAGACTTGATCACTTCCTATTGTACTTATACCTTCATATCTTGTACACACATAACATAAAAATCACATTTTTAGGCCATCAAACCCAAACCCTAGATTCAGTTCTGTACTCTGCTCACGACCACGATTAGTCGACTTAACCTAAGAGCTAGTCGACTAGAACACTTAGCTGAAACTTAACTTTTCTGGAAAACACAGTATTAGTCGACTTACCCCAAATATTAGTCGACTAATCTTCCCTGGAAACAAATCTCAACTCTCTGGAAATCACTATTAGTCGACTCCTGAAATCCACCTAGTCGACTAACCCTTCCTGAACCAGAAAACCCCAACTTTCTGTATCACAGACTTAGTCGACTTAAGTATCTGTTAGTCGACTTGACTCTTCTATTAGTCGACTACTCCCTTGACCCTAGTCGACTAACATTTCCTGAATCTGAAACCCAACTCTCTGTTACACAGTTTTAGTCGACTGTACCCTACTGTTAGTCGACTTACCCTTCTATTAGTCGACTACTCTCTTGACCTAGTCGACTAACTTGGTCTGATTGTTATAGTTGATTCCTATCTAAACTTTGGATCTTATGCTTGGTTCAGGTATTTGTATACAGTGCTTCATGACTCGTTACTTGGTGTATATTACTTCTAGTTACTCCATAATTCTATGTTTATGTATTGCCCTGTAATTGCTTGTTTCATTCTTATACTTGTACGTTGCCGTGATACTATTGCTTCCTTATTTTATAGCATGCGTGGCAGACCCTTTGAGGTCGTTGAACCCTAAGTTGTTTCTATGTTTCCACTTGCCTTACCTTAATACAGCCTTGTCAGTTATCTATTTCCTTTTAACACATGTATATCACATGACACCTAATATGTTATCACCTGACCAACTGACATGCCACTACCTTGTTAGACCCTCTTGTTAGGTCATGAGTGACCCGGCCAATTATTAATTCTTCGTTATGTTTTATTGCTTGTTATATATTACCACCTTGTCATGCTTTCTCTTAAACCAAGCATGATACACTTGACTTTATGATTATCGTGTTTACGGGAACCCTGCCTTGTTTTATGGAACTAAGTGCCACACCATACTCGGTGGGGGCCACCTCTAGAATCCTTTCCCTCAGAGCAAAGTGCCACATGGAACAAAGTGCCACACCACACGGTGGGGGCCACCTCTTGAATCTGTGGGGGCCACCTCTTGAATCTGTAGGGCTATTACTGTTATGTTCACTTATTCCCGTAAACTGATAATCCTTAATAAGCTACAACTTGTATGGGGTATGGGTGGAAGTGATGGATGCCGGAATGATACCTTGCTTATAGTAGGGGGACGAAATATAGTAGATAACTGTTAGTGGGACCTTGGGCCCACATTAGATGACTGTTAGGGGGACTTGGGCCTCCAAACCGGTTCCAGGTGTATGGAAACTACTATAAGAAGTGTTATCAGTTCTCCATCTACTTCCGACAACGACCCTCGACTCTCTTATATATGGATGTATGTGAGTTGGGATCGATACCGAGACACATACCGAGATATATGGGTCAGACGAGTAATAATAATAATAGGCTCAATTATGGTTATTGTTATGACTCATGTTATATTGTGACTCCTACTTTACTTGTTATGATTCCAGTGATGATTCCGGTTTTGATCTTGTCATGATCCTTGTCATTCTTGTTATGCATTCCTTTTTGACTACCATATGGTTTGCAACTCTGATTCTATATGCTTGGGATTACCGTGGCATGAGATAACGGTATATAGATGAGGGTTTCCTTGTTTGGATTATTCCCTCGATGTATTAGTCTCATGGGACCGTGACTTAAGCATATACAATCACTTTTGCTTGTAATCAGCTTTACTTGTATTTTCCGTTTTATGATTATGTTAATACCTGTCCTTATATTCCATACTTGTGTTCTAACCTATATTCATGTCTCTTAGCCACTTGGCTGTACCTCATTTATTGTTATATGTCTTGATTCCTTGGATTTGCATATTCAGATTCCGGAGCTTGGATCGAAGTGGAGTTGTCCACCGTAGATCGAGCTCTCCTTAGCGAGCAGGCATCTTAGCTCCAGTTCCTTGCATCTGACTCCTTTTGACTCACGGGATCTTCATCCTACTCGTGAGCATTTTGTCTTCTTATTGTATATTTGACTTTTGGACTTGTTATGATAAAAGACATATGTAATATGTAATGTTTATCATACTGTGATGACTTTGTATCTGTACCTTTATGTTGGCATTTGTGTGTATACCACGCTTTGTGTTGCACTCTGATCCTTTCTTGTTGTACTTTATGCTTAGCGTATATACGTGGGGCCACTCTCTGACCTACGTATATACGTCGCAGTGACGTCCCCGTATCCGTGGAATCGGGGCGTTACAGGTTGGTATCAGAGCTTAGGCTCTCCCACCTATAGTACAAGCAAGTGGCAAATTCTAGTAGTTTGCTATTGCCAACTACAATGTACAAAGTTATCTAGTCCTTCTTGATTCTACATTTAGTCCTCCTAGATTTCTTCCTTCATATCCTGAAATCTTTCCATTTTTCCAACTCCTTCCAGTTATCTTTAGCCATCCTAGTATGGAGAGGAGATCGGGTCGCAGCAACTCTGGATCAGCATCGAATGGAGCAGCGGGAGAGAATGTGGATATATTGAGGGTTATCCAGATGATAATGGAGAATCAGCAACAGCAGACCGAGCTTCTCCGGCAAGAGATAGCAGCACCTAAGGAACAGAGGCCGGGGAACATTTCAGACTTCAGGAGGCTGCAGCCAGCCATATTCACGGGTGGAGAGAAACCCTTGGAGGCTGAGCAATGGCTGACCGACACTTCAGACTTGCTGAATGCAGCCAGAGTTCCACAGGAGAACCAAGTTGAGGTTGCCAAGATTCAACTGAAGGATATAGCCAGGACTTGGTGGCTAGCAGAGGAGGCCAGATTGGAGAAGCCTGTCACTTGGGACACCTTCTCCAAGAGTTTTTACAGCAGATTCTTCCCTGTCACAGCCCAGAAGGACATGGAAGAGCAATTCATCAGACTTCGGCAGGGGAGTAAGTCCGTGGATGAGTATGCCGCGGAGTTTCTCAGATTGAGCCGCTTTGCCCCGTATATGGTGACGGATGAAGAGAAGCGGGCAAGCAGATTTCAGCAGGGATTACAGATGGACCTACAAGTATTCTTGATGCCCCAACAGCTGAAGACATATTCAGAGGTTCTCACCATAGCTCGAGAAGTAGAGCGTGGACTGGAGAAGAAGAAGGAGAATCAGATGAAGAGCCAAGCCAAGAAGAGGCCTTTTGAGTTGATGGATGAGGAGGATGCGGATAGGGCAACCCAGGGCCCGATGATGAAGAGACCATTCCAAACTCCTCTTCCTCAGATCACATGCAATTTCTGCCACAGGCCCGGACACTATAATAGAGATTGTCGGGTGGCCAATGGATTATGTTTGGCATGTGGGGCAAGAGGTCATGCACTCAGGGATTGCCGGTACAGAAAGTTTGAGCATACGGCACCAGTCAGACCAGCTCTTCCAGCTCCAGCACGTCCAGCTCCAGCACTTCCAGCGCCACCACTGAGGAGGAACCCTGAACCTGTTGATCGAAGAGTTCCATTTCCACCCCAACGGTATGATCATCAGCAGAGAGGAATGAGAGCCAGAGCAGATCAGGGCAGAGGCCAAGTTCACTTCATGGCAGCAGAGACCTCAGGCGATGCAGCAGAGTGGGAAGACCAGTATCCAGATCAGGAGCCTTAGAATATCATGGTAACCACTACCCCATTTCTTGTATTTGAGTTGGTTATCTTTCTTAATATTTTTCCATTGTCATTCTATCATTGTTCATTCTAGTCCTTCTTGTGTTTATCTTATTCTCTGTTTTGGTTTTATGAAGCCTTTATTCGTGCCCTTGTCCCCTTCGTGTTCAATTTATCCCCTTAACGAAATTGCGAGGACGCAATTTTTTGTAAGGTGGGTGGATTGTAATACCCCGTTCCCGGAATACGTACTTAGTTGCGTATTCAGATTTTCGATCGTATTTTTTTGATTTGTTTCCTGTATTTATTCTGTATTATGAATTCCTTATATGATTGTTTTGCCTTGGATTTGGATCGGTGAACTCGGAGTCAGCCTTGGTCTGAGCCGGGGACTCGATCTCAAGAGTTTTACTTGTTTTAGACATTCTGGTTATCCGATTCGACCGATTTCAGTTTTAAACATCGTTTTCCAATATTTTGGATTTTCTATGATTTTCTGGAATTTTCTGTGATTAAGTTGAAAATCTTCAAAACCGGTGTCGGCCAGTGCCGCTGACCGATTCCCGGATTTTTAATTCTCAAATTGTTTGGAATTTCATGATGATCCTTTAGACATAATTACTTAGAATCATATTTCTTATTTACATTCTTTTTCTGAGAATTTTAGGATTTTATGAAAATTCCAACGGAGTCGGTAGGTAACTGATTCCGGGATTTTTAGTTTTAAAACTATGAAGTATTTCTTCAAACGGATTTCACTATTGGTCTTTATATATTATTATTGATTTTGGTAATTATTTCGAATCGTTCCGAGATACTTGAATTTCGGACGATTCCGGCATTTTCCGAATTGATTTCCACATCTTTGACTTTAACCCGGGTATCTGTCTATTCAGCAGTTTCATTTGGGTCCAAGAGAAAATATCTCTTTATCATTTCATTTCTTTCCTTTTCCTATTCCTTTCCTTCCTCCACAAATCAAAGCTTTTCCAAATCCCAATTTTCCAATTTCCCACCTTCTCCAATTTCCACCTCATTTCCCACTCACTTTCCATCTGATCCCACTCATTCTCTCTCTCTCCCATAGCCGGCCAAGTGGCCAGGTGAGGGACACCTCACCCCCTCCCCTTTTTACAAAAACCCCCATCACATCTACCTTATTTCACCCCCTTTACAAAATCCCAATCATATATATAATTTCCCTTTACACTTCACTCCACTTTCTTCCTCACTTCACCAAAAGAGAAATCCTCTTCACCAAGATCCCTCCTCCCTCTCAAGACTTCAAGGGCTTCATCTAGGGCATCGTCAAGACTTCATCTTCAACCTCCAACTCCCAAAGCAACACCAAGATCACCTTCTCCATCTCAAGCAACAACTAATTGTGGATTGAAGCCATCATCTCCTCCTTGGATCAAGCTCCAATTAAACCATCCAAGTGAGTATCTTTACTCACCAAGACTTGATCACTTCCTATTGTACTTATACCTTCATATCTTGTACACACATAACATAAAAATCACATTTTTAGGCCATCAAACCCAAACCCTAGATTCAGTTCTGTACTCTGCTCACGACCACGATTAGTCGACTTAACCTAAGAGCTAGTCGACTAGAACACTTAGCTGAAACTTAACTTTTCTGGAAAACACAGTATTAGTCGACTTACCCCAAATATTAGTCGACTAATCTTCCCTGGAAACAAATCTCAACTCTCTGGAAATCACTATTAGTCGACTCCTGAAATCCACCTAGTCGACTAACCCTTCCTGAACCAGAAAACCCCAACTTTCTGTATCACAGACTTAGTCGACTTAAGTATCTGTTAGTCGACTTGACTCTTCTATTAGTCGACTACTCCCTTGACCCTAGTCGACTAACATTTCCTGAATCTGAAACCCAACTCTCTGTTACACAGTTTTAGTCGACTGTACCCTACTGTTAGTCGACTTACCCTTCTATTAGTCGACTACTCTCTTGACCTAGTCGACTAACTTGGTCTGATTGTTATAGTTGATTCCTATCTAAACTTTGGATCTTATGCTTGGTTCAGGTATTTGTATACAGTGCTTCATGACTCGTTACTTGGTGTATATTACTTCTAGTTACTCCATAATTCTATGTTTATGTATTGCCCTGTAATTGCTTGTTTCATTCTTATACTTGTACGTTGCCGTGATACTATTGCTTCCTTATTTTATAGCATGCGTGGCAGACCCTTTGAGGTCGTTGAACCCTAAGTTGTTTCTATGTTTCCACTTGCCTTACCTTAATACAGCCTTGTCAGTTATCTATTTCCTTTTAACACATGTATATCACATGACACCTAATATGTTATCACCTGACCAACTGACATGCCACTACCTTGTTAGACCCTCTTGTTAGGTCATGAGTGACCCGGCCAATTATTAATTCTTCGTTATGTTTTATTGCTTGTTATATATTACCACCTTGTCATGCTATCTCTTAAACCAAGCATGATACACTTGACTTTATGATTATCGTGTTTACGGGAACCCTGCCTTGTTTTATGGAACTAAGTGCCACACCATACTCGGTGAGGGCCACCTCTAGAATCCTTTCCCTCAGAGCAAAGTGCCACATGGAACAAAGTGCCACACCACACGGTGGGGGCCACCTCTTGAATCTGTGGGGGCCACCTCTTGAATCTGTAGGGCTATTACTGTTATGTTCACTTATTCCCGTAAACTGATAATCCTTAATAAGCTACAACTTGTATGGGGTATGGGTGGAAGTGATGGATGCCGGAATGATACCTTGCTTATAGTAGGGGGACGAAATATAGTAGATAACTGTTAGTGGGACCTTGGGCCCACATTAGATGACTGTTAGGGGGACTTGGGCCTCCAAACCGGTTCCAGGTGTATGGAAACTACTATAAGAAGTGTTATCAGTTCTCCATCTACTTCCGACAACGACCCTCGACTCTCTTATATATGGATGTATGTGAGTTGGGATCGATACCGAGACACATACCGAGATATATGGGTCAGACGAGTAATAATAATAATAGGCTCAATTATGGTTATTGTTATGACTCATGTTATATTGTGACTCCTACTTTACTTGTTATGATTCCAGTGATGATTCCGGTTTTGATCTTGTCATGATCCTTATCATTCTTGTTATGCATTCCTTTTTGACTACCATATGGTTTGCAACTCTGATTCTATATGCTTGGGATTACCGTGGCATGAGATAACGGTATATAGATGAGGGTTTCCTTGTTTGGATTATTCCCTCGATGTATTAGTCTCATGGGACCGTGACTTAAGCATATACAATCACTTTTGCTTGTAATCAGCTTTACTTGTATTTTCCGTTTTATGATTATGTTAATACCTGTCCTTATATTCCATACTTGTGTTCTAACCCATATTCATGTCTCTTAGCCACTTGGCTGTACCTCATTTATTGTTATATGTCTTGATTCCTTGGATTTGCATATTCAGATTCCGGAGCTTGGATCGAAGTGGAGTTGTCCACCGTAGATCGAGCTCTCCTTAGCGAGCAGGCATCTTAGCTCCAGTTCCTTGCATCTGACTCCTTTTGACTCACGGGATCTTCATCCTACTCGTGAGCATTTTGTCTTCTTATTGTATATTTGACTTTTGGACTTGTTATGATAAAAGACATATGTAATATGTAATGTTTATCATACTGTGATGACTTTGTATCTGTACCTTTATGTTGGCATTTGTGTGTATACCACGCTTTGTGTTGCACTCTGATCCTTTCTTGTTGTACTTTATGCTTAGCGTATATACGTGGGGCCACTCTCTGACCTACGTATATACGTCGCAGTGACGTCCCCGTATCCGTGGAATCGGGGCGTTACAGCTTCGCTCGTGGCTAGGTCCGTCAGTGTTTATTATTCTAATCTCGTTCCCCAGATCTCTCCCACCTAGCATGTTTTCATAGATTCAATAAGCCAGTTTTCTCGCTGCATCCAAACCAACTTGTCATGATTTTTATTGAAATCTATTTTGTCCAACCTTGCAGTACTTGGGCATCCCCTAGATATTTAATTTACAGTCGTGTTATCATTCAGATGGTTATTCTATATCCTTGGTTTCAGAGTGATCGACATCCAGTATTCAGGACTCGTTATTATCAGTCAGTTCTTCATATATATTTTTATGATCAGTTTATCAGGTTTTCTTTATCTACGATATTATGGTTTACTTCTAGAGTAAAGAGAATAGGCAGAACATCTATAATCTTGTTATAGACTTTATCCAGGAATAATTTCATGCCTAGCATAGTAAGTATGCATTCTGAACAAGTAACCACCATATTCTTAGGTTAGTCATTTCAGAAAGAAGTTAACTTCGTCGATTCTAGCAGAATTCAGAGAGTTGAAATTTGGTCAGTTCCAAATGTCAGCTCACTTCATATTATTCAGAGTAGGGTTAGTCTGCAGAACTTCTAACAGATAATTATATGAGAAAGATAGTTCAGCTACACGGTGTTTCAGCTATTATTGTGTCGGATAGAGACACGAACTTTAGATGTCATTCTGATAAAATCTCCAGAGAAGTCTAGGGACTCTTCTTATATTCAGCTTATCCTATCATTCTTAGACAGATCGAGCTGACCAATCGGACCATTCAGATTCTTAATTATCCTCGTGAGATAGAACTCTCTTCTTAACAGATATCAGATCAACAGTGGTATGGCACAATCCAAAGTTTTATACGGCAGGAAGGATAGAAGAAGTTCAGGTCCTGAGTTTACCGTTTAGTTGATTATGAACTTTTTTCTTAGTCATTTATATCTTAATTAGTATAATTTTTATCCCTACCTTTTCTGTGTTCATCTTCCCCTTATCGAAATTTTGAGGACGAAATTTTTTGTAAGGTGGGTAGAATGTAACACCCCGTTCCCAGAATACGTACTTAGTACATATTCTAATTTTTTGATCATATTCTCCTGGTTTTCCTTCGTATTTATTTTTGTTCTGTGATTATTTATATCATCATTTGATATTTGGATCCGGATTCTTGATTTCAGAATCAGTCTGAACCGGAACCCGATCCTAGTGTATTGATCTATTTGATATTTTTACTAGTCTAATTTGACTAATTTCAGTTTCAAACATCATTTTTCAATAATTTAAAATTTTCATGAATTTTGAAATTTTTCTGAATTAAGTTACAAAATCTTCAAAACCGGTGTAGACCGGTGCTATCGATCAATTCTCAAATTTTTAATTTATAAATAGAATTGAATTTCTAGAAACTGCTTTTACATTATCCCTTAAAATCATATTTTCTATCTAAATATATTTTTTGATATTTTTCTGAATTTATTGGAATTCGATCGGATTTGGTATCAACTGCTATTGCTGGTTGATTCTGGAATTTTTAATTTGAAAATATGATTGAATTTCTTAAAACTGGTTTCACCATGTATTTTAAAATAATATTTATTATTTTAAAAAAATTTAGTATCATTTCGAGTTACTTCATTTTTCGAGTTTTTCCAGTATTTTTGGTGTTTTCCAGATTTTGGGATTTTAACCAGATATTTTTCTTTTCTGTTTTCCTCTTTTCCAATTTTTTCCTCCACTCATTCTTTTTGTAACCCCCTGACCCCCGATGTACGTATCACAGTATCAGTACGCGATACGACGTACAAAATTAATTTGACCTCCATGGTAGTCCGATTGAGCCGATTTCAGTTTCAAAAATCATTTTTTAATATTTTAGATTTTTCAGGATTTTCTGGACTTTTTCTGAATTATGTTGGAAAATCTCCGTAGTCGGTGTCGACCGATACCGATAAGCAGCTTTCCGAATTTTATTTCACAAACGGAGTTATATTTTGAGAATCTGCTTTCACCATGTGTCTTAGAATCGTATTATCTACCTTAGGGTATTTTTGAGAATTTTTCCGAATTTATCAAAAATCCGGCCAAAACGGTGTCGCCCGGTATCGGCGAGACACTCCGGAATTTTTAATTTGCAAACCGGATTGAATTTCTGCAAACCGTTTTCATATTATGTCTCAGGATAATATTTTCTATTTTCTGTAATTTTTGGGCATCGTTCGGAGCTAGTCAATTTTTGACCCATTTAAATAATATTAATTATTTACATTATTATTTACTTTCTTTCCTTCCTTCTTTCTTTTTCTACAACCTTCCTCCTCCACCGCCTTAAACCCACCGACTCCTGTTCCACCGCCATCTCTCTCTCATCTCTAATTTAAAACCATCTCTCTTTCTCTCTCCCCCGTTGGTTGACCGGCCGGACCGGCGACGGAGCATCGCCGGAGCGGCGCCGGCGCCGGGGAGGCAGCCGCGCCACCGCGCGGCTGGGCGGCGGTGGCCGCGCCAGTTGCCGCAGCCGCGTGCAGCAGCAGCAGCAGCCGCTGCTGCCGCCGCAGGCAAGGGGAAAGGAAACCCAGCAGGTTCGGGTTTTGGGTGTAACCCAAACCCGACACCCAAACCCGACCCGTTAAAGGTAAAATTCCATTTTAGCCCCTATGAATTTTAAATTACTTTGGGGCCCCTGAAAAATACAAATAGCCCCCTGAATATTTGCAGTTATTACATATCTAACCTTTTATATCGGTTTTGGTTTTCGAGCGATATCAGGAGCATCCGGACTCCGATTGGAATGATTCTGGATCCGTTGCGATCGTGGGAAAGAGAACTACCTTTCTATGGCTAGTTTGTGAATGTTTTTATTTTATAAATTGTCTTGTTAGTATATTAATGGACATTGGTTGCTTTATTGAAATAAAACATGATTACCGGTAAATCCCCGCTGTTCATATTTATTAAATTGGGAACAATAATAAAACACTGTAATAACCATTGTACTTAGAAGCTTCTGTATGCGTCAGAAAAGGAGGATTCGATTGTAAAATTTTTCTGATTGGATAGAAGATTACAACAGATCGGTCTTCCGATTACAAGGGAGGGAGGATGTTGAGTCTTGAATCCTCCCTTTGTTTAAGGCTGGGTTCTTCAAGTGGCGATGGAGAGTGAATCTTGTTCTCCGTTGACCGGGTGACCGTCGAGACCTTCCAGGGATCTCCTCTTCGGATGGTAGATGGAGTAATTCAGCTCTGTCTACCAAAACTCTCAAAGAGAAGGTAGGCAAAGAGCAACTTGGACACAGTAAGTTCTCTGAAGGGTTTAACTCTCTCTTTTCTCTCAGAGCTCTTTTCTTTCAGAAGTCCTCTGACCGAAAATTCGACTGTCAATCCCCTCTCTTCAATTCGTCCGAGAATCCGACCCCTTCTTCATAGCGACGGGGCTATTTATAGGGGTTTCAGGGGCGTACGTGCCTCCTAAAAACGCTCCATAATGGGGGCTAACTTTCCCCGTTATGTGGGCCGTGATTGGCCCCGAAATCGGGACGGTTACAACTGAGACGCGGGTGTCAGCCCACGCGCCTTGGAGCTGTTGAGACGCGGGTTTTGACCTACGCGCCTTGGTGTGGCTGAGACGCGGCTGTTGAGCCTCGCGCCTTGATGCTGCTGAGATGCGGGTTTCGACCCTCGCGCCTTGGTGCGGCTGAGACGCGGGTTTCGACCCTCGCGCCTTGATGCTGCTGTGTTGGCTGAGACGCGGCTGTCGAGCCTCGCGTCTAGAACTTGGAATTCTGCTTTTTAATGGCTTGTCTTTTAGTGATTTTTAGACAGCCTACAGCTGCCTGATAACTAAAAGACGTTGAGTGTGACACTGGAAATCTATCTAGGTTATGTTCATGTATCACTGACATCCGGGCCACTATTTCACCATATGCTTGGACACGATTATAACATGTATTGTGTCACAGTTACGTTACCTGTATACTGATCCACAAATACGCTATGACACCACACTGTCACTAGACATGCATGCTAGACACCGTTACTGTAATTCACGGGACATGGTATTACACGAGACACGGACTACTATTATTACATGTACTAGTGCTACACATATATGTTACACGGATGATAGCTACACCTCTATGTTCCACTAGTACACGGATATGTACCACATTTATATATTATTATTCTCATCATTACACGGATACTGTAGTTCACAGTACATGATATTGGACACTGACCACTGTTATTACATGCACATGTTGCACAGCTACTATGACACGTCACTCTTTTATCTCGTATTCATGTCTCGTATTCATGTCCCACCGATATATAAATGCTCCACTTCACTGATACTCGTTACACAGACAGCACTGCTACATATGCTCACCGCACAAGTGTACATGCATGTGTTGTTTCTTTCTTCTTGTCATATAGATCACCGTGCATATACATGTATTATTGTTCCATTTCATCCCATATGATTGTTACCTGTTACTGATATGGATATTCCCGTTACTGGACATGAGAGCTGTTGATATGCGATATGTGGAATCCCACATCTATTGTTCCCGTTTCCCGTTATATTGTTCCCGTTATATTGTTCCCGTTTCCCGTTATCCTTCATTTTACCACTCACTAGGTCGCTTTCTGACGACCCTGGGTTTGCGTGTCCAGGTTGGAGATCCGAGTTATCGTTCGGGTAGCTAGTTCATTGGATGCACATAGTAGACTTTACCATCGAGATTCCTTTATAGGTATCTTTGTGCTTTGTTCCTGTTATCTCCTTTATTCCTGTATTTATATCTGTTATGATCACTAACCCTTACTGCAGGTATTCTTGTACTTATTTCTTGCTGGAACCCTTGTGTGTATGGTGGCTATGTCCTGTACTGAGGCTTAACGTACGCGTGAGGATGTTTTCACCTCGCTATGTACGTCGCCATAACGTCCCCGTACCTGCGGGATCGGGGCGTTACACTTTTCCTTTCTTTTTATTTCCCTTTTTTCTCCTAATTTTCTCCACCACACAAAATTCCCCCAAAATATCTACTCCCACCTCCTTCTCTCTATCCTCTGCTGAACACGACTCTCACCTACGCCAGACGTGAGAGTGGCCCAAACGCGGGGTTCAGTCTCTGCTAGACGCGGGGATCACTCCCTCCTTTCTCTGTCTCATTTATTGCCCCTCTAAATCAATCTCAATCACCTAAGATCACTCCACTTATTCTCTCTCCTCTGTCAAACGGACTTTGCATTTTCCATCAACGCATACCTCATCCACACGTATGAGCTCGTTTAGACCAGACACAAGTCTAATGTTGTTGAGACGCGGATCTCTTGAATGATACACGGATCTCATTTTATCACACTCTCACTTACACACACACACCCCCTTCTTTTTCTCTCTCCCTCTCCCTCGTTCATTTCCAACTTCTTCTTCTTCTTCCCAACCGCAACTGTTTGGTGGGAAAATTGAAGGCGTGTGTAAATTATTTATTTGATAGTAAAGAAAATTACAACGGATCAATAATCTGATTACAAGAGAAGGAAGATATTCAACCTCAAATATCCCTTTGTTTAATGTCGGGTTCTTGATGTGACGATAGAAAGTGAATCTTATTTTCCGTTGACAAGGTGAACGTCATTATCTTCTGGGAAATTTTCTCTTCAGATTATGGGCGGAGTAGCACAGCTCCTATCCAATAAAATTTCAAAAGATTTGAGACAAAACAAAACTTGTACTCAGCAAGCTGTTAGAAGAGTTAAACTCTTTTGTATTCCTCAGCTAGAGATTCTAATTTCTCCGGGATTTGCAACCAAAATCTCCGTTCCCTCTTCAGTAGCAAACTGAAGTATTTATAGGGGTTTTAGGGGTAAAACTGTCCCCTAAAAATACTCCATAATTGGGGTTAACTCCCTTATTACGTGGGCAGTAATTGACCCAGTAATGAGGGCAGTTATAACCGAGAGGCGGGCTTTGGACCTCGCATTTTTCCGTTGAGGTGACGCTTGAGAACCGCGAGCTTTAAATTCTGCATCAAGTTTCATAAGCTTTGGGCTCTGTGTCTGGGGTATTGCATGGATGGCTGAGACGTAGTTTCAAGCACTGCGTCTTGGCCATTGCATTGAAGCAGAGATGCGATTTTCAACTTTAGCATCGTGGTGCAGCGCGTGTGGCTATGGTTAGCCTTACCTCTTTACTTTCTATGATTTTTGGACAGTCTACAGAACCCCTCCAAAGTTTTCAATATTCCGCGGTTGACTAGAACGGATTTCGAAATACTTTGGACTTTGGTTGAGTTCATGCTTCTCATGATTGGACTGACAATCATTTGAGATACTCTGAGCTTGATTCTGTCTGGAATGTGGTCTTCATGAGTGTACTGTAAAACCCTTTGAAGCCACCAGAGAAAACCGTCGTGATTGTCTAGATACGCAGTCCAGACCTCCTCGATGCTCTGAATTGATTGTTGGTGTACTGTTGAACCTAGGGGTAAACAATCGTCTGCGTGTGCCAGTGTACTATTGAACTGATTGTAGAAGAAAAGACTGAATGCAAGTCTTGTAGACGCAGGGGTCATGTCGTTTCAGAGACGCAGTCCTCATTCGAAGTGGGGACACATCTATTACTCTGCTGAAGAAACGCGGCCTCTGGAGGGACGCAGCTTTGAAGTGAAGACGCAGCTTTATTCTGTTGACTAGACGCAGCTTTGGCCTTGCTGAAGAGACGCGACCTTTGGAGGGACGCGACTTTGTTAAACGCAAGTCTCACGTTCTGAGCGCGTTGCCACGTGTCTGGCGGAGTGGAGGGGACATCATTCCTTTAACGCGCGAAATTCGCATCCATTTAAGACGCATGCCACGCGTCGGGCGAGGATAAGGCCTCGAGACAAGCGCCGCGTATCTCTACAGATCACTGTGCCTATAAAAGACAACAGTCTTTTAAGAGTCATCATTAGACTCTTCTTCTTCTTCGCCGAGCTTTATATCGAGAGTTAAGAAAAGCTTAAAGTTTTTTCCATTTTATCGTCTTCAACACCGATTTCACAGTCGAAATGGCACCGAAGACCAAACCTGCTTCCTCATCCTCGAGCGCTGTCGCTCCGGAGATTCAAATGGGCAGTCCTTCCACGCAAGAGGCCCCCATTTCAGGTAGTAAAATCATATGATCTGGTTTCTGCCATTAAAGAGGCTTAAAGGGTTCTCTTAACTCTTAAGTCTCTTTTGAATATGAACCGCCAATGCGAGGTTCATGCCCGTATTTGATTTTTAGACGCGGCTCTTGAATTTGGTAAGCAAGACGCGGGTTTGACGATCTCCGCGCCTTCGCTTTATTAATTTGAGTCCGTCTCTGTTGTTGAACGCGGGCCTCGTTGAGCCCTGCGTTTTGGACTTAATGCTCAGAACATTTCTAAGTGTGAGAGGTTTAGACGCAGACTTCATGTGATCCTCGCGTCTTTAAGGCCAGGTGCGGATTTTGCTGAGTCTCACGTCTGAGTTCAATACTTAGAAAATTTTCTAAGTTATGGATTTTAAAATGCGGGCTTCATGCAAGCCTCTCATTTTTTAAGTCTGGACATAGATTTTGCTGATTTCCACGTCTGGATTCATTCCCGCGTTTGAATTTCAACCACTTAGCCATTTTCTTTTAGATTTCTAACTAAGTGTCGTCTTCATTGCAGTACGATACTCATCCAACCCTTTGTCCAAGAAGTGCCACTTTGGGCACGTAGGTGTCACTGATCGTAATCTGATCTTCGCGCTTTAGGAGACTGCTCTTGTGACTACTGGTAAGTCAAAAGAGCGAAAGGAGAGGATCTCCAAGCCCAGTATGGTGACCCTTCGGGAGATTATCTCTGATGGGCTATTCGAGTCAGATTCCCGCACTCCACTAAGGAAGCCTGCTTTCTTGTTTGGTGACGTCATTGAAGAGGATGATAGGATTCTGTACGACGGAGATTATAAGTGGCTCCGTTAGATAGGAGACAAGAGGTTCTTTCTTCCCAACATAGATAGGATGTATCCCTTGTCCTATCTTCAACATATATCCATTCATCGTACGATGGAGTGGGATCTTTCCCAGTTTGTCTTCGGCGTGTTTCTCAGCAGATTAGGTGCCAAAGAAGTATATCCTACTGGCCATAGGAAAGATGTCTTCGATTTATTTTTCGGGTTAGTCAGGCCTGAATATCTGAAAGGAGAAACCCCTCAGCTTGTCGCCACCTTCATCAATCAGTTTTTGAAAGTTATGGGTGATTTTCCCGTTGACTTTCGTCCGCTTGGGTGGGTTCATTCTACTGACAAATCATGGTGGGATAGAATGGTTGGATTTGTTCTTGTCAAGCTCAGGGCTCTGCTGCAATAGGTGGGGTTATACCATTCGGTTAGGGTCGTACAGTATGGCCTCCCGCAGAGTTCCCACATTTTTTATGGCATCTTGGAACATTATAATCCTCTGATAGGCACATTTTTTACCCCAGTCGGAGAGATGGGGCTCGCTCTTCATGAGCTATATGAAGTCTCGGGACTAGTTATGGAAGATGCCCCTTATGAAGAATACATCCCAACTTATGAGGAGCTTCACCTATTGAAAAAGAGGACCCTCAAGTGTACGAGACATACTGGGAAGTGTTGAGCCACTTCCATATCTGCGGGCAGATATCCTCCTGAAGGAACAAGGGTGTCAAGCAGATATCCTGGGCGAGCTATCTGTTCAACGACATAAATGAGAAGATAGCCCAGTGACTAGTCCGACCCCTTGCACTGACGAGGAAATTGCTGAGAGGATTAATGCCTCTACAAGCACCTATACCACCGAGTCGAATGAGGACAATTTCAAGCCTGATATGGTTTTTGAAAGTTTTCATCACCAAGCCCAAATTCTCATTTCTGACTGGGCTTCATTGGCGGGCTTCCTCATGCTATGACTGAAGCGTTGTGTGGTGCCAACACTGCCGCATGAAGTAGTCGTTGCCGATGTGGTGTACCCGGCGTTCTTGCTTGCCTACGGGAAATCTATCGCTCTCCTTCCAGCGATGGCAGCCAGAATTCATAGTGGATTACGGGCTCTGGTCAAAAGCCTGTGCCAAGTGGAGACCATTGTAGACTCCCAAGGCAGGCCAGTGGTAGATTCAGAAGGAAGGCCGGAAGTGAAGACCCCAAACCTCAGGATCGAGCTTCCCTATACGTACCCGATAGCCTGGTATGTTATGCACTGCCCCTCACTGATGACGGCGGTGCCTTCCTCCGAAGGCTTCGTTCCCTTCGTGCAGAGGCTGGAGAATTCGAGATGGTCTCATTACTACATGTTCATTGTTCGGAATTCCATTCTGAACAGTTCAAATTACCAGCTCGATCGTTGCTTTCCCGAGATTTTTGATGCATCCTACGGGGATAAGTTTGCCGACCTTACGGGACCAGATGACTTCACAAGACTGCCATCAGGAGTCTTCTGGTGGCTGATCAATATTCGGCCTGAATACCTGATCTCCCGGCAAGGTGATTCATATACGATCGAGCCTTACATGCCCAGTCGTTTTGCTCGGTAGTTCGGCTATGATCAATTATATGTCGGCACCCTAATGCTGGCCTCTGCTTCAGTGAAAACTTGTTTGAAGGTGCTCTGGCATGGTACTACAGTATAGCTAGAGGGACAAGAGCTGTTTTCAGCCTGCCTCACAAGACGCCCAATTGTCATACCAGCCTCAGTTTCTGCACGTGGTACTTCCTTACTAGTAGGATGTCTAGTTTTGGAGTAAATACCTCTTGCATTAAGAGCATCAAGGCGTCTTACAAAATCAAGTTGGAGTCCAACAAATGTGTACAAGGTATGAACGAGTATCAGGAAGCCGAGAGGAAACAAGAGGGAAAGCAGGGATGGAGCCAAAGACAGTAGCACCTAAGGGGCAATCCGCTAGAAAGAGTCGGCAGGCCGTGGCCAAACTTTCCCGGGGCTCTGCTTCCAAGGGCGAGCCTATCCCGAAGAAGGCTAGGAGGGAATCAGAGGCTGAAACTTCGATGCCCGAAGTAGTTCCTCCTGATGTTGAGGAGCATGGGGAGGAAGAAGAGGAGGAAGAAGTCCACGTCCTTTGCTCCTGAGGTCTGCGCAGCAGGGGTCCCGTGATCCTAGAGGAGGGAGAGCTCGCGGGTGAACCTGTCACAGATGAGGAGGTCGAGCGACCTGAAGTGACTTGGTGAGGAATGATGATGTTGAATTCTAGGAGTCTCGACTCAGCCTGGACCTTTTTCAGCTCATAAGAAAAGGGTGGAGGTGCAGCAGCTTCGGTCTCCCAGTGTATTGATGTCCACTTCGCGGGTTATCGAACCCAGCCCTACTACCGGGGTACTCAGTGGTAAAGCTTCGATCGTTGAGATCTCCTGTGTCGAGTTGTCGTCTTCCTCATCTGAAGAACATGGATATTATTCTTGCGAGGAAGTCGATTTTGGCGATGAACCCGCTCTTCTGACACAAGCAAATTCTCGCATATCTCAGAGGAAGAGATACAGGGGTACGTCCCTGTGACGGTTTCGCCGATAGCAAGGATCGCTGCTACTGAAGGTATTTTCTTTGTCCTCCTGAACTGGTTCCCGCATCATGTTAGGAATGAGTTATAACATTTCCTTTTGACTTTCTTCCACAGGGCTGGCTGCCAGTAGTGAAGGTATAACTTCTTCTCATATTGAGAAGATGGTCCAAGAACTGGCCCAACAGAAGGGCCTTGAAGCTCCCGCTACCGGGATGCCTCATGAGGGTGCAATCACCAAGATCGGGGAGCCCTCGTACCCAAGTGGCTTATCTAGGGATTTGTTATTGTCAGATCCTCGACGTGGTAAGAGATTACTGACATATTTGTAACCCCCCGATCCTTAATGTACGTATCACAGTATCAGTACTCGATACGACGTATAAAGTTGATTTGACTTTCCTGTTAGTCTGATTGAGCCGATTTCAGTTTTAGATATGATTTTCAATATTTTAGATTTTTCAGAATTTTCTGGAATTTTTCTGGATTATTTTGGAAAATCTCCGTAGTTGGTGTCGACCGATACCAGTACTCAGGTCTATGGATTTTAATTCACAAATAGAGTAGAATTTTGAGAATCTGCTTTCAATTATGTCTTAGAATCATATTTTATACGTTATGATATTTTTGGGATTTTTCTGAATTTATCAAAATCAGGCGAAACCGGTATCGTCAGTATCGACGATACGTTCTACGATTTTTAACTTATAAATCGGATAATATTTCTAGAATCCGATTTCACATTACTCCTCAGTAGAATATTTTCTATTTTTCATAATTTTTGGGGACTATTCGGAACTAGTCAAATTTGAACTCATTAAAATAATATTAATTAAATAATATAAAAATCTTTTTTTCTTTCTCTTCCTTTTCTTTTTTCTCTCTTCTCCTTTATTTCTCTGGAGCCATCTTCACCGTCTTTCTTCCACCGCCTTTCCTCTCTCTTCCCTTTAAATTTCTCTCCAAACCCTCTCTCTCTTTAAAACTTTCTCTCTCTTACAATCCCCTCTCTCTCTCTCCCTATTTCTCTTTTTTCCCCTTTTTCTCAGCCTCTCTCTCTCTCACATAACTCCCTCCCTCTCTCTCCTCATGTGTGGGTCGCCGACCAGGCCAGCACCGTGGCCGGCCTATGGGTCGCCGCGGCCGTCGTCGTGGCCACCGCGCCCCCAAGTCGGGCGCCGTCTCCTCCTCCTCTTCTTCTTTTCTTCTTCTTCTTTTCCTTCTTCTTTTCTTCTTCTTCTTCTTCTTCCAATTTTTCTTCTCCCTCACTCTCTCTTTCTTCCTCTCTGTGCGCGGGCCCAGAACGTCCCCGGCGACCTAGCGGCGCCGCCGGTCGCCGCAGCCGGCCGCCATGCCCAGGGCAGCGTTTGCTGCCCTGCTCTTTTTCTCTCTCTATAATTGGGTAAAACCCAATAACCTTATTGGGTTGGGTTTTGGATATAAACCTAATCCAATCACAACCCATTAACACATATTCATATAAGTTAATTGGGTATGGGTTGTGGATCTAAACCCGACCCGTTAGCCTCCCACACCCGCATCCACAACTAATAAAGGTAATTTTCCATAAAACCCCTGTTAATTAATACTTATTGCATTTTAATCCTTATTTATTATAGATTTAACCCTTTTTGTTATGGTTTAGTGTTCGGGCGATATCTGGAGCATCCAGACTCCGATTTGGACGATTCTGGAACGTTGCGATCGTGGGAAAGAAAGCTACCTTCTCATGGCTAGTTTGTAAGTGTTTTTCTTTTATAAATTATATTTTATCATGTTTAGTGAAATTGATTGATTGCCTTATTTAATAAAACTTGATTATCAGAAATCATCATTATTATTGTTTAATAAAATGTAATTGTTGGTAAATCCCTGTAAGTAAATCCCTGTATGGGGGAGACTTGACGGTTGACTAGGTCTTGTCGGGTGAATGTCTGGATCCATTGTTAGTCCCACTGCAGGGGACGTGGTAGGGCTGGCTACTGTTTGTATTGTATTGTTTCTTACTCCTGCCCTAGCGGGTAGCCCTGGTCTCAGCAGCCAGGAGTTCGTTTAAGGCCGTTATCCCGGGTATGCACAGGATACACCCACCTGACTAGAGCTCATTGACCATTGGGTTTCCAGTTAACAAAATAGAATGATATAAACAATTGTGACGTCGGGAACACTTGTTATTTGGTCACTCTCTCGTTTGGATAATGGTACCGTTATGCCATGTCTGGATGAGTTCGACTGGAGTACGGGATCCAGTATGAACTGCCAGTGGTATGGGACACTGGAAGAGATTGATTAAAATACCATGTGGTACTACTTGTTAATATTGTATAAATAACATGACATGCTCGACTCATGTATATTATTGTCCCTTCATATTTGTTACTATTCCTGATATGTTATCCACTATCATGTCACTTGTATGTCTTGTTACACTTCCTGATATTCGTTATACTCCATGCGGCAACATACGATTCATGTACATGTATACCCTGCATTGTATATATTCTGTTTTATGTATACCTTGCATACATCATTTTGTATATACACAACACACACAACACAGTAGTATGATTATATTGCCTGCTGCACATCTGCATGTTCATTTCTGTCACTCACCACAATACAACATATTTATTATATAAAACTGGAGACTACTGTGGACATGACCCGATGATAACATGCTAGGTGGCGATGGTATTAAAATATGATATTGTTATATTTCTACTGATTCTTAAATTCCTATTTTATGATCCCGCTGATACATATCTACGTATTATATATTATTATCGTGCTTGTATTACTATAGTACATATTACTGCCTCCTTCATTTTACCACTCACTAGGTCGATTTCTGACGACCCTGGGTTTGCGTGCCCAGGTTGGAGATCCGAGTTATCGTATTGTTAGATAGTCCATTGGATTCACATAGTAGACTCGTCCTCGAGACCATGCATAGGTATCTTTGTGATTTTTTTCTGTTATCTTATTTATCCTGTTTTCTTATCTGTTATGATCATTAATCTCTTTCTGCAGGTATTCTTGTACTTATTTCCTGCTGGAACTCGTATAAATATGGAGGTGATTTCTTGTACTTAGGCTTAGCGTACGTACGTGAGGGTTTTCTGCCTTGCGTATGTACGTCGCCATAACGTCCCCATACCTGCGGGATCGGGGCGTTACATAGTGGTATCAGAGCCTGGTTCACACCTTGTGTGGGTACCACCTGGGTCCATGCTCTGGCTCTTACGAACAATACAATCAGGTTCAGTTGAGAACTCATCTGTATCTGAGCTTGTGAATTCCAGCTATGAGTACAAGAATGCCATTTCATTGAAATTCATTAGTCGATACTTCTTTATTCCCTCATTTCCATCATCAAACATAATTCTCTGATTTTCTTTTGTCTTCTTTCTATCCTATGGATTCCAATTCTCTATTTTTTACTCACGACACCAATTCTCCACCCCGAGGTCACTACAGATATCAGAGTAGCGCAGTGGAAGCGTCGTAGGCCCCAAACATTTAGTCTCCAGGACTGTACATATTGTTCTCCTATCTGAATTAAAATTTCGAGGACGAAATTTTTTGTAAGTCAGGGAGAAATGTAACCCCCCCGATCCTTGATGTACGTATCACAGTATCAGTACTCGATACGACGTATAAAGTTGATTTGACTTTCCTGTTAGTCTGATTGAGCCGATTTCAGTTTTAGATATGATTTTCAATATTTTAGATTTTTTAGAATTTTCTGAAATTTTTCTGGATTATTTTGGAAAATCTCCGTAGTTGGTGTCGACCATACCAGTACTCAGCTCTATGGATTTTAATTCACAAACGGAGTAGAATTTTGAGAATCTACTTTTATATTATGTCTTAGAATCATATTTTCTACGTTATGGTATTTTTTAGGATTTTTCTGAATTTATCAAAAATCGGGCGAAACTGGTATCGCCAGCGATACGTTCTACGATTTTTAACTTGTACATCGGACAATATTTCTAGAATCTAATTTCACATTACTCCTCAGCAGAATATTGCTATTTTTCATAATTTTTGGGGACTGTTCGGAACTAGTCAAATTTGAACTCATTAAAATAATATTAATTAAATAATATAAAAATCTTTCTCTCTCTTCCTTTCTTTTTTCTCTCTTCTTCTTCATTTCTCTGGAGCCATCTTCACCGCTTTCTTCCACCGCCTTTCCTCTCTCTTCTCTTTAAATTTCTCTCCAAACCCTCCCTCTCTCTTTAAAACTTTCTCTCTCTTACAATCCTCTCTCTCTCTCTCCCTATTTCTCTTTTTTCCCAATTTTCTCAGCCTCTCTCTCTCTCTCTCTCTCACATAACTCCTCTCTCTCTCTCTCTCTCCGCATGTGTGGGTCGCCGACCAGGCCAGCGCCGTGGCCGGCCTATGGGTCGCCGCGGCCATCGTCGTGGCCACCGCGCCCAAAGCCGGGCGCCGCCTCCTCCTCCTCTTCTTCTTTTCTTCTTCTTCTTCTTTTCCTTCTTCTTTTCTTCTTCTTCTTCTTCCAATTTTTCTTCTCCCTCACTCTCTCTTTCTTCCTCTCTGTGCGCGGGCCCAGAACGTCCCCGGCGGCCTAGCGGCGCCGCCGGTCGCCACAGCCGGCCGCCATGGCCGCGCAACCGGTGGCCATGCCCAGGGCAGCGTTTGCTGCCCTGCTCTTTTTCTCTCTCTTTCTCTCTCTAATTGGGTAAAACCCAATAACCTTATTGGTTAAGTTTTGGATATAACCCAATCCAATCACAACCCATTAACCCATATTCATATAAGTTAATTGGGTATGGGTTGTGGATCTAAACCCGACCCGTTAGCCTCCCACACCCGCATCCACAACTAATAAAGGTAATTTTTCATAAAACCCCCTGTTAAATAATACTTATTGCATTTTAATCCTTATTTATTACAGATTTAACCCTTTTTGTTATGGTTTAGTGTTTGGGGGATATCTGGAGCATCCGGACTCCGATTTGTACGATTCTGGAACGTTGCGATCGTGGAAAGAGAGCTACCTTTTCATGGCTAGTTTGTGAGTGTTTTTCTTTTATATTATATTTTATCATGTTTAGTGAAATTGATTGATTGCCTTATTTAATAAAACTTGATTATCAGAAATCATTATTATTATTGTTTAATAAAATGTAATTGTTGGTAAATCCATGTAAGTAAACCATACATGATTGTTATTGAAATATAATGAAATCACACATGATTGTTATCATACTTTATTTTCTTACCTGATTTATTATAAAATGTATGGATGATTGTTTAGTTATGGAGATCTAGAAATTAACAACTGTCACAAGTAAAGTAGCCAATAAATTGATAATTAAAATAGATAATTTGTATATATATAATAATTTGGTGGCACCTACCATATTCAAAATATAGGAATTGTTATTCTTATTAGCAGTAGTTGACACTCGAGTAGATGCTATTACCCAGACGCTAACTTTAGTGTTCACACCATGACTTGGATATCCTGTCACACGGGACACCGTTATCTCATGTACATGTATCACCGTTACACAGATCCTCTTCCACGCAACACTATTATTTCTTATTCATGTCCCACCGGTACATAGATACACCAAATCACTAGACATTGTCACTTCATATATTGGTATCATCGTTACATGACTGCTCGGTATACAGTTATATCATGTTCACTCATCACTGTTACATATATCCACCAGTATAAATGCATGTATTGTTCTTATATTTTTGTCATATGGATCACCGTTCATATTACATGTATTATTGTTCCCTGTTCTCCTTGTATTCCTATTACATGATTGTTTCCTATTACTGATATTGATATTTTCGTTACTGAATACGTGAGCTGTTGATATGCGATGTGTGGAACTAAGTGCCACGTGGATCCAAGCCACGGGGGCCACCTCTAGAATACCACATCTATTGTTTCTCGTTTCCCGTTATCTTATTTCATGCTATCAACAGAGCTCATGTCATGTTATCGTGTTACATGTACCATGTCCTGTACTTGTTCCTGATATACTGTATAGTAAAAGATAATAAAGAGAACTTGGGTATGGGGGATACTTGACGGTTGACTAGGTCTTGTCGGGTGGATGTCTGGATCCATTATTAGTCCCACTGCAGGGGACGTGGTAGGGCTGGCTACCGTTTGTATTGTATTGTTTCTTACTCCTGCCCTAGCAGGTAGCCCTGGTCTCAGCAGGCATGGGTTCGTTTAAGGCTGTTATCCCGGGTATGCACGGGATACACCCACCTGACTAGATCTCCTTGACCATTGGGTTTTCAGTTAACAAAATAAAACGATATAAACAATTGTGACGTCGGGAACACTTGTTATTTGGTCACTCTCTCGTTTGGATAATGGTACCCGTATGCCATGTCCGGATGAGTTCAACTGGAGTACGGGCTCCAGTATGAACTGCCAGTGGTATGGGACACTAGAAGAGATTGATTAAAATACCAGGTGGTACTACTTGTTAATATTATATAATAACATGACATGCTCGACTCATGTATATTATTGTCCCATCATATTTGTTACTATTCCTGATATGTTATCCACTATCATGTCACTTGTATGTCTTGTTACACTTCCTGATATTCGTTATACTCCATGTGGTAACATACAATTCATGTATATGTATACCCTACATTGTATATATTCTTCTTTTTGTATACCTTGCATACATCATTTTGTATATACACAACACACACAACACAATAGTATGATTATATTGCCTGCTGCACATCTGCATGTTCATTTCTGTCACTCACCACTATACAATATATTTATTATATAAAACTGGAGACTACTGTGGACATGACCCGATGATAACATGCTAGGTGGCGATGGTATTAAAATATGATATTGTTATATTTCTACTGATTCTTAAATTCCTATTTTATGATCCCGCTGATACATAACCACGTATTATATATTATTATCGTGCTTATATTACTATAGTACATATTACTGCCTCCTTCATTTTACCACTCACTAGGTCGCTTTCTGACGACCCTGGGTTTGCGTGCCCAGGTTGGAGATCCGAGTTATCGTATTATCAGATAGTCCATTGGATTCACATAGGAGACTCGTCCTCGAGACCATTCATAGGTATCTTTGTGATTTGTTTCTGTTATCTTATTTATCCCTGTTTTCTTATCTGTTATGATCATTAATCTCTTTCTTTAGGTATTCTTGTACTTATTTCCTGCTGGAACTCGTATAAATATGGAGGTGATTTCTTGTACTGAGGCTTAGCGTACGTACGTGAGGGTTTTTCGCCCTGCGTATGTACGTCGCCATAACGTCCCCGTACCTGCGGGATTGGGGTATTACAATATTGAATACTCTTCTTTTCATCATTACCATTGACATTTAATGTTGTGATTTACAGAGAGTACTGGGGTAGTTCAAGTGGAGAATCCTGCGGCAATCATTGGCGCAGAAGATAGCACGTTCAAACTTCGACCGGGAAACCAATGCCATGGAGCTTGCTATTGCTTCTGTTGCTGTGGAAGCTGCTACAATAATAACTGTCCCAGAGGTATTGGCGATGACCTTAGTGTCTAAGAGCCTGTTGTCGACCTCACCCCTGCACAAGTTAATTGGTTCCCGTCTCTCGTTCTGTCATGGAAAGGGGGTCCGGGAGTACATCAGCAGGGTTATCTCCAGCTAATGACATCATGGATGAGCTAGCACGTCAAATGTGAGATAATTTTTTGCTTCCATGAGGTCCTGTATCGACTTGCAAGGGTAGTTCCTTTGAGTTTGCCTGGATGCTTCTCGAGAATCAGATCGAGAACATCAATCATACTGGGAGTCCTTCACAGGCTTGGTCGTACCTGGTGTTGGTCGAACAGCTGGGGAGCCACCTAAAGGAGCTAAAGACCCTGGAGAATACTGGCTCAATGGATGAGGCTCGGTCGACACAGGGTAAGCTCCTCGCCGCTCAAGAACACGAGCGAAAAGAGATAGAGGAGCAAATGGCTGAAGAAGCCCGCCATCTCCAGCACTTCCAAGCCGATTACCAAAGACTGGTTGGCGATTCAAAGGGATCTGAAGTCGTCATCCAAAGTGCAGAGCAAGTTATTGTCACTGCTCAGATTACTATTGCTAAGGCGCAAACCTTTATTGAAGTCAACGAGCAAAAACTTGTTACTGCTCGAAAAAGGCTGGAAGAGTCAGAGGCTGCCAATAAGCTGGTCCAAGATGATCTTGCTGCTCACTCCTCCATGTTGGAGTCTCTTCAGGCACAACTGGATACGAAGAGGTCTTTGTCCGAGGAAGAGTTGCGGGCCCAAGCTTTGGTGGAAGCAGAAAGGGCATGTCAGCACGAGATGCATTGCCTCTGAGAACAAATCCATTCTTTGACGAAGCAGGCTTATTAGCCTCCTTCTCAATTTTGTAACACTCCTTTTGTCAAATAAGAGTGTTTGTATTACTTTTATTATTTTCGAGTCAAATAATAAAAATTGTTAAACTTTTGTCTTGTCTTTATCTTTTCGGACTCTTTGATGCCCAGATGAACTCAGCTTTCATAGTCGGCCTCCTTGACTGATTATAGAAACGCAGCCTTTAGTCGTTTTGATAGGGTATGTCCATGAATAATAAACTCAGGTTGTACTGAGTTCATGATTGAGACGCGGCTTTCATCTGCAGTGGAGACGCGGTTTTGGGCTTCTCAAGAATGACACGCGGATCTCAGCTAGTTGGTGGGGACGCGGCTCTGACTCGATAGAGACGCGACTCTGGTCCCTTAAGGGGCGCACCCTCGAAGCACGAGCCTATGTTCTTAATAAAGGAGACACGGCCTTCAGGTTCATGAAAGGACGCGGAATTTAGGACGCAGCTTTCAAGTCTTGTGAATGGGTGTGAACTTAGGACGCAACCCTGAATAGTCGTGGAGGGTGGTCCCAGCTTGCTGAGGAGACACGGCTCTGAACCACTTCAGGAGATGTTATTGTGGCCTCTTCAGTAGGAATAAAAGGAACGCAGCCCTCGGGTCTATGAAAGGCCGCGAACTTGTGGACACGACCTTTGAGTCTGCGCCCGACGTAGCTTCCTAAGCGTCGCATGCAGCCCGTCTTAAAGATCTTGTTGGATCTTTTAATGCTAAATCGGCGTTAATGATTGGGGACTTGTGTCATTCGATATTTCTCAAAGTGGCAATCCACGCGTCAGCTCCTTACTGGACTTGATGTTCGTGCGGGAATTAAGGCTCATGGCTTTGATTTTTATGCCATTAATTGTAAGCCTTATGGCTTGCCTATAGATAAGCCTTACCCCTTTAACAGACTATTATTTAAACTGTTTTCATTTGAGAGCATGCGTTATGAGGGTCTTCGTCTTGATTTGTCTATCTTCCCTTCAAGGGGATGTGTTTCAATGAACAGCAAGAACTCAAAACTTTCATGCTTTTCGAACTCAAAGTTTTCGTGCTTTCCTTTAATCTTCTCCAAAGATTATTTCTGTAAGTGATTTCAAGTTCAAAAAGCATCGCCTTAAGTGCTTTTACGGCCACGCCTTAAAGAATAAAGTTCAACTTATAGAGAATTCTTCCCCGGGTAGGAACCATTTGTCGCCATGAAATACTCAGTCCCACTGAGTTTCCATTTTCCTGTCCATTGAAGAAATTCGATCTCTTGATCTCCTCTTAAAATCTGATTGATGCGCCCGTGTTCGGTAGTCTCGTCTTTCAGATTTCTTGACGAAGTGCGATCTGACTGGCTTTTAATTCTAAGTCACAAGTCCTTTGAACGCGAGTATGACAACTCTATACTTGGAACTTGAAACACGACCTTTGTACATAAATCTCGCGTTTGAGGTTCTTGACTTAAAGAATTCTAATTCTTTTAAGACCTCTGGACTTGACTGTGGTAACCCATGTATCTCAAACGCGGTTGTAGCGAACTCTGCGTCTAGACTACCTCGCGTCTTATTTCTTAGACACGGATCTAAGACCAGACCGCGTTCAGATCTACACTGGTCAACTCCGCGTCTGAAGTTCACAGCTTCAATCGCGTCTGCCCTTTAGCTTTTCTGTTCCCACCTTAACAAAATTTTAACTTTTTAGTTTTTTGCTTCTTGCAGATTCTGGCAACTTCAGTCAGTCTTCTGCGTCTTTGCTGGGCTCTTAGAAGAATATTTCGACCAACCAGCTTGTTCGATTGGCGAGCACTTAGAGAATCAAAACTCCTCTTCATGGGCAGGAGGCTTCGCGTGGTTAATGATACCCGTCAAGGCCCTATTGGACATGACGCACCAGCAATTTCCCGGGTTTGTCATGGTCACAGTGGGTATGGTGGTGAATCTGGTGGTGGTAAGGTCCTCTTGCAGGTCACGTGAAAGAGGATGTCACCAGTAAGGTCTCGGATCCTCCCTTCACCAATCTTACCCCCAAAAGTGACATCGACGAAAAACCCATACTCATTAGATGACTTTCTGGTTGTGGAGATGCTCATTAAGCGAAGGATTACGGCCCACACCAGTTGGTCGGGTGGAATCAGGATGTTCCTCTGCATTTTGACCTTGAGTAACACCATTGTTCTCGGTTAGCGATGAGCTTCTTCAATGTTTACATCATGCATCATGATGTGACCAGCATCCGTTCGTCTCAACACTGATCAACTGCAATATAATTTAGTGGAAGAAGAGAGGAACCTTTCTTCGGTGCTCTTCCAAACATCTTATATTTGGAGCAGTGTAGATGTCTTGAGGAGTGAGTGCAACCTTTCGATGAGAGAGTGAGACTTCTTTGTACTCCTTTATTGTAACACTCAATCTTATTGTATAAGAGAGCATCTTGTATTACTTTCACATGTTTGAATATCAATAAAAGTGACACTTTTTCTTGTCTTCTGATATGTCTTGAATTCCTTTTTTGCATTGAAAATCAGACACATAGAAGTAGAAACTCTTGACTTGCTAGAAATGCGATAATAACTTAACAAGTTAAAGTTGGGAAAATTCCGTTTCGGGAATTTAAGATTACTATCAGAGGTATGATATTAACTTGACAAGAATGTGGGTCAGAGGTGTGATATTAACCTGACTCAACGGGAGTTTCAGCTTCATTTGGGTAGACTGAAAACATCACTGTTATAGGTATAATTTCAACTTGACAGTGAAGGTAATACTAGAGGTGTAATTTTGAACTTGGCATTGTCATCTCGACTTTAATAGGGAAGTTCGAGGGAAAGTCATTGTCATAGGTGTATTGTAGAACTTAGCAATGAACTAGACGCTAAAGGTGTGATGTTAAACTTAACATCGCTCATTTCAGCTTCGATGTGGAAGCCTGAGAAAAAAATGACTGTCAGAGGTTTAATATTTAACTTGGCAGCAACTTAGTCACTATTAGAGGTGTGGTGTTAAACTTAGCAGTAATTTGTCAGAGGTATAATTTTAACTTGACAAAATTAGTTTACGATGGGAGCAATTTTGAGGACTTGTCATTCTATTGATGAGAATTGACAAGTGAAATTTGGAATGTCAGAGGTTTAATTTTAACTTGACAAAAATTGGTTATTTGTGACTCCATGTAGAGGAGAGACAAGTGAAGCTTGTACTCGTTGGGGAGTATTGAAATTTTCATTATCAGGGGTGTAGTGTTAACATAGCAATGATTGCATTTGTGAGCCTACCAATCTATGAAAGAGAATTGGTAGGAGACCTTGGGTGAAAAGTAAAAGAACTGTCAGAGGTTTAATATTGACGTGACAATCGTTGATTTCCTGGGACATGGGAGATTCCCCATTAGAGGTGTAGTATCAACATAACGAGGATTTTTAATAAGTTTCGTTGTCAGAGGTTTAATATCAACTTGACGGAATCCACTGGGAATTGAAAAATCTGATTTGTCAGAGGTTTATTGTTAACATGATAGATCCCAGTTCATTTAATTAGAGAGATGAACACAGGTATTTTTGTGGCCCTACCATTCTGTGGGTGAGAATTGGTAGGAGATTTTGGAGGGGAGGATGGGACCAAGTCCCTTAGGATTTTTAACAAACCCTCAGGTATCAACGAATTTCGTGTGCATTTACCAACTACCGTTTGAGTTGGGCTAGCCATGCTATTCTCCTTAGCATGATGAGTTGTCAAAGACTTATGTTGGACTTAAAAGCCAACATTTTCCTCTATCCTTAGCCATTGGGCGCGTTAGATGTCCATGGATACGCTAGAGAAGAGCAACAAGGCTAAAACTAAAGTCTTGCACTTTGTTTCTTCTTCAATGTTTACATCACGCATCATGATGTAACCGGCTCTTGATCGGTTTGACACTGCTCGACCGTGACGTGCTCCAGTGAAGGAAAGAAGCTTTTCTTTGGTGTTCTGATCAAAATATTAACTCGATCAAGAGAAGAATGCTATCAAGGATAGTATTTCTTCAAGAATTTGCCGTTAATTGGCGTCATGAGCGTATCACCATCTGGGGTTATAAGGCAATGTGTCCCATTTGAGCAGATCGACTCTACTACAAATGGTCAATCCCATGTGGGCTGGAATTTTTCTTTGGTCTTATGCATCATCACCGTAGGTCTTCTGACAGTTAAGACAAGGTCGTCTTTCTTAAAAGTTCGCTCCTTGACTTTCTTATTGAAGGCTCTGGTAATTCGAGCTCGATAGAGCTCGATTTGTTGTTGAGCTTGCAGGCGTTTATCATCCAAAGCCTCCAACTCTTGGAGTCGCAGTCAATGCTTCTCCTCATTTGTCATCTCTACCGTCAAGGCGACGCATAAAGATGGGATTTGGATTTCTAATGGGAGTAGCTTCGCCCCCATATACCAATGCGAATGGTGTAGCTTTTGTTGGGGTTCGAACCGTTGTGCGATAAGCCCATAAGCATTCACCTAACTTGTCGTCCCAGTCACGTTGGCTTTTCGAGATGAATTTCTTGAGAAGTTTTCCAATAGTCTTATTGAAAACTTCTGCGAGGTCGTTAGCGGCTGGATAATATGCCGTTGAAGACATGCTCTGGATCCTGAACTTTTTGCAGAACTTCTGAAAAGCCTGGCTGACGAACTGGGACCCATTATCATGAACAATCCGTCGTGGCACCCAAAGTGGTAAATGACGTGATGTTTAACAAATTTGACCACATCAGATGCTTTTACCTCCCTTAAGAATAGCTTCAGGCCATTTAGAGAAATAGTCAGTTATAACTAAGATGAACAGATGTCCTTTGGATGAAGGTAAGCTGAAAGGCCAACCATGTCCATCCCTCACATCTCAAATGGCCAGGTTGAGATTATAGAGCGAAGATATCCTGGTGCTTGATGGATGAAGTCACCATGGACTTGACAAGCGTGAAATCGTTTGGCGTAAGTGATGGCATCAGAGATTATCTTAGGCCAATAATATCCCAGTCTTCGAAGTCAATCCCCAAGCTTTGGATCAGGCTGATGAGCTCCACACAAGCCATCATGCGCTTCTTTGAGTACCTCCTGTGCCTCCTTTTGTGACAGACAGTGGATGAGGATCCCATCATGTGATCGGCGATACAGTGTTCGCGTGATCGCATTCTAGTAGAATTTGGGGGCTTTCCTTCTAATGGTAGCCGCTTATTTGGGATCATCAGGAAGAATGTCGTACAATGCATAGTTAATGTACGGGAATCGCTAATCCCTGAGTTCTAAACCTGTTGAAGTCTCTAAAGCTTCTTTAGCTTGACAGTCTCCTGTTGGCTTTTGATGATCTTCAAAAATAATTCTTGGGCAATACAGGTCATGGCTGTAGACAAGTATTTTCTCTATTACTCCAGTTGGAAGATCTAAGGAGACGGTGAGAGATGCCAGTGCATCTACATGCACAATTTGCTGGCGTGGCACATGATCGATGTAAAAGTTTCCAAACCTCTCGGCCATAGAGATAGTTGTGTTGAAATAGGGTACTAAGTCTTCATGTCTGACTTCGTGCTCCCAGCGAACTTGGTTAACGATGAGTTTAGAGTCACCATATGCTTCGAGATTTTTAACCCAATCTCATTGGCAATTTGTATTCCGATCAAGAGAGTATTGTATTCCGCTTCATTATTGGAACATGGCTCGGTTAATGAGAATGCTCGAGAAATTACGTAGTTCTATGGAGAGACAAGTACTACCCCCACTCCTGCTATGACATGCCCTCGCGGACCTGTTCTCGATGCACCGTCGAAGAAGGGTTGCCATATCTGTCCTTCGAAAGACGTCTGAGTCAGACAAACTTCAGCGACCTCATCTGGGAGATTCTCATAAAGTTCGGTCACTCTCGGATCTGGATGTTCAGCCAGGAAGTCTGCCACCGCTTGTCCCTTCACGGCTTTTTCTGATAGAAAGCGCATCTCATTTTGGGAGAGCAGTATGTCCCATTTTGCCAGTCGATTATTTAGCGATGATGGCTTCGTCATAAGCAACCTCAAGGGGTTGAATTTTGATATGACGTGTATAGTTTGGCCCACTAAATAGTGTTGCATTTTCTGGACGGCGAACACCAATGCCAAACATTCCTTTTTGATCGGGTTGTACCGATATTCGGCTCCGATCATAGTTCTACTCAGATAGTAGATTGCCTGCTCGTGTCCCTCATCATTATTCGGGGCTAGCAACGCTCCTAAGAAATGATCCATTACTCGAACATACAACAGGAAAGGTTTCCCTGAAACTGAAGCTGTAAGGACGGGTGGTTGCGTGAGGTATCGTTTGATTTTCTCGAACGCTTGTTGACAAGCATCGTCCCAATGAATGAGACGCCCTTTTTCATCAATTTGGTGAAGGGTTGGCATCGTCCTGAGAGATTTGAGATAAGCCTCCACATATATGCTAATCGCCCTTGCAATCCTCTAAGCTCTCTGAGATTCCTTAAAGGTTGCATCTTTTAGACAGCGTGGATATTCTCTGGGTCAATGTGGATTCCTTTGGATGTAACAACAACCCTGAGAATTTACCGTTGGCCACCGTCAGAAAAGATTTGGTGGGGTTCATTTTCAACTGATGTGCCCGCATGATCTCAAAAACTGTCTTCAGATCTTCTATGTGATCGCCCTTGGTGCGGCTTTTCACTGCAATGTCGTCGACGTAGCAGTCCACTGTTTTATGCATAAGCTCATGAAAAATTGCATTCATAGCTCTTTGATACTTTGCCCTCACGTTCTTTAGTCTGAAGGGCATGACAGTATAACAATAAACCCCCAGTGGTGTCCTAAAAGAAGTATGTTTTTCATCATCAGGGTACATTTTGATTTGATTGTACCTTGAGAATCCATCCATAAAGGACATTCGTTCAAACACACACGTATTGTCGATTATGACATCCGTGATTGGGAGAGGGAATTCGTCTTTGGGATAAGCCTCATTTAGATCGCGAAAATTGATGCAAATCCAGATCTTCTCATTTTTCTTGGTAACGGGGACGATATTGGCTACCCAATAGGGTGCTGTCCTTCCTTATGAAGCCAGAGTCTATAAGCTTTTTGACTTCCGACTGGATTGCTTCCATTATTTCTGAACGGAATCGTCGTTGTTGCTGTTTGACTGGTTTCGCGTCCGAATTAATATTGAGGCGATGCATAGCCACCCGAGGATCAAGCCCAGGCATGTCCTCGCAATTTCAAGCGAAAACATCTATATACTCTTGTACAAGAGATATTAAATCTTCCTTCTCGGAGGGCGATAGGCTTTCACTTATAAAGATGGGCTTAGGATTAGCTTAATCTCTCAGATTGATCTGGGTGACTTTATCTTCCGTGGGTGGTTCATGTTGTCCGAAGCAAATATCCCAGTGAGTGTTTAGGTGCTTGATCCAGGGATCTGTATCAGACTGGATCGTTTCTTCATTTTCGTCTTTCAGGTGACTTGTTGAAACCATGTTTACTAAAAGTTCTCCGAAGATATTGCCGACACTAATATCCGACTCCCACGATGACGTACCTGATGAGTAATTATGGTATAATGACTCTTTAGACTTAGAGGCTGATGGGATCGGAGTTGACACATAACCCAACCCCCTGCGAGTTTGATGATAATAATCAGGAGTCTTCCCTTTTGAAATGAAAGATTGAAGTAGTATTCTTCGTCCTTTGCCGAAGTTCAAACCAGGGCCATTTGTTAGATCATACCCCATGTTCTCCATCATTCTGAGTACATTTGGCTCATAGTGAGAGAACTGAGGGATTCGTTCTCACTTTCTGAGTCTTCGCGAAATATCAATTCGGACTTAATTCTTCCGAAAAGAATTAGTTTTTGGCCTTTGCGTCTTGCTGGGACCATGAATACTGATTCTTGCGCATTACCGATATCTTGGTACATTTTGAGGGATGACTTCATTGGTACATGCAATGATGTCAGAGCATCTGTTGCCGACCAGGGGTCATTATCCACCTCGGTATTAGTGTTTGACGGTACTGAATCAAAAGCAAACACAGAAAAGGAAGACAAATTCAACTCTTCATTAATTTACCATTCACCTACATCATCGGCGGTGTTATTAACATTGAGCTTATTAATGCTTGTTACAAGTGGATTTAATTCCCACATGCACTCTTCTTCCGCCTCTGGCTCAGTGTCGGCTTCATTACCAGAGTATAGTTACTCTGGCTGTGCATTCTTTTTCGTCTCCAGAGAGTCTTGGTATAGGAGGGAGTCTGTGAAATAGTTCTCTACCTCTTGAGCGATGTCTTTTGGCAATCAACATTCGAACTTTCCCACTTTCATTGATGTGCTTCATGACTTGATAGAGAGTGGAGGGGACGATGGAATTATGATGAATCCATGGTCGTCCAAGTAGCAAATTGTATGAAGTGTCGGCGTCAATTACATAGCACGTCACTTCAGATCTTAGGTCCCCGATCTGACATTTGAGCTTGATCTTTCTCATTAGGCGCGTACCGTTGGCATTGAAACTATAGAAGGTAGTTTGGGTGGCGTTCAATCGGTGGGTGGGGATCTCTAAGTGTTGCATGACCCGGTGAAGCATAGTGCTCAATGCGGATCTGGATCTACCTGAATGCGGCTCATTTCAGACGATCTAATGTACCCTGTGAAGTACAGAGGCCGATCATGTTTTCCCTTGACCTACATGTCATCTGACATGAAGGTGATATAGGGGGCATTGTGAGAGGCATGGAGGCAATCCTCTTCATCTTCCTCCTGTGGTCCAGCAGGGATCTGGGCCATGAAGACCTCAGCATCAGGTAGGGCTTCCCTCAGAGCTTCTCTTGTTGACTTTGATAGTCTCAGGAGCTTGTAAAGGGTAATCTTGGCCGAGATATTAGCCAGTTGAGTTAGGACGTCAAAGCGGTAAGGTGTTGGAGATCCTTCTGTGTTGTTCTTTGGGAGAGCCTTGAAAAATTGAAGCTCTTTCTGCTTCTCCACAGTTGCTTCGCGGAGGGCTTGGTTAGCTCTGCAGTAGGTTTAGGAGGGCTTGCCCCTATCTCATTGTACTTCTTTAAATACGACTGACCCGAACGAGTTTCTGCCACGAGCGTTTATTGAGCTCTGTGACAAAGACGATTGTTTTCTCTTCCGAATCGGTTAGTGAGGGAACATCGGTTTCTACTTCCCTGGAAAAAGCACACACCACATTGCAAGACCAAGCTTTCGCCTTGCCTTTGGCTTTCTGTTGGTAACAGTAGTTCACTGCTGGCCATCCACAAGGTCAGGATGAACCCACATAATTTCTCCCAGAGGTGTAGGGATAGGTACATGACCTTTCTCTTGTTGATGATGTAGGTCGGTATTGATCATTCTTAGTTCCCATTTCGGGATGGGAACTACTCCGGACGGTGCTGGAGGCTGTTTTCCAAACTAAAGGAATAATGTCATATTAGCCGTCACTTTCTTCTGCTCTGGACGGAGCTTTAGCACTTATACATCAATCAGAGCCTGAAGTATATCTTTGAAGATAAAACAGCTTTTGGTGGATGCCCTAGCATCCTATGATACAGGGAGTAGTTAGGATTGTCAGACTTGCCGACTTCCTTTGGACGTCTAGTTTCAGGAAGCTTCAATCTGTTGCTTTTGTTGAGCAACTTGAATAATGAATCGACGTGTTCGTCCTTGAAAGCGTACGGCTTGTTGGCGCGTGGCTGACTTGAAGAACCTCCCCCTCTGGCTGGCTGAGGTTTCACGGGGATTTTGCCTCTGTCGCCTATGTATCATTTCTTTTTGATTGAAAAGATATTTTTGGCGCGCGCCTTATCGACTTTTCGGGTCTGGGCTTGTTTTCTTTCGCCCTCACCCTGGTGACAATTTCTTCAGTCTGTTTACCTTGCTGGACCAACTGCTTCCAGGTGCGGCTTTAAACAACTCCTATCTGGGCTAGGGGTAAAGTTTGTAAATTGTGGCGACATGTTTCTACCAGGGTGGCCTGGGTCATACCGCTAGGACATCGGAGCACCATATTCCGAAATCTCTTCACAAATGCTTTGACAGACTCTCTATTTCGCTACTTCGTTGCCAGGAGAGTGGGCATTGTAATCTCCAAGTCGTCTTCAAAGAAGCGTGTCAGGAAGAGCTTCTCCAAATCACCCCAATTTTTTATGGAGCCTTCTAGGAGTTTCATGAACCATTCAAAGCTAAGTCCTTTTAGAGTGCCGATGAACAAACGTGCCAAGATGGCATCATTATCTACCATATTCCTGTCTGAGACTTGAAGTAGTAGATGCGTTGGTTCGGTGACCCTTTGCCGTCGAAAGCCTGTAGGGTCGGAGCTTTGAACCTAGGAGGGTATGGAACAAGGTCTTACTCGGCAGGATATAGCCGGACAACTCCTGCTTCTTGGAGGCCTTTCCGGTTGGTAAGGGCTTCCAGACGCAACTCCAATTGACTCATTTTTTTAGAATGAGTACCCACATTCTCCGGGTTGCCTTCCTCTTTAGACTAGGATTTAGACGATTCGAAATTAGATTGCCCCTTCTCCTCGATATATATGGAGGAAGAGCTTTCCCCTTCCTTTCGTTTGCCTTTAGATTTCTTAGAAGAAGCTTTGTTAGTTAACTTCTTCGAGCAATTGTGTAAGTATCTGTTTGAGGGTATCGATAGATTCTTGTTGGGCGCGAATCATATCGAATTATTCCCTCTGGACCTGGGCTTGCTGTTCTTATGCCTGGCCGTCTCCTCGGGAGTGTTTGTCATGTACACAAAGGCTTCCTTCTCCATAGAAGAATTCGAGCCTGCGATTCTGCAATGGCAGAGTGTAATTCACTTACTTCAATGTCCCGAGCTAGGGCACTGTAGTCGGCCGGGGCTACCGCACCAGTCCGGGTGCGAGTATGCCGGTACACTCCTTCTGCTTATGTGTCAGATTCGTCAGAGCTGACCGTCAGTTTTTTCCCTATTCTTGCTCTTCATGTTTGCAGTGACTTCAGGGTACTCCATATCAGAGAAGGCTTCCCTTCTGTGAGAACGACGCCTTTTGACTGATCGGGAGTTTGAGGTTAGGGGTGAGCAGAGTTCGGTTATAACCGAAATAACCGACCAAAATTGAACCCGAACCCGAACCGCACTAATTCGGTCGGGTTTCAGTTTTGTGTTCCAAAAATCGACCCGACCGAACCGAACCGAATCTCTCACCCTATATATCACCCTACTTAAATTCAATTTAGTGAATCATATAGTTCATAATAAACTGGTGGAAGCTGATCTCATTACTTTTAGTAATACCAACTTTTTTATGTTGAATATGTGAAAGCTATGTTAAGTACACCATCACAATTGAGAATAATATTTATATTAATATAGTTTTATTTCATTCTTATCATTAAAAGTTAGTAATAATTATATGAGCTTTGATATTAAGAGCTCAAATACATATAAAGTTTTAGAATATGAAATTTGCAATTCACATTAAGTTTAAGGTGTTTTCCTTATTTCTAATTTAGGTAGTGGATATTTGAGATTAGAATATTAAAGGATGATATATAATGGTGATTAAAAATGCAGAAATGATAACAATATATTGGCCTAACCGAAAAACCGAACCGAATTGAGTTAATTTGGTTCGGTTAGGTTCCTAAGTCTAATAGGTTCGGTTCGGTTTTGTAAAAATTAGCAAAAACTGAACCGAACTGACCGATGCTCACCCCTATTTGAGGTTACTCGTCTGATACCGACTGCTTACCTATATGAGGGCTGCAGCGACATTCAGAGAGCATTGTTGTGATAAGCTGTTTACAGCAACAAGACGGAGTGATCTGAATAGCACTCTTTTTCTTTGTCAAATAATCTCTTAGATCTGTAGGAGGGGGGATCAAAGAGATTGACCTCGGGGGTGTCGAGGGCTTTTCAGATTCTGAGGGCCACCTTTGTATGACCTGGGAAAGATGGAGACAGTGAATTGTCGTAAAAGTTTTCCTTGAATCAAATGAAAAGGATTACAACAGAAACTGTACCTTCCGGTTACAAGGGAGGGAGAATATTGAATCTTGAATTCCCCTTTCTTTAAGGCTGGTTTCTTCGTGTGGCGTGGAGAGTGAATCTTGTTCTCCGTTGACCAGATGACCGTCCTTCAGGGATCTCCTCTTCGGCCGGTAGAAAGAGTGACACAGCTCTGTCTACCAAAACTCTAAAAGAGAAGGTAGGCGAAAGCTAGCTCGTACGCAGCGAACTTGCTGAAGAGATTGATCTGCTTCTTCTCTCCTTATGATTGCCGATTGCCGATTTTTGATCGCTCCTCTTTTTTTTGACCTCATAGTAAACGAGACTATTTATAGAGGTCCTAGGGGTGAACGTGCCCCCTACAAACGCTCCACAATGAGGGCCAACTTCCCCGCTACATGGGCGGTAACTAACCCACGTGCCTGCTAAAGACACGCCACGATGGGGGCTGATTCCCCTTACGTGTGGGCAGTGATTGGTCCCTTAACCAAGGCAGTTATAACTGAGACGCAGTTTTAGACCTTTGCGTCTTGAGCTGAGACGCGGGTGTCGAGCCAACGCGCCTTGATGCTGAGACGCGGGTGTCAGGCCGACGCGCCTTGATGCTGAGACGCGGTGTCGAGCCAACGCGCCTTGATGCTGAGACGCGGGTGTCGAGTCAACGCGCCTTGATGCTGAGACGCGGGTGTCGAGCCAGCGCGCCTTGATGCTGAGACGCGGGTGTCGAGTCAGCGCGCCTTGATGATGAGACGCGGGTGACAGTCCCTCGCGTCTAGAGCTTGAAACTTTGCTTTTCAATGGCTTGTCCTCCAGTAACTTTTGGACAGTCTACAAACCCCCTCCAAAGTTTTCGATATCCGCAGTTAACTGGGACGGATTTCGAAATACTTTGGATTTTAGCCATATTTGCTTTCATGACTGGACTGTTAGTGCTCCGGGTTTGATTTTATCTGGAGTTGGATTTCGTGAGTGTACTGTTTGAACTCTTTGAAGCCACCAGAGTTGATCATGTTGAGTGTCTAGATGCACAGTCTAAACCTCCCCGATTGCTTTTAATCTGTCACGGGTGTGCTTTAAGCCAGGAGTGGTTGGTCGTCTGCTTGCGTCAGTGTACTGTTGAACTGATTTTGCAGAAGCAGGAGGCCGAACGCAGGTTCTTTTCAAAAAGTCGAGATGGTACTGCTTTAAAGACGCGATTTCTGTAGGGTGCGTCCTTTGGCAACGGAAACGCGCCTGATCTTCCATGAGGCAGACGCGATGTTGGGCCCGCTGGGTCGGACGCAGACTTTGTAGAGAGACGCGACCTTCCGAATGCATTTATGGAGATGCTGACGGGGCATGTCCATCTAAGAGGTGCGTCCCTTGGTGCGAATCTGTGCCGTGTGATGATTACGCAACCAGCTGCCTGGGGAACCGGCAGGATTTCACCTTTTGGCGCGCGGACTTCTCGGTTCATTAACTGAACCGCGCCACGGTCAAATGACCTCGCTGCGGAGTCATGACGCATGATCTTCGCGATGATTTGTTCCACGCGTCATGCGATGATTTGCTGCAGCTTTTATCGGGTCACACGCCGCGTATCTTTGCGAATCCTTGTGCCTATAAAAGGCGACAGTCAGAGAGACCTCTTTTCTTCTCTGAACGCACTTGCTCAAGAGAGTTCTCTTCTTCCTCTGTTGAACTGTTCATCTCCATTACTGGACTCTTGAACTGTTCATCTCCTTTTTCTGGAATTAAAAATGGCACCCAAGACCAAGCCACCGCCTCTTCTTCACGGGCGACTGCCGCCGAGGTCCAGAGGGGCGCTTCCTCTGCGCAGGATGTCGCTTTCCCAGGTATAATGCCTTTTAGGCGTGGATTTCGCCATTAACGGGAGTTCATAGAACCCTAAGAATCCTTAACACAAAATATAACTCGTGTTTGATTCTCAGACGCGGTCTCAGACACAGTCTTTGAGTTGATAACCGAGGCGCGGGTTTTGGACCCTCGCGCCATCGGGTCCTGCGTTTCGGATTCTTCACTTAGAATATTTCTAATTGTGAAGGGTTCAGACGCGGACTTGGTTTGCAGAACGCGGATTTGATCCTTGCGTTCTGTTTCATCAGCTGCCGATTTGGATGAATCTAGCACCTGAGTCAAGCAATTGAATCTGGGGGTGTGAAAGGAGGGAGTTACCCTCCTTAACTTTTGGCGGTTGTGGTGATGGAAGGGTTTAAGGTGGATAACTCCCTTCTTTTCGCACCTCAGAAGTGACATCAAGGACATTCCATGACCTTCTGGTGGTGTAGACGCGAGATCCTGCAGGTCTGGACGCGGGTTTGATAATTCCCGCGTCCAGTATCTCTTCTGCGTTGGACGCGGTCTCGCAGGTCTGGACGCGGATTTGATAATTCTTGCGTCCAGTATTTTTATTGCGTTTGGACGCGGTTTCGCAGGTCTGGACGCGGATTTGATAATTCCTGCGTCCAGTATCTTTTCTGCGTCTGGGTTATGAACACTTAGCATTTAAGTATCTAACTAAGTGTCCTTTTCTTTTGCAGTGCCCATCCTTCTGCCTCACTCGCCAAGACGCGTCACTTTGGACATGTAGGTGGTGCTGACCGGGACTTGACTGTAACGCCCCGATCCCAAAGATACGGGGACGTCACTGCAACGCATATACGTAGGCCAGATGGTGCCCCCACGTATATACGCTAAGCATAAGTACAACAAGTATCAGAGTACAACACACACAGCGTGGTATAATCATATGCCAACTTACAAATATAAATACAAAGTTGCACAAGTTATGATAAGCAAATCACTTTACAAGTGTCCTTTATCACAACCCAAGTCCAAAAGAACGATATACAATCAAAAATACAAAAGTGCTCACGTAAGGATGGAGATCCGTGAACCAAAAGAAGTGTCGGGCAGGGTAGATCTAGAGCTGGTCAGCCTGCTTCCTCCTAGTAAGAAGCCAAGTCCTCTGTGGAAGGCTCCACCTCGTTCCAAGCCTCAGAATCTGAATATGCAAATCCAAAGGGTCAAGACATAATACAACAAATAAGATAGCCAAGTGGCAAGGATCATGAATAGAGATAATGAAATAGTACTAAGTAACAATGCATGACAAGAGATGTAAACTAAGAAGATAAGGTCATATGCAATAAATCTACATTAATGTCTTATTTTATTACTTGTCTTACTGTGATATCTAGCTATGTGACCCAGCGTCCCAGAGCACATAGATCCATATCCTAGTGAAACAAGGTTGTTATTGGAAACAGCGGTTGTATCGACGAACTATGTTTACAGTGGGTCCCGTGCATGCCCGTGACCACGGCCCAGTATTGTTCCGTTGCTTGAAGACGGAACCTGCCGCTAGGCTAACAGGAGGGTCTTATGTATGCCCTTGTCATGACAGTAAACAGAAAGGGAGGAAGCACTCCCCTCGGTCCCCTGGAGTACCGCAGGTAAGACCGGAAAATATAGTGCACAACCTAATACCACTGTAAACACGAACACATATCGATATTCCGCATATTTCCCCCTGTCCCCATGTAAGTTGGTATATTTTATATAAAGTCGGGTATATCATGCTTGTGTTTGAGTGATAGCATGAAGGGGAGGTGATATTTCATATTTACATGATATGGAATAGCAATATGTAACATGAGTCATGAAGCATAATAAAGCAAGATCCATCAGGTAACAGTCATGCAGTACAGGTATGAAGTATAAACAAGACTAAAACATCATACATATATCAGGGGAGTATCAAAAATCAAAAAGAAAGGAGTCTGAAATCTGTCCCAGAATTTGACCTGGCGGTCGACCTCCGGTCGACTGCCGGTCGACTGGGATTTACAAAGGCGGTCGAGTGCCGGTCGACTGCCGGTCGAACGTACAAGTGCGTGAGCTCCAGGTTTTGGCCGGTCGACTGTCGGTCGACTGGTCCACACCTAAATCCTAAGCCGGTCGAGTCAGCGGTCGACTGCCAGTCGACCGCCAGCTCAAAGTTGTGCACGTCGTGCACATCGGTAGAGTGATCGGTCGCTGCCCGGTCGACCGATCCTCTGAAATCTGCTGCTGTTAAGGCAGAAAAATCAGATTTCACCTTGGTTGGTTCTATCAGTCTAAAATTAGGATTTTGTGGCACTAGAGGACCTGATCTACTACTACAAGTACACCAGAACAGGGTCTAGCTTTGTGTGTGATATATTGACATGAGAGGTTGGATTTGAGCTTAGATGACCTAAAAATTGGATTTTTTATGTTATAAGTGTACATGGATCTCTACCCTAAGCAGGTGGAGTGTTAACTAGTCTTGGTGAGTAAGACTCACTAGGATAGGTTGGACTTGAGTCTAGATCCAAGGATGGAGATGATTGCTTCACTCCACACTTGTTGTTGAAGCTTGAGGTTGAAGAATTCCCCCTTGGTGTTGTCTTGGGAGTGATGGTTGAATCTGAGCTCCCTTGATGAAGCCTAGATGAAACCCTTGAGATCTTGAGGTGGAAGTGAAGGATTTGGATGATTTTGGAGCTAGGGTTTGTTGAGGAAGGAGAAGGGAATTTTGAGAAGATTTCTTCTCTTGGTGAAGAAATGAGAAAAAGGGCAATTTTGCAAATGACAATGCATATATAGGTTTGTGATTTTTGTAAAGGGAGAGGAATTAAAGTGAAAGGGAAGGGTTTTCTTGCAAAAGAAGGGGTGAGGTGTCCCCTCCCATGCCACTTGGCCGGCCATGAGAAGGAGAGAGAGTTAGTGGGTTAGGTGAAGTGTGTGAGTGGGAAATGAGGTGGAAATGAAGTGGAAAAGGAATTTTGCAAATTTGGAAAAATGCCCGAAATTCAAGTATTTTGGAATGGTCTAAAAATTTTACCAAAAATCAAGAATAATATTTGAAGACCAATGGTGAAATTCGTTTGAAGAAATACTGTATAGATTTTTAGTTAAAAATCTTGGAATCAGTAATTTTACCGACTCCGAAAGATTTTCATAAATTTATAAAATCCTCAGAAAAAGTGTATAAGTAAGAAATATGATTCTAAGCAATAAAGTCTAAAGGACTTTCTAAAATTCCTAACAGTTTGAAGATAAAATTCGGAAATCGGCCAGCGGTACTGGCCGACACCGGTTTCGGAGAAATTCATTTTAATTCCAGAAAATTCCAGAAAATCACATAAAATCTAAAATAGTAGAAAACGATATTTGAAATTAAATCGGTCAAATACGGAAGGTAAATCGAAAAATACGGTCGAAAGACTGAATACGTAACTAAGCACGTATTCCGGGAGAGGGGTATTACAATCTACCCACCTTACAAAAATTTCGTCCTCGAAATTTCATAAGGTGAAAGATAACAGGAAAAGCAATAGATAGATATGGATACAAGGAAGATAACGGTAGAAAAAGTAGAAGGGAAGAGTCTTACCCAATCAAGATGTGAAAAGATGAGGATAACGATCCCGGATAACGTCCTCACGCTCCCAAGTGGCCTCCCCTGGCGCATGCCTGTTCCTGACACCATACCAATGGAATAGCTCTGTTCTTCAGTGTCTTGACACTCCTATCCAGAATGGCCAACGGCTGCTCTTGGTATGATAAATCCGGTTGTAGCTCCAGCTCGGAATGATCCAGAATGGCTGTCATCCCTGACATACTTCCTCACTGAGACACGTGGAAGACATTATGCACCCCGTCCAAAGATGGCGGTAATGCCAATCTATAGGACACACTCCCACACGATCCAGATCTCGAATGGGCCAATATATCTCGGACTCAGCTTCCCACGTGTACCGAACCGGATCACTCCTCTGGTGGGTGATATCTCAAGAACACATGATCACCGGTCTGAAACTCCAATGGCCTCCTCCGAGTGTCTGCCCAACTCTTCTGCCTACTCTGAGCAGCCTGAGATGATTTCTGATAACCCTGACTTTCTCTGTAGTCTGCATCAGAATCTCTGGTCCCAAAAGACTCCTCTCACCGACTTCATCCCAACAAATCGTGATCGGCACTTCCTACCATACAATGCCTCAAAGGGTGCCATCTTAATACTTGCCTGGTAGCTGTTGTTATATGAAACTCAGCCAAGTGAAGATGGTCTTCCAAGATCCCCCAAAGTCAATCATGCAAGCCTTCAACATATCTTCAAGGATCTGGATAGTCCTCCAGATTGTCCGTCTGTCTGAGGATGATAAGAAGTACTGAATTTCAGACGAGTTCCCAGACTTTCTGGAGACTCTCCCAGAAAATGAGATCTGAATCTGGTGTCTCTATCTGACACAATACTAACTGGAACTCCATGCAGACGAACCACCTCCTTCATATACTTATCTGCCAGAACCTCTGTCGACTGGCTACTCTGAATGGTATGAAGTGAGCTGACTTGGTGAGGCGATCACTATCACCCACACCGCATTATTACCCTTGGGACTTCCGAGGCAATGCCGTCACAAAGTCCATGGTGATGTGCTCGCACTTCCATTCGGGTATCGGCAAGGGTTGAAGAAGTCCAGCTGATCTCTGATGTTCGATCTTAATCTGCTGACAAACCAAGCACTTGGCAACAAACTGGGCTATCTCCCTCTTCATAGCATTCCACCAAAAGTGCTTCTTCAGGTCCTGGTACATCTTGTTTCCCCCATGGTGTATAGAATAAGCTGAACTGTGTGCTTCCTCCAAATCTTCTGTCTGACTTCTCCCTGGGAACACAAAGTCTATCTCCAAACCAATGCACCATCCGGATGAATGCAAATATCAGTCCTCAATCCAGCCTCCACCTGAGCTCTGAATGTCTGCAATCTGGGGTCCTCTTTCTGAGCTTCCTTGATCTCCTCTATCAAAGATGACTGGATCTGCAGAGTCATGAACTGCCCGCCTTATCACCTCCTTGCACCAACATCAAATCCAATCTGATGAATTCCTGAATCAACTCCCCTGCTGCGTGAGGTGGACTAGCACTCTGTTCTCTGGCATCCTGCTCAGTGCATCCGGTACGGTATTGACTTTGCCTGTATGATACTACTGCAAGTCAATATCGTAGTCCGCCATAAGCTCCAACCACCTCCTCTGCCTCATATTTAACTCCTTCTGTGAGAAAATATACTTGAGGCTCTTTGTGGTCTGTGTATATCAACACTTTGTCTCCCAGAAGGTAGTGTCTCCAGATCTTCAAAGCAATATCACAGCTGCCAACTCCAAGTCATGAGTTGGGTAATTCCTCTCATGAGGCTTCAACTGCCTAGATGCATATGCTATAACATGATCATGTTGCATAAGCACACACCCCAGGCCTTTACCTGATGCATCACAGAAAATGACCATCCCTCCTCTTCCTGAAGAGTCCTCAAGATTGGGGCTGTGATAAGCCTCTGCTTCAACTGCTCAAATGCTGGCATCACAATCTTCTGTCCATAAGTATCCTCCCCTTTCCTGGTGAGCCTGGTCAACGGAGCTGCAAGTCTAAAGAAATCCTGGACAAAGCGTCTGTAATATCCGGCTAGTCCAAGAAAGCTCTTTATCTCAGTCACCGTCTTCGGACTGGCCAATTCTGCACTGCCTGGACTTTACTAGGGTCACTGCAATCCCTTCTGCTGAAACTATGTGTCCA